>PVKB01001446.1:0-417214 GCA_004027205.1 Ctenodactylus gundi | reverse complement strand
TATTTTAAGCTGTTACCATGGAAATTCTTTGAATAGGTAAGAGAGACAAGAGCCCAGTCGGACTGAAACCAATGAATTTCACTACTTTATGTTGCTAATAAATAAGATAAAATGAGACCTGTTACCAGTCAACGCTCTTCTTATGTTAGTATGGGCCTTTTATATCTTAGAAATGTGTTGTGTTCTAGCTTCATTCTCTATTCTCCAGTACCTCTTTGGCTGAAAAACTGCTTTTCTTGGGAAAGGATGACAATGGTTTGTCTATTAAATTTCTGTGTGTGTGTGTGTGTGTGTGTGTGTGTGTGTGTGTGTGTGTGTGTGTATTAACAAGGGAAAATGTAAATATCTTACAGGCCTGTTGGAACAGACCTGTAAACCTATTACTGTGGAAGAAAGATTATGAATTTGAGCTCAGCCCTGCACAATTTATCAACTTTCAAAACTCTGCCTTAAAATAAAAAATAAAATTATGTTGGGGGAATAGCTCAGTATGAAAACCCACGCACATGCATGAACACACACACAAGAATGCCTTAAGATCACAACAGATGGGTTATCAAGGAAGCTTGCTATTGAGAATTCCATAGTATTTGTTTTCTAAAAGAATTAAATTCAATATGGGTATAATATTTGGCTCTATACTACTTCTTCTGCAAAGCCAAATCCGCTATTTATACCCAAGTATGCTTGTTTTATTATAAACAGAGTTCAGCTGTCCCTCTACATAGCACCGCGGAAGCCACAGAAACCGCCTGTTTATATTACCTCATCTTTCCTTTCTCTTCATAAACCTTTCCAACAGAGTGAAGGTACATTTTAGTTTTATTAGGCCATAAAACTCAGAGAGATACATTTCATCCTTTTACGAATTGTCTCGAGAACATTTTAATTGCATTTCATTGTGCCTTGGTGCCAGATACGTTCTTTTATGACCTATTGTTCAAACCTCACTCATTACTCTTCTCAGTTCCTCTACTAATGACCAACGTTGTATTTCTTAAGATCTTTGTCAGTCTTGAAGCTGTAAACTTCTCTGTGCAAATATTCTAGCCGAGTGTGTGTGTGTGTGTGTGTGTGTGTGTGTGTGTCTGTGTCTGTGTGTGTCTGTGTGTGTTTCCCCTTCATCTGTGTGGCTCTTCTGATTCTTCTCTTTATTCAGTTGTGCATCTCCATACTTTACGATGAAAAAATTCATTTATTTTCCCATAGTTGAAAGCTTCCCATAATGCCATATTAAAATCAGTTAATTTTAATAAACATAATTAACATGCATTTATGGAAATTAATGAATGTAATGTAATTCCTTGTTGGTCAATTGTATTGGTGTTTGCTCCTAGCTACAGAAAGCAAGTTCAGAGAAAGCCCCATGGTTGAAACTGGTAGTTAGATATGATATGGTAGCGCTGTCACTGAGGGAGGAGATACAGTTTGATGTTGTTTGGGAAAGGCACACAGATTATAAATAAAGCTCTGCAAGGAAGTACTTCTGCAGAAAAGGCCAATCTTTGAGATACAATTCAAGACAATTTTGAGATAGTACAAATAAATCTATATTGTTCCTGAATTTGTTACTGATACTGCTTTTGTTTCCCTTGTTTGTGCATTAAACATATACAGGTTCAGAAAGAAATGTCTTCAAAAACAAAAACCCTTTCTATGGGGGAGAGCCTGAGAATTCAGTAGTAGATTTAAATGTAAATCGTTAGGCTCTCCAATCAAAAAGATTAAACACAAATACAAAAAGACATGTAGTTGGAAAATGAGAGTGACACAATATATTTTGTGCAAAAAAGGCAAGCAGTGAGTTTAAACTATAACACCAAAAATTTTAAAATTGTTACTTCAAAATGTTATAAGAGAAAAAGGACTCTATATGCTCATAAAGTGTAAATATAGTAAGAAGATATTACAATTATAAAATTATGTACCTAATAATGAACCATATGATTTTAGAAGCAAAAATCAACAGAAAATAAGAAACAAAATTGTCTGCAGTAACAATTAAATAATTCAATTGTTTTTCTCAATACCAGGTAAGTCTATAATACTGAAAATAAGTCAAGAAACAGATCAAACAACCTAATACAGATTTAGAAGATGGATAATGTACAAAGAATTTTCTCTGGCATCAATGAGATGAAGTTATTTACAATACATGGAGATAAAATTGGGAGCGGAACCTTGTAATTCCAGCACTTTCTAAGGCTGAGGCATGGCAAGTTCGAGACCAGTCTGGCTACTTCATAACTTAGAGACGCCTTTCCCAAGATTGAAACCAAAACAGCGCCGCAGATGTACCTCAGTGTAAAGACCTGAGATGGATCCTCAGGCAAAAATAAATAAATAAATAATTTAAAGATGGAAAATTTCACCATCATGCGAATTAAACAGCACAGCTAGAAATCACCAAAACATATTTAAAAATTAGAGATGATTAAAAATGAAAAGCACAGTATACCAAAATTTATGTGATACAACAAAAATAATGCTAAGAAGGAAACTTACAGCTATAATTGCTATTACAAAAATGAAGAAAAATTTTTCCAGTTTATTATATGTGTGTGACACATAATGTTTACATTGAACTCGAGTACTTTGTGCACATATGTGTTGCTTCAAAACTGCAAACTTTCCCTCTTTCCCCTTTTGACCTTCACATGCCCCTTTCTTCCCCCTAGTTCCTAATATCCCTCCATTTAGTTCTATGAAATAACTGAATTCCGTTGTGTCCATCAGGTTAGGATAAATGACTTACGAGGTGACTCCATGACTGGATTTTTTTCACACAGTGAGCCACAGGGGAAAGAAAATGCACTGGGAATCTAGGCACATATGCAACAATATTGCTTAAACTGCTCTGAAATTATTTTGCTCATCAAATAAAATTATCCAACAATTTATAATCACCGATGGACAGTTAAATCAAATCAGAACAGATGCATCATTCTGGAAACATAATCATATAGCACCTCTCATCCAAAGGATGTACATAATAATTGATACATCTAATTTGCATAATATGAAGATTTTTGAGATGTTTAGGAATAATTATTTTGATAATGTTGGTAACTTCAATTCAATTATAGCCATTCAGTTTAGTAATATAGGTCCATACATTTCTGAAAATAAAATATTTAAAATGAAAGGTACATCCAAATGAGTTTGAATTCCTATAAGGATTTTGGTATATTCTTTAGAGATGATTCAATTCATCATAACCATAATGAATACGCTAGGGAATTTAAAACTATTTTTTATTCTTGCTGATATTATTCTTGATTTTCAATCACCTATTTCTTATGACATTATACACTAAAAGCCTGTCAGTGATATTAAAACACCTAATTTTTTACAAATAGCAATATCAGTCACAAAAAAACAACAGAAACACTAACTAAAATTATGGTTTACCAATAATGAGTGATTTTTAGAAAGAAGCAGTGGTAGAAGCAACTATTTTTACACGTATATATGTACCATGTGCTGTTTTTGGATATGATTTTAACTGCAGTGAGGAATGGAATATCACACCTCTCACAAAGAAGACTTTAGAAGAATAACGAATTTAGTTCTTCTGAAATAACTGTTGATCCATGATTTCTGAGCGAGGTTACAATTATCCAATCTTGATTATCGACATGAACCCGTGCACTGTGAAGGTTACAATGAGTCAACAGGAGCTTCCGATGTGGGCCCTACAAAGAAGAAAACCATCCACTGGATTCACAGAAAATGAGCACAGAGCCAGCATCACCTACACAGTGGTCCCTTCTTGTCCATGAGGTTGCTTTCTGTGGTTTTATCTCTGGTTGAATATTAAATGGAAAATGTCTGAAATAAACAATCCATGAGTTTCATATAGTCTGCTGATCTGAGCAGAGCAGTGACATTTTGTGCTCTATAGGATCACCTTGCCTTATTCCATCTGGGAGATGAAGTATTCCTTTGGCTAGAAGGTCTAAGCTGTACAGTCCATACACTTGTTAGTAGTCTTGATTATGAAATAGGCTTTTTGGCTGTGCCAGGCTTTTGCCTACAACTCGGTGCTATCGGCGGTTTCAGACTGACCCTGTAAGTTCTGGAATATTTCCTCCACATGTGAATTGGGGTTACTGTATATATGCAGACAATACCCAAAGAATGGTGGTTTCATTAATTGTGTCATTATTCACAAAATCGTTGCTCATGAGACAAAGTTGTGATAAATATTTGCTAACTTTCCTTTGCAATTTACCACACTCTGTATACTATCTTTTCCATTCCTTTATAAAACCTCTATGTGCATTCTAAGAATTTCAACCTTTTAGCAATTACTTATATGGTGTTCATGTAACTATATAATTTAATTTATTTGCCATGCAATTTAGACCAGTGCTTTATTTTTGCAGAGTTTTGTGTTAGTAGAAACACATGTTTGCATCATTGTCCAGTGAGCCTTTCTTTTCTGGTTAACTCATCAGTTTGTTTTAATGAACCAGCATAATAATTATCAAGCATAGAAGTAGATGTCCTCAGCACAAATTCAATGTCATGTAGAGTTCAGAATGTGCTCATTGTTCATTCAAAGCTTTCAGAAAGTGCATCTGCAATAGAACAGAACCCAGGAGGAAACAGCAAACACAATCTTCAGTCGCCAAGGTCCTTTCCCTTCCTAAATGCACACCGATATATCATCGTTTAGGGACTGCTGAGCCCTGGAGTAAGACGGTGACATGGGCAGAGTAAGATTTCCTGACAATTAAGTTTCTCTAATGTTGTTGTGGTCTTTCTGTACCACATTGCAAGGATATTTTCCCATTATCTAGTTTTTTTGTTAGGAAGATGGGGGTTAACTTTTTCTTATTTTTAAAATGCTCTGTTACGGTTGCCTTTGAGTAAGATGAAAAAAATACATGAAATAAATTTCAGGTTTTGCAAAAAAGACATGCTCCAAATGGCATTTAATTCTGTACAATTTGTCAGGTATTACATAATTTCTTTTGTTTCTTTGCATTTGTACATCTGCCCTGATATTAATCATGATAATAGATTTTTGTTGTCAACGATATAAATTCAGGAATACCATACTCAATCTCTGAGGAAATTATGATATTTCTTTTGCTTAAATGAGTATGTATTTGTAGATAATTTTGTGTGTGTTCTGGTGTGTAGAAAAACAGGCAGAAAGCAAAAAGATCCAGATTTATTGTTATACTTCCAGGGTATATATATTTGTGCTTCTATCATAAAATGAGTATTCAAAAAGATACAAATAGCACATATGTATAGGATATATATGTATGTATATATATATATATATATATATATATATATATATATATATATATATGCAGAGTTTAATTTTTAAGTGTTCATACCATAAAAATAGTCATGTAAAGTCAAGCACGTTTTAACTGGCTCCTTTTAGGCCCTTCACATCATGTGCACATTTTAAACCAACACTTACATGCATACAATAAGTACATAAATGTTTATCTCTTGGAAATATGCAGCTTTAAATTTTATCTTTTCTCTTTATTCTTTGTCCTGTTTATAATTCAGTGGGATCTGATGTTGTACAGCCACAAGCCCATTTATAAAGTGTGTATTCTGCCCAAGTCAATGCAGCCTAAGGATTTGGGGGCAAAATCTGCCCTTTCTCCTGATATTGGGAAAGGCCAAGGTTCCTTATTACCACTAGTTAAGACTGACAGATTTTAAAGTTTTCTTGAAGGTGTTGTATAGATTAACTGGTAACAAAGTAATTAACAAATTCTGGTTGAAATGGAATAAAAACACATTTTGAGTATTGAGTCATAATAAAGTAGGAATTATTCCAAACTGAGAACTGGGTGGTAGAAAATCTATCTTGTTCTGTGATTTTAAAAAAAGCACTTAACAGTAATTTGCCTCTCTCTTTTTACCCCCTTGAGACAAAGAAGGTGAGACATTGTGGAAATCTGTAGCTATAGATAAGAGCCTGTGATGGTGTGTGCCATTTCTACTGAGCTCTAGAAGACCAGAACAGTCTTGTGTTGCTAAGAGGATAATAATATAAAATATAAAATTTTATTTGTCCGAAGCAGAAGTTCAAACTCAGTGAGACTATTTTGCTGAAGCTGTGAAAACTAACTAGGAACTTCTCTGTCAAGTTCGGTGTGCATCAGCTTTGTGACTTCAATATACGGATTTTTATGAAGATGTAGATGCCAGCAATTGAAACGAGAGAGGCAGGAAAGCCATTCCCATATCCTAGGTTGCTACCGGCCGTTTCTCTCAGCGTTCAACTTTGTACCTCTCCGTTGACCGACCCAGGGACGCCCAGTCTCACTCTAGAGCAATAGCGTTAGGGAGGATGGGCGCTTTGCAAATGTTACCACAGCATCTTTCCATCACGAGTTTATAACCAGAAGCCTGTGAGTGGACGGACCATTAAGTGCATAACGATGAGGGAAGAGGAACCCCCGCATCACATGTTCCTAAGCAACAGAAACCCATCAGTCAATTCACTCCCGCACCTCATGCAGCTGCTCAGAAGAGGCAATCTGTGCGGAAAATTTCGCACATCAATGGAAAATTGAACAATCACGGCCACTCCTGGTTTTAACCTTAGTTCCCAGTTTTGAATCAGGTAGAGTTTTCATGGAAGCTTTAGGAAGGTATGTAGACATCTTAGTCTATTGAACCATTCTAGGAGTCTTTATGTCTATTTACTCCACCACAAGCAGCATAAAGCATTGTCTATCCACGAATCCTCTACCATAAGCTAGGAATATAAAGAGAGCCTTGTCCAAAATATCCTTCTACCCTGCTGAGCTTCTATGAGCAAATCCTTAATCTCTTCAATAGATGAATTAGGACAAACTCTTAGTAACCATTAGTTAACACAGCAGAAAATCCCCCGTATACAAATTGACTCATTAACTCATGGATGTGTACAGATGGATATATTGATATCTTTAATGCAGTGATTCACAATTTACCTGAAAACCTACCAGAAATGGTCCTTAAAAGACACTTATGAGTCACAAGCTCAGAGAAAATCTCTGCCTGTTTTAGAAATAAAATCAGGATCTTATGTCTTTGGATTCTATGTATCTTTATTTTGTTTTAATTTCCTTCATTTTATTTGGCCTGTATACTGGCTAACTCTATTCTCCATGACTGTAGCACATAGAACACACTGTCATAATTTGATCCCCACTTAGTAAGAGTAGAATTTCATACACACAATCCCCATTATAAGTAAGATTTCTTGGGTACTGGGGAATCTGAAAGAAATGGCCTCATGATGTCAAATCTGTATGTGGTAGAGGAATGATGGACTCTATTACTTCCAATTTAGAAGCCTGACTGGTAGAATACTTCCGTATGTCAGAGTTGGTCAATACAGATGAGAATTGTTGGGGCTTTGTGTCTGAGCAAACGGATACTTCCTTCTGCAGAAGACATCTGAAATCAACAGATGTATTTCACGATGTGCTGCATTATTTGGGTTTGCAGAAGGTTGCATATATATCAAAGCTGATCATGAGTAGCAGTTTACTCGAAGAAGAGAAGATATTAGGAATCCTATGCCTCTGTATGAACACAATGAAATATGTTCTTTGTCTACACAGAACAGAGTTGTGGGCAAGACTTTCAATCCCAGCAACCTGGGGAAAAGGCGGAGCGGGGGGAGGGGTAAGGCAGGAGTATCACAATTAGGAGCTCAGCTTGGGCAACTTAGAGAAAACCTGTCTCAAAAAATTTTTTTGCTATATAACTCAGTGTAACTTGGTTTGATCTCTAGTATTTAAAAACTCAATCAATAATAAAATAATAAAAGAAAGCTGTGAATGGAAGAAATAGCATGTAAATATGTTGTTTGCCTTTATTTGAAAGGATACGCATGTATTTATTCCAACATCTATTTGTAGTATTGGGTGTAGTGCCATCTCTAGAGATGGTGCCTTCAGACAGCACCCTTTTTCCCCATTGTTATTAGTATGAACATGTGAAGCACATGGTTACATTGAGCTGGGGTATGCTGTGCACACACACATCACGTCAACATTACAACCCTTCCCCTCCCCCTCTTTGGCCCCCGGCTTCCTCCGACGTCTACCCTGATTCCCACTATCACCTCCATGTGGTTCCATAAAATGCCTATATTCTGGGTTTCTCATGTCAGAGAAGCCATATTGGCACATGTATAGACATGCGCACACACAGAGACAGACACACATATAGGAATTCAGCATATGGTTGAGCTTTAAACTTTGTTTTGGTGAAAATTTGATGTTAGTTAAGAGATATTAAGAAATTCTAAAGTGATGAATTAAAAGTAATTAATAGACATATTTGTAACTTTCAATGCAGCTGCATAATCACATGCTCATAAACTGAAAACCCCAGCAGATGAGTGGTACACTTCACATCTGTGATTGAATGATTAGTTAACAACACGTGCCAAGCCACGTCGGGGCCAGAGTGCGGTAAGCTGTTTCAGGATCCTGGAGGACGTTGATCAGCCTAGTGCCCCGCGCCAGCATCATAACTGAGTTATATCAGCTCAAACAAGTCAGACGGTTACTGCCTTTAACTAAAACCAAAATATTTAACTTATCAAACTGCTCAAACACAATTACTTTAAGCACATTTTAAGGATTTGGGGTAAATTTTCTTGCCTTTTTTTGTTAAAATTTTGGGGTAAATTTTCTTGCCTTTTTTTTTCCTCTGCTAAAATTTTTCTATCACAGGCTTTATCTTCATTGACCTTTTCCCCCATTTTATTGATATGTATATGTGCAATGCATAAATGTTACATTGATCTTGAGTATTTTGTGCACATACACGTCGTGGCAAAGTTACAAATACTTCCCTTCTCTCTTTTCCACCCTCCCCCTCTCTCTCCCTCCAGGCATAGAAGATCTAGTAACTGGAAATATAGGCATAAACTAGGTTGGGTTTGGGAGATTTAAATGAGTTGTTAGGATTTTTTTAAAGTTTGGGATTCTATTAAGCCTCAAAATTGACCAGTCAGAGGCAGGCAGATAGATACTCAAGATGGGGCTGCGTGTGTGTGTGTGTGTGTGTGTGTGTGTGTGTGTGTGTGTGTGTGTGGAGTCAAGCAGATAAAATATATTTGAAAATTAAGAAGAGTAATAAAAAGGGAGCTTATGACTTATTAAGAAAAGCAAGCCATAAGGGAGCCCTAAATTTAAAGAAATGAATGTGGAACCGGAGGGCGAGAAAGAAACCATCGCTGAATTCTCAGGACACAAAAAATGCAAGAAAGGAGATGAGAGCTATCTGTGATTTTAAGAAGTATGGAATTTTACAGTTCAGTGAGAAGTATAATATCCTTTGTTGAAATTGTGAAGTAATTGATCACTTTCAGAGGAGGGAGACAGAAGCCAGATCGTGGAGTGTTTTGACAAATGAACTAAAAGTGAGATTAGAGGCAGTGCGAGAGTGGAATTAGTTTGAAATTTTTGGCTATGAAGCGGAGCACAGAAATAGGCTTGTATTTGTTATCACATTTTTAGCTGCTTGTACAATAAAAGCCAACTTTAGAAGTTTATATGTTCAGAAAAGTTTAACATAGCCAAATATTAAAGGAAACATTATAATGAAACAGAAGCCTTAATTAGAGGCAGAAAGAACTCAAGTTCAAGGCCAGCTCAGACAACTTAGGAAACCCTCCCTCAAAATGGGAGGAAAGGGCTAGGGAAATAGATCAAAACAATCACGCTGGCTCAGCATGTACGAGGCCATGAGTTAAATTTCCAGAGCCACAAAAACAAGCAAACAAAAAGTAAGAGAAAGGAGTGCTACTCTACAAGGAATACCTGGAGTTCCCAAACATTGCAGGTACGTTCTAGTAAGTTTTAGTTATTACTCACAAGGATCTGGGGAAAGTAATCGGCTTAATCATGACATATCAGACTTGGTTGGTTACACAGCCCGAGGTAACACTGGAAGCTTCCTCGTTTGCACCATGGGAAGAGGAAAGAATGAAGGTTACCTTAAAATTTGGACCGGCCCTTCAAATTACAAACTCTTATAATTGTATTAAAAGATCAGCTACACAAGTTACAATAAATCTATGGCAACGTGAGTGAAAAAGCAAGGAAGAAAAGGCATGTGTAGTGAAATATATAAATCTAAATAAATGTTTAACGTTGACAAAACAAATATTCAATAAAGTGAAGCTGACAGATGTCTCTGAGGAATGTCCCAGGAGAGTCTTGCTAACCAAATTTTCCACCCTAAAAGAGATAAATCAGTCATAAATCTTAATGAACCAAGGATAATAGTAGTGAAAGACATACTGCAAAACTCTTACACCACAAAGATAAGGTTATAAAACCACAGCATACTGGGAAGATTTGATATACAGCTTTCAGAGGAGATTGATGAAGTAAAACTAATTGAAAAATGATTTATTAGCCCTAAAGAGCCCAACCAACTAGTTCCATTAAGTAATGTTGTATAGGACACAAGAGTTTGCTCAGAAACTCAATATGTCCAGTACTTGGAAGCATTTACAGAAGGGTACTTACTATTCTCCTGGAGGTTGTATATTGACAGAACATGCTTGAAAAACAATCAGTATAATAAGAAACAAATCTACCTTTAGGCCCCTAGTTATGTTTTGAAGATTGCTTAAGGAAGTGAAAATAAAATCAATGTGTACATTAATTAAAGTACAATTGCAATTACCATAAAAATGAAAGCTAGCAAAAAATCTTGGTGAAAAACATTAAATATGTTATTAAATATATCATGTAATGATTCAACACAAGAAAAGAATGAGGCAGCTTCTGAGTAAGGATAAATTGAATCAAAAATATTTTTAAGAATTTTGAGAAATAATAAAATACATTTCACATAAAGGTGGTCTTGTGACTTGTCCCTGTTTTTGTTTCATAAATTGTTTTGTTGACATGCACAGCCTGTGTGCATGTTGAATTACAGTGTGTGTTTTGATACATGTGTACATTGTGTAATGATGAAATCGGATAATATTTATCAATGGGTAAATATAGCACCTTAAATATTTATCATCTCTTTGTTGTGAGAACATGAGAATGTTTCTCTATCTTTCAGGTCTATATATTGTTATTAAGAAAACACCCCATAGTGCAAGAGATGATCAAAATATTTTTCTTCCTGTGTAGATGCAATTTGTACTTATCACCCAACTTTTCCCACCACCAGTTCTCTACAACACTGGAAAACTTTTAAAACATACTCTGTATGTTTGTTTGGAGTAGGGTGTCTATAGAAACATAATTGCTTAAAAAATGCATACCAAACTCTGAAGTGTTGACCTTGTGATGTTATAATTGAAAACAACAAAGTGACTTTGGAGATTCTCAAAGCGATAAACAGTGAAGTTCCAGGTGCAGCCCAGTCTGAGCCAGGGTGTGGTAAGTACTCTAGGTACATATTAAAGCAGGAACTTGGTGCCTGCCTAGCAGGGATTCCAGCTACTTCCAAACCACCTTCAATTACAAGATCCGAAGTCATTGTAGAAAACACAGTCTTGTGTTTAAAAATAAATTCATAACAATGCCGGAGAACAAAACAGATATTTTTCAGTGTGTAAAAATGTTCATGGTGCTTGTTTTTCTACACTTCACAACCTATAATCTTTAGAGTTTATGTAAATTATTTGAACGTGCTCACAGTGCCTATTTATGCATGTGATACAGAGTTTCAGATGACATGTTTGCAACCAAAAGCAGTTATATAAAGAAAAACAAAACATGATGTTCCTTCACCTTTAAAGAAAAAACACACATATTAGGGCAAGTAAGTGTAATTTATGTCATAAATATTTTAAAAATTTAATACAGGAATGAATTTACTTTCTAAATTGAATGATGGAATAAATTTAAATATTTTAGCTTATGATATTATTAGTGTCTTGTGCATTAAATTGTCTAATTTTTATAACCCCACATGAAGAAATTTAGGTTCATAACTTGCTCGGAGCCACATAATAAATACACATATTTTACCAATTTTTCTATTTCCATACCACACAGTAAAGCAAACCTATTAATATCACAAAAGAAAATTATGTATTTAATAAAACATCTCTAATTTTTAATCAGTTTTTAGTTTCTAATCATTAAGTAAATGCCTGAAAAGTTCATACCAAATGAAAAAAGTGTTAATATAAATGTTGAAGACAATAAAATTTAGCTTATGAACCAGGACAATGAAACATCTTCCTTATTGATATAAATAAATAGGGAACAAGGAAGACACAGTACATACGATTTTTATGTGCTTGACAACACAAACTAGTGTTGCTAAGGACCAAAGCTAGAAGGACGTAAGATGGTATTAAGAAAAGCACAAACATTGCATGCAAGTGAGTACAGTCCACATCTCCCAGGAGGCAGCAGATGTTTAAAATAGTAAAAAACAGAGAATTTTAAAAATGGATTAAAGAAATTGGTTTTAGAGTATACTTTTAATAAAACTATATATCTTTCAAAAAGTATGCTGTACATGTTACTGCTAACAAAGCAATATTATCAGGATCATAATAAAATATAGAATGCGCATATACCCAAACACTTTAAATAAGTATGTTTACTCTAAATTAAGAACAAATTAAGAAAAAATGTCAAAAAGCAATGTGTAACAAAATATTCAACATTTAAGTTGGGTGCCATCCATGAAAAACTAAAATATTAGTTGTATTACTTTAAACTTTTAAAACAAAATTTTACACAAAGAGCCAGAAGCTCAACACATTGTCAGAAATTGAAGTTAATTTCAAGCAAGGTAGGAAATTAATAAGAATACATTCAAAAATTGATGAAACAGAGAAATGAAATGATCCACAATTACCAACAGTCAAAATCGGTGCTGTGTTTCTACTTAACATTTTTTAATTTTATAGTATATTTATTATATTCCAAATATGGCATGAATTTTTACAAACATAGGGGACTTGATGACAGAGATTTACCATGCCACAGTTTTGGAAGCTTCTGGTTCAATGTCCTACTGGGCAGAAATCAACGTCTGCGCAGCTGTGTTTCCAGTGGTTGCTTCAGGAAAGTATGTATTCTTTTCTTTCTCCAGCATTTTGGAACTGCTTATTTCCATTGATTAGTGACGTTTTTCATCATTTCAGATCTTATAGATTGTAAAAAGATAATAAAATAAATGTTATTAACAAAGTAACTTGTATAAAAATCATTTGAGGGTCAGATGTTTTAAGTGATCAATTCTCCTTAACAGAGATTGAACACCAATGCTTTCAAATAATTCCCCAAAATTAAAGGGAAGAGGATGTATCTAACAAAACCACAATACGCAGAGACCAAACTCTGAGAAGACCACAAGAAAAAAGAATAATACAAATCAATACTGCTGAAGAACACAAATTGAAACCTTGCCAACAAAGTCCTGGAAACCCAAGTCAAATAGAACATCAAAGTGATGACTCACCACAGTCAGGTGAAATGGTTCCGCACAGGTGAACGGACTAATGTAAGACACTACATCAATAGAAGGAAGAATCAAGATGATATGGCTTTCTCAACAGACAGAGGAGAGACACTGAGCAGAATTCAACATCCTTTATTTCATGGGCATATATAGAAGATACATGGCTAAACATAATAAATGAGTTACTTAATAAGTTACTGGCTAACATACTGAACAGGGAAACACTGAATGCTTTATTTCTAAGATCTGAATCAAGACAAATACGAATAGCAGGGACTGGTGACACAGCATGTAATCCCAGATGGGAGGCTGAGTCAGAAGGATAAATTGAAGTTCAGCTGAGTCAGAGATGAGGACTGGGAAGTAGTTGAATTGAAGGTCCTGAGTTCAATCTCCTTTACCAAATAAGGGAAAGAAGGAAGGAAGGAAGGAAGGAAGGAAGGAAGGAAGGAAGGAAGGAAGGAAGGAAGGAAGGACTTTTTATGGGTAGAGACTTTCTTAGTGCCTCAATTTCCATATTTGTTATGGTTCTTCTCCATGTTTCTATGTTTTCTTGTTTCAGTTTTGGTATTTTGTATGTGTCTAGAAATTTATCCATTTCTTCCAAGTTCTCCAATTTGTTGGAGTGTAAGTTTTCAAAACAATTCTTTATAATTCTCTGAATTTCAGCAGTCTGTTGAGATTTTATTCTTGTCATTTTTAATTGTTTGATGGGTGTTTTTCCTTTCCGTCTTTTGGTTAATTAAGATAAAGGCTTATCAATTTTGATTACTGTAAGAACCAGCTCTTTGATTCATTGATATTTTTGTTTTCCATTTCATTGACTTTTTTGCACTGATTACTTGTTAATTTATATTGTTCTCTTGATTCTTAATTTTCGGAGCTTCTTTTTTAAGTTAATTATAAGATACATTTCCAAATACCTCCCTACTTCCACTTGTTTGCTTGATGCTTTTTCTTTTTTATTGTTCCCTTTGCCTTGCAAATTTTGATCTGATATAATAACACCATTTGTTTACATTTATGCATCATTTTATTACTCTTTATTACGCTTTGGTGTCCTGTTTACAATGTCCCTGTCCATTACAGTGTCCTAGAGCTTTCCCTCTGTGTTCTCACAGTAGCTTAATAATTTCTAATCTCAAACATATGTTTTAATTAATTTTCAGTTGACTTTTATAACTGATGAGCTATTGGTTTGTAGTTCCTTTGTTCTGCAGGGGGATATCTAACTTTGTAAGCCTAATTTACTGAAGTGACAGTTTTGTCTGTTACTAGTTGTTAACACCAAAATCTGTCGATATGTGGATGTAATTCCAGGCATCTCATTTTGCTCCATTGACTTACATGTCTCTTCTTATGAAAATATCATACTGTTTTGATTACTTATCCTTGTACTAATATTTTAAAGCCTAATAGCATAGAACCTTCAGGTTTTTTTTCTTAAGATTCCTTAGGAAATTCTGGTGCAAGTGTGTGTGTATGTGTGTGTGTGTGTGTGTGTGTGCGTGTGTGCGTGTGTGACTTTAAGTGAATTTTTAGTTTTTTTTTCTAGGTCTGTGAAACATGTCCACGGTATCCTGGTAGGGATTTTATTAAATATGTAGATCTCTTTGAATGCTATGAATATTTTAACAGTTAATACTTCATCAATTTCATAAACACAAGGTGTCTTTCCACTTCTTTATTTCATTTCCTATTTAATATCTTATTGTCAGCGTTACAGTTTTCCACAGAGAGCTCTTCAAATTTGTGCTTAGGTATTTTGATTGCTGTGATTATAACTAGGATTACTTTCTTTTCAAATAATTTGCAACTGGTATATATAAGCACTACTAATTTTTGTACATTGATATTATAGTTTATCATTTTGCTAAATTTATTAGTTTTAGATTTTTTAGATTTTCAATGTATAAAACCATGTTATCAGCAAACAAGTATTTGAACACTTTCTGATTTGATACCCATCCTTTCTCTTGACTGACTAGGAATTTCAGTACATGTTGAATAAGAGTGTTGAGATTTTGTGCATGTGTTTCATTAAGAGGCATAAACTGACTTATTAGATAGAATTTAGCAGTACACACCCAAAGAAGTGTTGGCTCTTAAGAGGAAAAAAAACCTATTCTCTTTTTTCTTTCTTTCTTTCTTTCTTTCTTCCTTCCTTCCTTCCTTACCCCAGTGAGAATTACATATCTCAAGAAGTCATACATGGGGCTGGAGGATTAGCAAAGTGCTTAAAGTGTTCAACTAAGGAGCACAAGGCCCTGAGACCAATTCCCCAGAACCACATAAAGCCAGGGATGGTAGCTCATGCCTGTAATTTCAGCACTCAAAAGGCTGAGGTTGGAGAATTTCCATGAATCTAACATTAGCCTGGGCTCCATAGTGAATTCAGAATCGTCCTGGGCTACAGAGAGAGACCCTGTCTCAAAAAAAAAAAAAAAGAATACAGTAAACAGTGCTGGCAAGGTTGCAAGGAACAAGGAACTCTTTTACATTACTGATGGGACTGTAAATTGATGGAAAGCAGTATGGAGATTCCTCAAAAAGCTGAAAATAAATATTCCATCCATCCAGTGATACTTCTTCTTGGTATCTTTCCAAAAGAGTTAAAAACAATGTATGACAGAGATATATGTATATCTGTATTTATAGCAGCACAACGAATGACAGCTAAAATATGGAAGGTGCATAAATATTCACCTATAGACCAATGGATCCAAAAATTGTGGTATGTGTACATGGTGTAATACTTTTCCATAAAATCTGGTAGATTTCAGACATTGATAGGTAAATGCACTCCATTTGAGACCATCATGCTTAATGAAGTGAGTCATGCTCACAAGCTTAAATTCTCGTGGTTTCTCTAAACCTGTAGGGTATTTAACCCAGAAACCCAGAGCACAGACATGTTATGGAACAAAATGGATGTGATAGTGGAAATCAGGGAGTATTACTGAGGGAGAGGGAGGGAAAAAAAGGGGGATGGAAAAGTTCATGATATTGATATGATACATGTGTATGTGCACAAAATACCCAAGCTCCGTGTAACCATTGAGTCTCATATAATCAATAAAAATGGAAGAAAAAATTTCAAAGTCACTTCTGACTGCTGGTTCTAAAAGTTACAGAACAGTCTCGCAGCTGATTCAAGGAAAGGTATTGTACCTTTCTAAAACAGAGATATATCAACACTTACAAGGTATTAGGCCATCACCTGACAAGAACAGACAGGACTGATCAATTAGAAAGAGGCTGCATCTCGATCAATTGCAGAGGCTGCTCACTCACACTGTGACAGGAGGCTGCCTTAGAATCCTTCTCCAGAGTGCCACCATGACCAGTAGAATGAAATGGCCAGTGAGACAAGCCCATTGCAAGCTGTTTTCATTGAACATGGGGGATAAACAGGTTAAACAACTTGTGTCACATCAAATAAGCAAATCTAAAAACAGGTTTCTAGTCTTTTCCACTGTAATGTACTACCTTATGCAAACTGTACAGGGTTTGGTGTGGGGGTTGGTAAAGGCCCAGTTCTCTCCACAGATCTGAGGAACTTTTTGACAGCGACAACAAGGCACATTCATTCTGAAAATCAGGGACAAATATTCCCCAGATGGAACTGGTAATAAATTCCTCTCTGAAAAATTAAAAATAAAAAAATTAAACAACCTCTTTCTTTTGCTCATACATGAATTATCAGTGTTTATGGTATTAAAGTCATGTGGAAATATTTAATGAGCCAAATAGAGCTTTAGGAATAGGAACTAAGCAATTATTTATTGGTACATTTACTTAAGTATAAATTGAATTATGAATAAACAAATCACTTTAATCTTAAAGATCAAAGGCTAAACCCTGGGGAGGATGGAGAGAAAAGGGAACTTTTATACATTAGTAATAGAAATGTCAATTAGTACAGCCATTGGGAAAACAGTATGAAAGTTCCCCCCAAAATTAAAGATAGAACTATCACGTGACCTAGCACTCCTACTCCTAGGCATACATTTACATAAAATGAAATCGACATGCTAAAGTGATATCAACATGCTGTGCTTATCACACTACGCTTCCTAGTAGCAAAGATACAATGGCAAAGAAGACAGCCATAAGCAGATAAGTAGATGCAGAGATTATTGTGGCAAATAGACATAAAGCAGTGTCGGTTGGTCGCTAAAAGACCAAATCCTCTTTTCCAACAACATGGATAGAACTTGGAGATATGACATAAAATAAGCCAGGAACATAAATCCATCGGCCGCCTTGCCTCACTCGTACGTGAAAGCAAAACATGGGTATACTCAGAATGAGAGTGCAATAGGCTCACAGGACACCAGAGAGGACACGGTGAAGGACGCAGGGTGGTGTGGCAGGTGCGCTTGGAAGAATAGTATCTATTGTTCGTGTGAACGTTGCAATAAGGACAGCCAGCAGCCGTACAGCATATATTACACAAGGATTAGCAAAGAGCTTTTGAATTTTCCTCACAACAAGGAAATCGTAAGTGTTTAAGGTACTAGATCCACTGACGACACAGATCTGGGCATGTCGTGGCTGATATTTGTGACAAAATATCACACTCTGAGCCAGAAATTTTTACCACTCTTACACATTTGATATAAAACTTTAAAAGAAAATTAGACAAAAACAATAATTTAATTAATTCATGGTAGAATTCTCTGAAATTAAGTAATTATCAAAGCTAAATGAAGAAATACAGAAAACCTTAACAAGATGGTACCTAATAAACTCAAGTCGTCGTTAAGAGCTGCTCATTTCCAGATGAAAGTCAGAGAAATCAAGTTTACGTTTTAAAGCACGCATACATGCACTAGCATTCACGCACACAGTAAATACATGTGTGCATGAGTGTGTACAACCAGATGAGTGTTCATTTACGTCAATGCATGATGTAGTGTATTTACTTAAATTTAAAGCACTGACTGGAGAATTTAGAACAATTCAGGTGAAATGAGCACCTGTAACACATGTCTAAGTGAGCTGCTGTGGTCGCTTTGATATCTTGAATCAATTCAAATGCTTCGTGTTCCACTTTGACTTTTGGGGAACACTCCCAGAGCCTGAGATCCAACCAGCAAGGTGGCTGAGGGAGAGCTCACCCTGCTGTCTTTACAACTCAACTCTCTACTCGATGGCCCTGGGTGGCAGCACTCACTGAGACATTCCTGAAAGAGGAATCACACAACAGCTGCTAAAAGTGGCAGGAAAGATAAGTGTGTTGAAAGCAAGGGGGGATATTTTGAAGGGGACTGATGCCAATACTGTCATAACAATAATTTTGCTTTTAAAACCATGTAGTCTTTCACTGTATATTTTGATCAAGACTTGCTTGGCTTCAGTGCGCAGGGACACGCCATCAGCTTGAATTCAGGAGCAGTCTGGACGGGTGGCACCTTTGGCGGCCTTGGCCACTGCAGAGTGCTCTGGTGCCCAGTTACCTCCATATTGCAGAGAGGGAGTGTCTGCCACACTTGGTCCAGAATACTGGTAAAAATGGGAAGAAAACACCGATTAGCAATGAGCTCCTTTCCAATGGAAAGTAACAGTAATATAAAAATCGCCAGCCAATTGGTCTTAGCAACAGGCCAGGAAATATCTTATATGCTAAATTTTTAACACAGTTGTGTGAACCCAGAGCTCATTTTATGACGGCAAGTAAGCCTTTAGTTCATTGCCTCCGATTTCTTCTTGACGGGAGTAGAATTTTTTAAGTTATGCACAGATACGTAAAGAAGCAATGTGGAAGACGAAATAAGGCGCAGTCTCGTCTTTACCAGCAGCAACAACAAAAAAGCAAAGAGATACTTTAGACAGCAAACCTCGCTGGTTTTGGTGGATAAGTGGAGGCGCTATTATCATGAAACCAATTTTGAATGCTGTTTCTACCAGCACTTATTGAAAGCCCATTTATTCTTCAGCAAGTCTTTGATTTTCTGAATTTTGACACATATGAATAGAACTGTTATCATCTAGTGCGTATTGAAATAGCAACGAGATGCCAATTTCACCCAAGTTTTTAGGGACTTGGAGAAAGGACACATACTCTTCATTTCATTTTTAAGATTTGAATGGTGTGTCATTCAACCGTTCTTTTCATCATTTTCCCATGTTATGTGAGGTACACATTTTAAGGGTGCCGCTTTTCTTTAATATTCTTGCATTCTCCTAAATTCAATTTAAATGTAACATGTGTCACATGTGAGACCCAACAATCTCTGTAACAGCATTTGCCTTTTTTTCCTGCTGCATTAAAAAGCCTACTTCTCCCACAGCACTTGCTATTCTATGCAGACGTCCTGAGCATTTCACTGTTGTGAAGTTTGCTTCTCAATTACAAAACTAGTCACAGTATTTCACTTATGTTTACAAGATCATCTTTGCCCTCAGGAAAATCAAAAGGTCATATTAATTATGGTTCTTAGTTTGAACCATTGCCACTATTAAAATACAGCATCTGTAATACAATGTAATCTAATAAAGGCTATCGATATGCAGAGTGTGAATTCAATGTGAATTTTCATAAAGGTTTGTAGCAATGCCCTAACAGAGGTGGCATACCAAGGCTTATTAGATTTTCTCTAACTTAAAGCAGAGTCATCATACTGACTTCTTCTTGCAAAAAAAAACACCACACATATAAAAAAATCTAAAACTGTTATTACCATCTCTCTAAACTAGTAAGTAGTTTATTTTCTCTTAAGGTTTTAAAGAATGTGAAGGAAAAATTGATATTCTTTCTACACAAAAACCACTGCATAAAATGTTATTCTCGTGTATTAAGGTAAAACACATTGTAGTTTGATGGCCATTGTACTTCAGTGCCTTTTTCTTTATGGGATACCTGCCATTTGCCAATATACCATAGGGCAGGTGACTTCTAACAACGGAAATGTATGTAGCACACTTCTGGAGCCTGGGAAATCCAAACTGATCAATTTTTTGTGAGCGACTGTTTCACCAGATTTTGTGTGTTGGAAGGGAAAAGAGTGTGCTCTCCTATTTCTTCTCAAAAGGACATTCATTTCGTCCATGACCTCTCATGACTCACTAATATCTTACTCAACTCCAAACACCATTATATTAATAATTATGCCTCTCCGTGTAAATTTTGAGGAGATTCAACTATCACCCAATGGTATGAAATGTACTTTGTGATTCTGTGCATTATATTACTATATAACGCATTGTACATTTGTCTGTAGTGCTTAAGTATTCTAAAGCAAAACTAAAAATGTATGAGCAAGACTATCACATAGCACAACCTTTGTTTTTGTTTTATTTTGGGGCACAATGTTTTCAGTGTTGTTGATGTTACGTCTATCTTTTCAACCAACTCTTAACTGAGCAATATAGCAATGTTGAAATAAGAATGCTATCGTAGAACAAATCTCTATGGCCTATTAATCTTGACTAGCTAAAATCACATCCACTCGGCAGTACTCTCTCATTTCTCTCTAGATCCCCATCCCATAGTGACCATCATTCTATTCTTAGCCTGGTACAGTTCGCGTAAGTAGAACCATTTTGTGTCCATCTTCTGTGACTGGCTTACTTCATCAGCAAAATGCCCTCCATTTTTATGCATGTGGTCAAATATGGCAGATTTCTTTCTTCCTTAAGACTGAATATTAGGTTATGTGCACACAGCACTTTCTTTATTCACCCATCAGTGGACATTTTGGTGCATCTGTGTCTTATCTACCTGGAGCTATGTTAAAAAGTATGTGGAAATGCAGTTATATATGAGCTCTTGATTTAAATTCTTTTAGGTATATGCCAAGAAGTGGGATTACTGGATCCTATGGTAGTACTATTTTTAATTTGTTGATAACTTAAATTCTATGTTTCATTGTAGCTGAACACTACAGTTCAATGGTTCTAGTCTTTCTGCTTGCTAACATGTTTTTCTATAAGTATACTAACCCTAAAGATGGGCAGCTCTTTGTGGTATGCTTTTTGTTTTTATGAAAATTAGTAAGATTTTCTACTTTCATTTCTTCTTTAGGGAAATGTTTGTTTAAAAAATACGGTGACTGATACAGACATCTGTAATCGAGAAAAATATTACATTAAAAATTTATTATAAACATGTATATGACAATTTTATTTGCCCTAAATTATCACAACATATTTTAATATGTCATATTAACATCTAGCCATGATGACACATGAATATTTACTTTATCTAAACTTATAGTTATGAATTTCAACTCTCAGGTGTCTCTGTTGATGTTCGTAGGAGTGTTTACATAGAGACTTTTGAATATTGTATGCTTTGTTTGTAAATAAGTGTCTTATGTATGTCAGCTTTAGTATTTGATATTTTAAAATTATGAATCTCCGAAACTCCTGAAGAGAAAAAATCTATTATTTTACTCTATGTCTGCAGAAAGACATTACTCTTAGGAAGGCGTGTGTTTTTGACCAAAATCAATTTCTCCAAGTATTGCACAGGCGGGAGGCTTTGAATATAGACACACAGAAGGATTTCTAGCTTCCAAAGGTAGATTTCAAAGAACAGAGTGTCAGGATGAATCTGGGAAAAGAGGGATGTAGAGGAAGAGATTTGAGAGAAAGAGACAAACAAGCAAGGGCATGGCTGCGAATATCCACGTCCCCACCCCTCAGGGGGAGGGTCCTCTCTGTCAGGAAGCAACAGGTGCAGTTGTAAGATAGAGATGACAATTTTGCACCATACCGATTGCCATCGACTCCATGCAGAGCCTCCACGTGTAGACGAAAAATGTTATTTTGCAACTGTGTGTCTGGTATCGGAGCCAAAGGTAGAGCAGGTTTGCGTGGAGCTAGTGCAGGAGTACATCAGCAGACAATTAAAATCTACAAGAGAGTAGAAACCTACCTGAGCAAGAGTGGGAGTTCTGACAGAGTGAGAGGTAGAAAATCCTCCCAAGGGCTTTCCAATTTGTTGGAAAATGTATTAGGTGACAAATAACACAAGGAGTGGCAAGAAAAATGTGTCCACATGATTCCCAGGTCCACGGCACCCTGGAAACGTGGGTGTGGTTAATCTGTTGCTTTCCTTATTTGACCCAAAATATAGGTAAGCTGAAAGTGAAAATAAACAAGAGATGCTAAGAAACAAGAAGGTGGACACGGTGGATGAGGGGAAGAGGCAGGACGGCAGAGGGAGGAAGAGCCTTTAGGAGTGATGATGTTGGGATGTGTGTGTGTACCAGATTCCCAAAATGAATTTGACTATCTTGCATCAAAACAGATGCTAATTAAAAATAATAATTAAAGAAAAATAAAGTAATAGGCAAACTAAGGAATTATGAGAAAAAGTTGAGTCAATTAAAGTAACGGGTGGCCTAAAGCATAAAGTAAGAAATACAACCCAATGAGACCTTGAATTATAATGGCCAAGACAGCTGGCACTGTGTCATCCTCCACTCAAGGTCAGGAAGAAAATCCGTGGACCTTTATGGGACATAGAAATGTTACATGATCCACCATCTAAGAATCACTAAGAAAAACACCAAGAAACTCTATTTTGGAGTTTATTGTTTGAAAACATTTGTTTGTTTTCTCACTAATTATTTCATTTTCTTGAAATATAAAAGAAAATAAATATGTATTATTTATTGTGAATTCTGAAATTGTGGTATTGTTAGTCATGAAACATAAATTGTCTGCTTTAAGCTTGCACGAATAGTCACTTCGTTTTAGGACTCTGATGTTTCCGTACCCACCGCCTCCTGTTATATTCTTGTAGTGTCTTTAAATATGATCTTGGAAAAAACAGAGCAAATTATAAAGACCTGTGAAATATGTATACTACATCAAAGAGATGGCTTGTGCATTTTAAGAGATTTTAGCTCTTGAAAGAAAGGGTTTTGATACCCAAGAAGTATCATTTCATTATATTCTGGATGTAGATTCAAAATGGCTACCACCCAATATACTATGTAATACTAAATTTAATTCATTGTTTCTCCTTTGCATGCAGTTCTTCTGAAACGTAAACAGGGATTCGTAGAGTAATTCAGGCCCAGACTAAATTGGAATTCTTGCCAGCATAAACACTGTTCACATATGTTTATCTACTTTCTCCTTTCAACATTGGCTTAATACATTTCAGCTCCCTTATAAATCACTTCCCGAAATTTATGTCAAATACAAATAACTCTACTGCCCACGTGAAGATTTTTGCGTTTAAACAAGTGTACTTTATCCATATAGCAAGGTCACCAGCAAGTATGGAAAACAATCCATCAAAGGTGCAATAAAAGTTTAAGGTTACCAAATGTGAAAAAAATCTATGAAAAATAGAAACTACTGCACATTTCCTGGAGGTCTGGGATTGAAGAACTCTTCCATTTTAGGCTCACATTTCACCAAATACGTTCCCTTCAGCCTATTTAACGATAAAATTTGTGACCTCCTTTGCAATAGGTAAAATCCAATTTCCCTTTCAGTCAAAGAAGTATTATACCAAATGTCTTTCTTCTCACTCAGCTGCTCTCTTTTATGACTCAGAGTTCATAAAGCAATTCCCCAGCCGGAGGACTAAACAAACAAGCAAATGCAGCAGTTAAGGAGCCCTAGGCGCTACACCTAGGACAATCTAAAGTCTAACATCTATCAGGCAATCGTAAGTTACAAAACATTTGAGAAATTCGTTCCTGGAGGGAGTTGAGAGAGCTCATTTGAATCCACTTTGTCTCATAAAGGAAACGTGGTGCTCATAAAGCCACAGGAACATTAGGAAAACAGCTGCTTTCTTTCAAAATAGAGCAGCCACATCAATGTAAATTTCACCAAGGGTAGAGCTTAATCAAGTCTCTCATATTATATAAACGGCGATCCAGTCTGTAGTCTCAGAACAGAAAAAAATCACATCTTTATTTATATCTCTTCTATCACTATGAAATCTGTTCCATGCTTCTAAAGAAATATTTGCCACCCTTAAGTTACTCTATTGAAGAGTTAAATCTCACTTGATCTCATTACAGAATGGTGACATACTTCTTTACAGGAAGCATATGTTGATTGTTTCCTGAATAATTAAGCTATTTTTATTTAAATTTCATTTTACCTGATACATAAAATATAAAACTTGGGATAATTGGTGAGACAAGAATTAAGAGCTGATTTTATAATATACTAACTAGAAAAGAGTTGCTTGTATGTAATAGTTTAGGCTAAAAGGAAAGAAAACTGCAGAAGTTAGCCCAAAATGCATGAAAGGTTCATCAATTCAACATTGTAAGTCTGTTTTCATGGTGTATGCTCACCGCGATTTTTACTCTATTGCACTTATGGTCAGGATCAAGATACTAACCACAAACATGAATTTGAACTTGCTCTGAGCTTACCTGTATGGCTGGTTCTGTGACGTGCCACAGGATAATAAGATCACCTACAACTGGTTTTTCCTGTGAGTAAATCGGTACGAGGGCTCTCAAGAGGTTGAGGCAGAAGGATTACCGTGAGTTATAGGCCAGCCTGGGCTTCATTATGAGTTCAAGACCAGCCTAGATGACAGAGCAAGAGCTGTCTTAAAAAATAAATAAATAAATGTAAAATATCAGTCAGTGTGAGGTGTTAGTCTCTTTGGTGACGTGTCACTCGACGTCATTTTATATTTTTAAGAGAAATAGAACACGTCCGCTGTAGAATTCCAAAGAAGTCAAAACTTAAAGTAAGTGACCCCGACATAAGTCATCTATTTTTGCCATATTGCTGATTCTGGCATGGATGGTGTGAGTCGGTATTTATAAAAAGAGAATGTGCAGTTTAATTACCGACCAAATAAATTATTTTATGTAATATTTAACTGACAAAGCACATATGGGCCATCTGTTTAGAAAAGTATAAAGAATTGAATTGACACTATTTAACATATTGGTGGCTGAAATTGAGACATATTAATTAAAGATGTTTGTGTTGATCAGAGATGACCAAAAAGGTTTTATTTAATAAGCTACTTATTTATACAAGTGTTACAATTCCCAATATCCCTAAGAAGTGAAAAGGCTAAACAGTTCTGTAGAGCTGCAATGATTACATTGTTACTGGGTAAATTTCAAACTTGGCAAGACACACATAACACATATAAGATAATTATCACTGATATATATTTATATTCTTATATAAAATTTACTCATAATTATTTTAATAAACACATTTTTGCAGCATAGCATTTTATGAGCTTGCATATGCATGTTGGCTTGACTTCCCTTTTATTGTGTTGAAACTTCTTCAGAAAGCAATTTTCTACCGTAAGTTAGAAATCTCGATCATATTGAAATCCAGGAATTTATCTCCAGGATAATGACGGACATATGTTTACTTTCAAAATCCTCTGCTACTGTATTATTATAAAAATTAAAATTCTAAACAGAATCTCAGTATTTAACAATAGAAATTTACCAGAAAAAAAAACAAGATGAATTTGTACTAATTGTGAGAGTATTAATACATGCCCACAAATTCTTTAATGTTCCTCCAAGAGTAGGAGATTAACTCCTTTTCTCCAACAGTGGAATTAACTTTGTGACTCTGATAATAAAGAGTATAAGCCAGAAACGATGGTGAGTGGGTCCAATGGTACGTCAGCCTCTGATTCTTGGGTCAATTTCTCTGACATAAGCTCCCATGTCATAGAACAAGACAGTGACTATAAGGAGCAGTTCAGAAGAGTCTAAAGGCTCTATGCCAAACTCTTGTCAGTGAGCCATCTATGAAATGTGTCACCTGTAGCCACAGTTAAGCCTTTAGATGCCAGCAATTTCAGGCGGCAGCAGCCTCAAGCAACAGCTTATCTACGACAGCTTGACATCAACCAGAAGGTAAGTCACAACCACTACTCTCTCACCCTAAGATCTCGACCTTTAAGCTCTGTGTCAAATGATTTGTTACATGTTGCTAAAATAAAAAAGCTTTGCCTGGATTTGTTATATAACAATTCTGGCTCATCCATCTTTACTACTATGAAATACATTTAAATGTGTACTAATAAAGTGGAGTTTCGTTATAGCAAACACTCAAAAAATACAGGAGTTGATCTGAAACCAGGAGCAGATTGTGGCAGTGAAGGCTAGGAGCAGAATGTCAGCAAAAACTTGATCAGACTTCATGCAGTTGTTTTAGGGTTCTGACCTTAGAGAAGTCTCCTAGAGAGGCTTTGCAGCAAATGAGGACACGAAGTTGGAACCAGAGGACGAAGGTCCTTGGTCAGTAGCAGCAGAAAGTAAGCAACTCTGACCTGA
The DNA here is from genome assembly GCA_004027205.1 of Ctenodactylus gundi. Taxonomy (NCBI): domain Eukaryota; kingdom Metazoa; phylum Chordata; class Mammalia; order Rodentia; family Ctenodactylidae; genus Ctenodactylus; species Ctenodactylus gundi. Next base: position 390,518 of record PVKB01001446.1, on the reverse strand, counting down.
GTGGGTCTGCATACAGCAGGCCCATGCTTCTCTTACGGCTGGCCGACGCCTGAGTGTCCCTCAGTCCCACACCTCTACCCCTAGGTTTACCAGAACCACATATGCTCAAGGCTCTCCACCTGCACCGTTTCTCGGGATTGTGTCTGCAACAGGCAACCTTCAGAGATTAGTTGATACAGAACAAACTTCCTTTCTGACTGCTTTAAAAATGGTGAACTCCCATTAGGTGTGTTCCTCAGGGTTTCTCAGCTGTCACCCGACCCACTGAATGTGTCATAGAAATATAGTCTCCCCGGATGCCACCCTGGGACTTGAGAGAAAAGAGTTCCAGTGACTCGGTTGCCTACATGCGGCTCCCTATGCCATTGGTAATACGGTTTCTGTTTCTATGCCAGCATTTTTACAACTGTAACAGGCAAATTTAATTAGCTGATATAAAGGCAAAATAAAATATTAGGTGCAATAATTTGGTGACAGTAAAGGAATGTTGACAGAGAAGAGGCTTTCTCTTAGAAGAGTGAGGTCTCCGCTTTGGGACCGAGAATATAAGAAAACTCCCTGGAATGTGCTTACCCTAACATTGGGCAGGGGAGGGAGGAGAGGAATGAAGTTTTGTCATTTTCTCGAATGTGTTAAAAAATCTGAATGTTTGAAGTAGCATGGAAACAAATCCATTAAATTGATTCCGTGATTGTTACTCTATTTTAAAAGAAAAGGAAGGGCTATTGTTATGACAAAGGGCAGAGAGCTCAGCAGCCCATAATGAAAATCAATAAAATTGTGGTTGCTGAGCTAAAAGGTCCCCAAACATAGAAGAAATAATGCCAGTAATTAAGAAAATGATTTAATATAAGTCTTTGATTGAGCAAAACATTGTAATTTCTTTTGGTGAAAACTAACTGGGCAACCATTATGGGCAGAATTCAAAATAAAGCTGGCTTTCTATAGTGTGAACTCATTCTCTCTCTCTCTCTCTCTCTCTCTCTCTCTCTCTCTCTCTCTCTGTTTCCTCAGATTTCTTTTTCTCTATTTTTATCTCAGCATCTTTAAAAAGAAATAGGATTAAATTGCAGCCAAGATCTTCTTGCCCACGTGGAACACTGAAAGCCACAGGCATTCTGGGTTTAAATGGAGACATTGAAAGGGCGGGGATGCAAACTAATTAACCCGATTTTAAAGTCCCTTTTGGGTTCCATGGTCACCTTCCTATAAGATCTCATTGAAAAAGAGAGTGTTGGGAACAGAACCGGCACAATATGGAGGCCAGTAGGGCAGAGCTGTGAAGGACTGTGCAGAGGCAGAGAGAGAAAAACTGCAAGACAGTTAATCTCCTTCGTTATTGGAAGAAACGCCTCAAAAACTGACACAAAATGGGTTTTAACTTATCATTTCTCATATCTCCTGGAATATACACTTCCTAAGAAACGAAGTTTCTTCCAATCGTTTTCCCCATCTCTTTGAGATTGTTATCCGACCCAGAACTCCTTAAATTCCTATTATGAATTTCGCAACCCCAAGTACAATTTGGTCAGTCTTGAACTTTTAAAGGAGAGGTGTTCAGATTTAACAGATTTTCAGTGCTGAAGATATGTCAAAGAGGTCTGTTGCCAGGAGCTGGGTGCATATTGAGAGTATTTTTGAGTATCTATTGCTGGATGTATAATTGTTTTGGCTATATGTTTTCCCTCCCATCCATTAGCTGAAAAAAAAAAAAGAATTCCTCAAACCAGAGAATGCCGCATGCAAATAGTAGAGGGATTGTTTGTCTTAATTCCCTTTACAGTGGTCTTGCAGAATCCCAGCTGTAACATATAGAGGCTGTTGAAATTCCAATAAATCGTTTCCCGATAGAAGAGTGCCACCTGCCGGATGTATCCTGTAGTGCACCATGTAAAAAAAAATCTGTCCCCCTGCTTAAATGAAGCTGAATTTCTTACCTTTGAATCCAATTGAGGTTGAAGTCAAGTCAGGCTCAACAAATAACAAAGGAGGGGTTCGACAGTTCTTCCTGGAAATAGATACATTGTATCCAAGAGGAAAACCAATCCAGCTGGCTCCTGCATCACCTCGGTTTTGCAAATGTGACAGTCGCATCTTTCAGGAGTCTTCATCCTCTACTCCTCTTTCTGAGACAAAATCATTAGCTCATGAGTCACTTATGTGGATTGTTCTAAATGACGTGGCTTGATTGGCTGATAACTCAGTGATGCAGTTGGGACGTCAAAGCATTCTATCCGCAGCGATGGCTTAGGTTGTGCTAAGTGCCAGCCTGATCCCGGCTTCAGGTTATCCTGTGGGTCTATCCTGGAGCCTAGTTCAGGCAGAAAGAGCTTTAGAAGATTTATACTCAATTCTGGACTTTCTGGCTGGTTTTTTCTACATCAAAATGATAGTGACTACCTGTATGAGCTCAGTACTCTCCCCTTATTCTCACCCTTGCCCGGGTAGGGGATAAAAGATACGTCTATCATTTTGGGGGAAAACTGCTTATCCCATTAGGTCTGACTCTTACAAGATGCATGTCAATATGAATAACCAGAGAAAAGGTGTAACTACTGGGATGGGATCACCAGCTCAGAAATATGAGGCAGGGTATTAACCCTGGCTCCCTAAAAAGGAACATGTTGATGACCAGAGGAGAAGCAAGAGACGAATGTCCTTCACACTGTCCCGGCCAGCTAGATCCACCCCGCAGCAGTACCACATGGTGACAAAGTAGACACTGGATTCCCCTGCATCCGAGAGCAGCTGAGACTGGCAACCTGACCCTGCTGTCCTTATCGCCCCTGAAAACACACAGCTGTAGACAGGTCAACACTGTGCCCAATCCCTTCTCAGCTGCAGCTGTCAGACGGATTTCTCCTCATGTCTGCTAACACGTGGACAAACCCAACTGCCTCACCTGCTGCCCACTGAGACTTGGATTACACTGCACAAGGTATTCAAGTACTCGAGGGTCACCCTCTACGTAATTCGCCAAACCAGTGGAACTCGATATAACTCCAACGAAGTCTAACTAATCGAACTCAGAGTGACACAAACCTATTTGTGCTGAACGTGTATTGGTGCAGTGAGTAAGCCAAGGCACATGATAAGGACCAGATCAATCCATCCATCGTCCCCTTAATTATTGGCGAGTACATGGCAGATCAACAGGTCACTGAAAAGGTCTTTCCTTGGGTTACAAAGAACAGGTTGGCCTCAGACTTCATCTTATTTGAAGTAAGACCAGTTTTTATCCCTGGTCTTATTACAGTTGAATGACTATCAGAAGGCTGGGGAAATGGTGCAGTTGATGTCACAGCTGCTGCTAGAAATCCTGTTGATAGCAGCATTAATTAAATGCAACATAAGACAAATAGGTCCCAACCTCTGTGTGCTTCTCATCACTGCAGAGCGGAGACTTCGTAATTATTTTTCTCATATTGTTAATGAGAGCGTATGGTTGTGTACCTGTGCGTGTTGTTTTTCTGAGATTCTTGTAGGAGTCACTGTAATTCTGAATATAAAGCTGTCATAAAGCTTTCCCTTTAGATGAATAAATTCTCCATCTCTAAAATCAGGTATCTGAGGGTTTTTTTTTTCTCTCCTAAATTTGTGACTGTGCTTTCGTCCCTCTTGACCTGGTGTGGATGGATCTCTGATTTTATTTTGCATACTTATGATTAGCTGGTTTGGTTCACTGTTTGCTTCTTTGTTTGTGTCTCTGATTTTCAGAGCAGAATGAATTTGAACTCGGTGAGACTAACTTACACATCTGTGCTATTAATTTTTCTCTGTAGTGCTTTGACCCAGACTTAAGATTGATATTGCATTTTGCATTTCCTAATGTATAATATGCCTCATAGGGTTTTGAGATGACTAAATAATGATTAGATCTGAAAGTGTTTTATGTTAGCTATTTATTATATACCCGCATCATTAATAGTACTTCTTATTTCTATTGCATATTGGGAGTTTTTTCCATTTGTTTGTATTTCATCTCAGCAAATGAAGTCATGGCTTTTATTTTCTTCCCTGGTTTTGGAGTACATGTTTTCTTGATTTTATAATAAGAGTAAGTTGAAAACTTGGAAAATTCTACTTTTCATCTTTTAAATTCTAATCTATCTGCAGTAAGAAATCTGGTTTCACATTAATCTCCTGTATTACAACATATTTTTTCATGGTCTGAAGCCAATGTATTTTTCATTCTAGAATGCAAGGGAGACGTTTCAAGTGTGGTACTGGTTCAAGTGAGGCCATGCTCAATGGACACAAAGGATCTCAGTTTATCGTTTAGAGTTCCTAGCTGACACAGTGTTTGGGGGAAAACCTTGTGTATTTTTTCAGGTTGAATCACACGTCCCACATGTGACATTATACGTTCGTATTCTTAGGGCCTTCTTTATACTATACTATAACTGATTACTGTCATTCAATAATAGAAATTATACTGGGATGGTAATAACTGGTTGTGTTTTGTTTAATATTTTGTTTCCTATATCAAGCATATTGACAAGGCTACTGTGAGTTTTCAGTTTGCATGATTGGATTGGTTAGGGTTTTCCAGGAGAACAAACTTGATAAAGAATTGTTATCCTTGTTTATATTTATATAAGGACATTTTATATGGATATTTATATATTCTTGTCAATCTATGAATATCTATGGGTGTTCACATATCTTTTATCTATCTACAGAGATTTATGAGGTAGTCTGCAGGCTCAGAGGTGGGAGAGGTCCCAGAGTCCTCTGTGAGCTGGAGAATCAGATGACGCAGTAGCTATTCAGTTTGAAAAGCTGGAAGCTGGAGAACAAGACAGATCAAGGATGCAGCACTGGCTGAGAGGGAAGCCCCGGAAGCGCCCTGGAGCGCTGCGCCTGTGAGTCAGTGTGGGGAGGGGGAAGAAACTGAAGTCTGATGCACACAGGTGACGGGAGCAGCACAAGACTCACCTGCTCAGGCAGGATGGAGCTTCCAAGAATGCAGCACATGCCCTGTTCCTTCCTCTGTCCTTCTCCCAGCCTGCACAGTGCCACCTGCAGTCAAGGTGGTCCTCTGCCCTGTGTTCGCTCATCTACATGCCAATAGTCATTGGAAGCCCATCATACTCACACCCAAAAGCGTACAGTATTAACTTGCTGAAATTTTTCTTATTCCAGTCCAGTTGACTGTCACAATTAGGAGTCACAATTGGTAAGAAGAGTGGAACAGATATAAACTCAGTGGGGCTTGTTGGACCCTGCTGGAAGAGGGCTAAGGGAATGGTCTTAGATAAGGAGCGGCTGAGCAGAGTAGTTCTATCTTTGTTTATTGTGATTAGTGTATTTAATAAAAGGTGCTGGCATGAGGGCCAGAATTCACTCAAAAGTTTTGTTTAAACAAATATTTCCATAGGAACATTGGAATAAACTCTAAAACTAATGTCCCCATCTGCCTTGTTCTCACCTGTAGCTCACCTCAATCCTACAAATAACGCATTGCCTCGACTATGGAATGATCTAATTTCACTGAACTCAAGGAGCATGGTCGTTTTCCATTTTTTTAAGTTAGTGTTAACTTTTAGCAATTAGAGCTTATATTTCTGTAACAATTTTATATTTTTGTTGAATGAATGTATCATCTATTTCATTAGTTCCTAAATTTTTCCATAAAATCAAGTACAGTAAATTCTATAGATATAATTCAATAATGGTTATCAATAGTTTTCCACATTAAGCAATATAACCAATATTAATTTTAATTTTATCTTTTTCCATTTTATTGATATGTATACGTGCAAAATTTAAGGTTTACAATGGAGTTGAGCATTTTGTGCACATGTGTATCTTGTCAAGGTGACGAGGACTTTCCCACTCTCCTTTTGTCCCTCCCCCGACCCTCCCCTCCCTCCCTCCTCCCCCACCCTACCCCCTGTTTCACTTTGTTTTTCATTTTAAGTTCCGTAAGAGTTGTGATCTGGGACGCTCGTATCAGACAAATGGAAGAAACTTGAGAACATCATGCTTAGTGAAGTAAGTCAGAAGCAGGAGGTGAAACATCGAACGGTCTCTTTAATTTTATCTTTTAATTGAATTCTCTCTCAGTTCAATTTGGTTTACGTTGGATTTTTGAACTCTCCTCGTCTGCAGATTACCCACCTTTACCTGGGAAGTTCAGCGACTCTGAGCAAGGACCACGTGTGTCACTGGTCACGTTATCAGACCCAGCCATGTGACCTCTGTGACATCACTACTGGGTAGAAAAGTACAAGAAAAGCTTTAAGTGTGGAGTGGCTGTTCCTTCTCTCTCTGCCTCTCTCTCCACAGAATGGTTGTCCCCACCTAGAGCTCCACCTACTTACCCTGCATAAGAGCCAAAGCCAACACAGTACCAGCAAAATATAGGAAAGAAAATATATGATACTGTAAGCTGCAAAGATATATCTCACTTATTTAATTACCTTAATTAAACTTACTTTACAGGTACACCCTTTTGATAACTTTCTTAAAGATATAATTCCAGGAATATTTTCACTTAGATTCAATAAATCAATGTTTACAGAAGCATTTCTTATTTTAAAATAGTTCAAAATTTTGCATGTTATTTTATAATATATATTTAAGATCACTGAGCTTGTGACAACACATGTATCCATTGAAATATGTACTTTTTACAAACATTTGGTCTTTTCTTATAGACAACTACATGATCGAGTTTGTAAATATTCACCAGATATCAATAAATTATGCATATGCAATAATCCCATAATGCAAAATCAGATAGTAATGTCTGAGTGTGGTTTATTACTATATTCAACTCTTATATGTTCCCACATTCTCATTTATTTATTTGTAACAGGCATTCCTAATTTAGAAAAGATAAATTACATTTGCTAAGTATGACTCTATTTTATTAGGTTCTCTCTGTATTTCCAGTAGGATGGATTTCTATTTCGAATTCTGAGTGAGTTATAGCTTGCAGTTTTATGAGCAATATATCTATCAAGCAAATTATCTGTTATCGTTATACCAAATACCCTTTCTTTACTTGAGAACTTTTGACCTTAAAAGAGCATCTTCCTTTCTCCTTGCTTAAGCTGGCTCATGATATCTACCTTAAAAATGACAGTGTACTATTTATAGCAGCTCGTTATTTTTCTCTTTGCTGCATGAATATTCTATATCAACTGATTTTGCTAAGCCCAATAGTAACAAATTCTAATAACACCATTACATTAGCTACATAGAACTTCTTTCTTAAGGACTTTTATTACTACTTTTCTTCTTCCATATTATCTCTCCTTGGGATGACAATTTTGAGGCATTTTAAGTCAGTTAGAGGATTTTGTGCAAGTTTTTAGATAAAGAAATTAAAACTGTACATCCTCAATGTTTCCTTCAACTCAACAGGTAAGTAAAAATCTGATTTAATGATTCTACGGTTCCTTTAGTATGATAGATTATTGAAACTTCTAAACATTAATTTTAAACTATGTCTTTGAAATGAAGCCTAATTATTCATCTATTTGGAAGACTCTAATGATTGAAATCCAAATGTCATTGGACTCCGCCAGTCTATCCCCTCCCTTCAACACACACACACACACACACACACACACACGCACACACATGCACACACGCACACACACGCACACACACATACTCATAATCTCTCTGATGTTTTTGCTTGTTATTTACCTGCTGGGCTAGAGCCACAGTTCCTGTGACTTCCATTAATGGGATTATACTAAGCTCACACCAATAGACTGTGACTGGAAACTTGGGGCACAACCTCTTTTTCACATCCGAGCAAAGGAAATGGTGGCCATTGATTTTTTTTTTCAATTTTCACCTTTCCTCTTACCAGAAGCTGGGACATGGAGGGAAGTAGCTGCCAAGATAAGGATTGTGGTTAATGATAGTGGAGACCACAACATGGCAGAAGACAGCTGCGCACTTCATCTGCCAGAGCCAGATTCCTGCCACTAATGGCGTCCATCATGCTGCTGTCGCAGTGTGGATCAACCGTGCTATTTTACTTGCTTTGCTGTGGGATGAAGGCAAGAATAGAATGACTTCTTTCCAGAGGTTGGTGGGCTGTGGTGTTTGGAATCCTTTATCTCTATACGACAAATACAGTATTTTGTAGAGGCCAAATCACTTTTCACAGTCGTATTAAAAGGTTACCTGTCTCATAGGATGGCATTTAAGACTAGTGTTTAAGAGTGTTTGCTGGTGTTTAAAAGCGCTAGCACCAAATTGTGTAAATAAGCAATGTATTGTTACAGCCATGTACTTACAAGAAAATGATTGGGTGGCCAGTTTCACTGATGAATAACCTCCCAGAATGAATATTAATTGCTAGTGTTAAATCTCTGACACTGTGTCTTCTTTTTTTTCAAATTAATAAGAAAACTTGAAAAATATCTACCAGGCGCATCTTCTACACACATGTTCCAGGTGAAAAACTTGTGCTGTTCCTTCAACTGGGATCCATACTAGAAGTTTTGTTCATGAAACAACATTTTTACTTTAAAGGATAACCAGAAGATAGAGTATAATCATACAAACTTGAGTGGTTACCAAAAAAAGAACACAACTAATAGCATTTATTGATGATGATAGATTAGAAAATTCATATTACTAATGAGAGTTAATATCTTTGAAATATTCAAAAACTTTTCAATAATAAGTGTATGTGAGATTGGTGTGTGTGTGTGTGTGTGTGTGTGTGTGTGTGTGTGTGTGTAGGGTTGGTGTGTGTGTGTGCATGTGTGTTTGCATGTTAATATTGCATAATGAAATACGTAACTCCTTGGAGGATCCATACTTAAGCACTATTTCCCAAATAAGCAATTAAGAATGTTACAAATTTATGAATGAAAAAGACAAATTTAAAGTATGAGATAGACCAAAAAAAAAAAAAAGGAGCAACCCACTTAGGACCCCTTTCTTTGTAAATAAAGGTCTGTTACTTTTTACACAAAAAAAGAGACAAAAAAGTTTATTGATAAAAATTTGGAATCTACATTGTAACTACCGTTTAAGAAATTATTACACAAATAATTGACAGTTTTGTGAAAACATTTAAAATACTCAACTTTTTCAAATACATATCAATGTGGATTATTTTTCATATATTTAAGCTGGAACAACGTGTCACAAATATAGCAGCAGTTATGAAATCCAGCTGTTTCCCAGACATGAAAGAGACTTGCAAAAACATGAAATGTTACTATATCTACTCATTTGCTTGGAAAAATAGAGACTTTTTAAATTTTTCTCATTCAATTATGGTTTTACCAACACATTATTTTATTTAAAATTGATTCCATTAGCACATGTATGGTAAGTTCTTCATTCTAATTTTAACACAGCAGATAAGCAAAGTCTTTGGATCCTTAACAGCATTTATGAACACAAAAGCCTTTGAAAACAATTCCACTAGTTTGTCAAAACCAAAGTGTTTGGAAACTGCTGACTTAATGTTTTTCAACAGCAATATAAAAATTTTCAAGGATGTATCTGGGCATGTTAAGTTTTATTTTTTTTAACTTTTAAGTGGTACTGAAACCACTTAAAGAAAAGATCTTAGGAAAACTTTCCCCTCTTTTATCTCTTTTATCACTGCCAGTATATCAATTTCCTTTTCTCCTTGGGAACTCAACTTACCCTTCATGAATTCTATATTTTTTGATTTTATTTTTGATGATGTGACATTACGCGCAGTATCATCCTTCAATTTTGTATATTCAGTGATGTGTTCTCAGTGCATTTATTTAAGTAATAAAGTATATTGTTTTATTTACTTCTTCATCGCTGTGACTTAATACCCAACATTTACAACTTAGGAAGAAAAGATATATGGTGGCATACAGTTTCAGAAGGTCTCAGTCCATTCATGGGTAGGCGGCTGGAACATAGTGGACTCACATGGTAGTGCCTCAGCTAGTATAGAGCCAGCGTTCCTGCGACGGCAGAATCAGCCCACAGCCCTCCAGGTCCAGCCCCAAGCATCCACCCCGTTCCAGCCAAGTCCCGCCTTCCAACCCTACAGTCTCCATAGGAACATGAGGCTTTTGAGGGACACTCCAGATCCAAATCACAACATATATGTTTAAGTTATTTAAGATGATAAAGTATATGTTTAAGTTCTAAATAAGTGATTTTTAGTGCTGTGTTGACATGGCAAAGCCAGGACCTTGGAATCCTGACAGGGCTTCCCTCTTGCTGGTCTTGGGCTCACGCGGGGCGGCGTTGTGAAAGACTGAGATGTGGTTAACTGGGTCTGTTCTGGATTCCTGACGTCCCTGGGCCTCACTATACCACAAACTCTCTGCTTCCAATCTCAGCCATTGCTTTGCTCAAGAGAATTCTAGGTCTGCATCTCTTATCCTTATTTTGAAATCCTCAAAAAATCATCAAAATGAAATGAAATAATACCTAGAAAAAATAAAAACGGTATATGTTTTAGGATGGATGTAGACATATATACTTTTTGATTAATTTTCTAACCTCTCATTGAAGTTCTGCTAGATACATATTATATACATTGTCTTTGCAGCAATTAAAACTCTCTGATTCTTTTCATACACCTGCCTCTATCCAATGTTGAGCCTTAAATATGAGTTGCCTCAAATTCTGGTGTTCTGTAAGTGTGTTTAGATCTGGGCTACGCCATGTCACTATCTGTTTCTCTCTTCTGCTATATGCCATTAAAGAACAGGCATTTTCCTTGCTGCAAGACTGAGTTTCAGTTGGCCTTTGTTACTTTCAGCATTTTTAATCTTGCTGTTTGCCTCTTGGAGTTCAGAAATTGTTTCCTTTTAAAACCATTAAAATCCCTCAATGTATGCATTTTTCTGTTATGTTTCTTTCTGTTTGCACACTGACATAAATTGCCTTCCCTGAAGCAGCTTACAACCTTGGCCTCACCATGCACCATCTGGCCTCAAAGCCTGTGGCACATGTTTTAGGTTTTGATTCATCGTTCCATTCCTCTTCCAATACTCATGTCAGCATCCACACGACAGTGTGTGAGCATTTCTCATTCTACTTCGCAGAATATCTCCATCACAGATTGACAGATGGCACTCAAGACAAAGGTAGAGGCACCATCTGGAGCATGACCACAGGTCATACCACGGAAACAAGGGGCCTTCGAAAAACATCCCACCAATGAGTGATGACATACTCCAGTCTGGTCAAAACATATTGGCCAATGTGAGTTTTATGGCCTCAGAAATCCCAACGGAGCAGAAAAGGGCAATGTGGCATTCGTCCAAAAAAAAGAAGCAAACAGAAATACTAACTGGTATGCTGTGATGGCTCAGACCTGGAATGTCCCTCAGAAGCCTCTGTATTTGGATGTTATGGGTGAATTTCTGTTAGGAGACGCTGTTGAAAGGTGGGGCCTGGTTGGAGCAGCAGATCACTGGGACTCGACCTAATAAAAGGGGAACACTGAGGCTTGACCGGGAAGGCTGGGATCACCGGGGCTTGAGAGGGAAGGAAATGCTAGCGCCGCCTTTCTAGGTCTCTGGGCTTCCGATCTGCCACTCGAGAACAGCTTCTTTCTCACCAGAGCCCTGGTTCGTACCCTTGTGATGCCATGGCAGCTGGTCTCTGGCAGACTCTTCCTGCCACCATGGCTGGACAGAGACCTTCTGAAACTGCAAACTAAAAGTAATCTTTTCTCCCTTAAGTTGAGGATGTCAGGTATTCTGTCCCAGCAACCAAGACAAAAGACCATTGAATACATCAGAATGTACAGCTGTCACTTGTGTCTTCCTCACTACGATTTGTGAACCTGAAGACACGCCGACAGGAGAATTATTTAGTTATGTGCCATCTAAAATGCATGTTGTATGAATATTTTTAAATAACTTATGTGACCTATGAAGTTATACTGTGTAATGCAAATCACCACCTTCATTTTAAATCATTAAATTCCTTATCTGCAACAATTTTAAACAATAAAGTGGATTTTTAAATTTGTGCAATTTTATTAATGCTATGGCTAAATGTATGCACATCTGTTGTTTACTATTTTACCTACCTACTGGGTCACTTGTAAATTTTCACACAAATTATAAACTATGCTATTTAGAAGACTAAACAATAAACCAAATAAGTTAACTACTGTAATTAGGACATTTTATTTTATTGAAGCTTACACAATTAACCGCAAGAAAACTTGTACTGCAGCAAACATCACTTCTACTGCCCAGAATGTCCACTTGAATAATTAAACAAAGTCTCAAGCCAAACCAAAACCCATTATACAAGTCAAGCGGTTTGTATCGTCCACACACCGGGAATGTCATCATTAGAGAAAAAAACAAGCATCTTAAGAATATGTTGAATTCATTTTCATTCCTAGCATTATTTTTAAGACTTCTAACATAAATTACCACTTTTTTTCCTGAACGACTCATACCTAGTCTAGTCCACCAATATAAATACCAGTATCCAAAAACAGCAAAAATCTTTATATGCATGGGAATTCTTTCTGTTCAATAATCTGGTAAGCTTATTATTTTTCTTAATCTAAGGATATATTTGTAACATACTTTTCTTAGAAATCTGTAAGAAAATGAGTACCTTCAATATTATAATCATGTAATCACATTCCATTATCTTCAATTATATGGCAAGCACATTGTACTGATAACTATATTTAAAATTGATTGCATGGTAATTTAGAATACTATTAATAGGAATAATACTTTTCGGACTGTCAATTGTTTTCTGAAGGTGAAACTGATTTATTTTCAAAAGTTAACACATTTATTTTTCAAAATATATATAGTCATATAATTTGAGTTATAAGATACACTAAAGAAAAAATAGCTAAGCTATGGTGTACCTGTCACATAAACTTCTGAACGCTTTTAAGTACTTCATAAATTTTCACATGAACAGCAAATCTTTCCGTAGTTTGATTCCTACTTATCTGCGTTACCCTGTACTTGGTGTTTGTGCTATGTGCCAGCATTAGTGAATTTCACTTGTCCCTATTCGCTTCTGTTCACGTTTGGTCAAGTTATAAATCACAGTATCTGCTGTGTCTTCCCCTGGAAGCTTTTCCTGCTTCCGTTTGAGTACTTGAATCTTAGCCGTCGGTTCTCGAGGTTTAGCACCTCTGAGTTCCCAGACGCTGGCACACCACACCTGAGAATCCTGTCAGAAAAGATGTGCGCGTCTTCATCCAGCACGTGATACCCGTGGGGCTGTGCCCAACTCCAGGGAAGGCGCCCGCGTTCCTGAGCGCACTTGTTCTCGTAGCTGCGTCCCTCCCGTCTCTGCAAAAACTGTTGCTGGGGTGGGAGCACGACCCAGGTTGGCGCAGTTAGAGGGATATCCAGAAATTACGAGAGCGTCCAGGGCACAGGAACATGACAGCTACACGCAAGCTGTCAGGGGTCAGAGGGAACAGAAGGGCTGCCCGGGAGAAAAGCCAACACGGAGAAGAGCAGATGGAAGAAATGGAAATATCCAGACCTAGTGCCTTTGTCTGGGGCCCAGGTCCCTGAGGCCATGGCCCATGTCGTATTGTTCTTACGCTCCTCGTATGGCTGGCACTTAATATATTTTTGTTAATTTAACATAAGTGTCAACAATATTAAAATTAATTATATATATATATATATATATATATATATATATATATATGCATCTATTTATTTATTTAATGCCTGTGCTTTGTTTCGCCATCCTCCACAATCTGGTTATTAATTGATGATTCACTTTTTGATCAACAAAATTCCAGTGAAGGATTCTTGCGTACTTGACAGTCAGCACCGCTTTGTGATGCTGACAATGTATTCTGCTCTCGAGGAGCATGCGCTGCAAGGTCAAGGATTCTTTTCTGGCTGAACTGCCATACCGCTGCTTTAAACTTTCTGAAGACGGCTCGGATATTGGGGTTTCTGTGTTTGTCTCAGCATCATCTCGTTGGAGGAAGCATCCTGCCCTGCCGAGCGTTCCAGAATCTCCCACCGCAAATAGCTCATCATTCTGAATAGTTGCCTGCCTAGGGTTTTGTCTTCCTCCACAGTCCGTGTGATGCCTGCTCCCTCTTTTTTATGTAATGTTGACCGAGACCTTTCTCAATCTTTTTATTTGTTTCTTTCCTCATGCTAATTTTCTGTCTACTTAGTCTCCATTCCCCCATTTTGCTCCTTGTAAATTTTCCAACTTCCTGTAGTGAGCCGCAGTTTTCTCCCACATCGTAGAAAGGCACTGTGATGATCTCTACACCTGTTGTGATGTTTCTGAGTAAAATCTACTTTTTTGCCGGCGTCCTCAATAATTTATTTAGTGACGGTTAAGAAAGACAGAGGGAACAAATAATTAGGAACAAAGTGCGTGCTGCAAAAATAAATAAATAAATAAATAAATAAATAAAAACAGAACGCCTTGGAAGGAAATGCCAATCTTCTGAAACAAAAATTAAACGTTTTCAGTTTTCAGAGATGAACATCTAGGTTCTAAGCTCTACAAAAAAGAAAAGTCTAACATACAGTATGAAGATGGAAAGTCATGGATAAATGATAATTCTATAACTTTTTGTTAAAAGTACATTAGCACTTAGAAAGTATCTTCATTACTTTCTTACTGCTGGGACCAAATATACCCAACATCGGCAGCTTAAGAGAGGACAGGATTATTTAGCTCACAATTTCAGAAGGTCTGACACAGTCCATTTATTGGGCAGCCAGCAATGGTGAAAGCTCATGGTAGAGGCTGGAGAGCTGCTCTCCCATTGCAGGAAAAAGGCAAATGAAGCAGGAGTGGGTGGATGTCTGGAGACTCAGGCAAGGCCAGGGCTTTCCCAGGAAGAAGCAGTAACAATTTTTCTTCTTCCTTCCTTCACCTAATTCAAGCTGCCAGTTGCGTGTGCCCCTCTCTCATTTTCAGACCCACAACTCACAAAGACACACCTGAAAGCTCCACCCTGGGCAACCTCTAATCTCAACAAGTTGACGCTATCCTTTAAGGTCAAGCCCCAAGCATCCACCCCCTTCCACTGCTGCCCCACTTCCCAACAGCACACGGTTCCAAATATATGTTGCTTTTGTGGGACAGTCCAGATCCAAATCATAGCAGAAATCTGTTTAGATTCTTGAACCACTACAAGAAGTTAATGTTTGAAAAGTTTCCAAAATGCTTGTTGAATAGTTTATTTCATAAATTTGCAAATCACTATCCAGTTTCTAGAATTGATGATTGAATCTCATTGGGTTGACAATGTACTAAATTGAAAATATAGAATAGTATTCAATGAATATTAAACTTATTGCCTGACATGATGAAATATGTTACCTTGTCCTCAAACACTTGATATTCATGCCTGGAGGCTGAAGAGTGGGTGTAAGAATGATTGAGACCAAGAACACTGAGGAAGAAAATAAATCATGAGATGTCATAAAATTAATAAAGATTGTACATGTGGAATTTGAAAAGAGAACAGAGATTTTTGTGTACAGCAAAAGGGGTTCCAAGCTCTGTCTGCCCAGAACAGGGCGCTACCTCAGAACCCAGCAAAAATCTGGCACAGCTGGTAACTGTGGCTTGAAGGTAAGGAATGCTGTATAGTTTTGCTTTTTTTCCCCCACACAAAAAGCGTAAGTCAAGCACACGCATGTGCACACAGTCACACACACACACACACACACACACACACACACACAAATTACCATTGACAACTGTCCAAGTGACTTACTTGGTAGTAATGTAATGATTAGTTACGATAGTTATAACTTAATAATTAAAGAGATAATAAGTTACAGGCCCCCAATGGAGGCCACTGTGTCATGTGACTAATTTATTTCATTATCTTCTTTAAATTTCTACCTGAACTTCATAGCATATTATGTGTAAAAGTATATTTTTAAAGAGATCACTCCTTTATTTTCTTATTCTCCTATCTTTTCTGTTGATCATCAAATACACCAAAGTACTCCCACCTCAAGGCCTACTTTTTCTTCTACCTGAAACATTCCACACCTTTTTCTGAACACAGTTAATTTGATTTATTTCAAACATCTACTCAGATGTCACAGGAGTGGAAATCATTTTCCGAAATTCCACTCTATATACAATAAAACTCCCCCTCTATCAAATGTGTCCAGTCCCCTAAGCCCTGCTTTCTTGACCCTAATAATTCCCACATCTATATTAATTTATTGTTAATCAGCTTTCCTCTTTAAACGATATGCTTCATAACATCAAAGTCTTTTTTCTGTGTTGTCACAATGCATACATCAGAGTAGAAAGAAAAAAATGTATTAATATTAAATTATATCATTCATCTTGTTTATTTTTATATAGTCAACATTTTACAATTTCTATGAACATGTGTATATCAATTTGATAAAAAATAGCGATGAAAAATATGTTTCAAGAAATTAATCATTGTCAATTTCTGTTGCAATTTTAATGTTTGGCTAAAGAGTGTTAATATTTGTAGATGAAGAGGGTTTGGATTACTAAGTAACAACATAAAAACCTTGAACCTAACGTGTGACTTGTGCCTCTTCAGAAAATTTTTTAGCATATTCCACCCTGGGCACATCGGCTTCCAATCCCCTGGGTGGGGCTTGCTCACCTGGGCTTATTTTCGCCACTGCTCAATTCTGTGCCCTGGAATGGTGACAGGTACATAATAAGTGACAAAACATAATTGCTGGTAGGCGAGTGATGCATATACGAACTGAGAAAAAGTTGGACATTATCAATTCGATTCATACCTGGGGCTAATTAAGAACTGTTTCCTTTTCTTGAACTGATGCCTTCTCTGGACCTCAACTTCTTGTCTCCTTGCAATTACCAAATCGATGACCAAGTGGAAAACTGGAGTGGAGAGACCCCAGAAATTCTTCTAAAAGCGGCAGCGATGCCAGGATACTAGGAACAGGTGCCCAAAATGAGACACCGTGTCCAAAGAACCGTGGTCATTGTGCACAGCTAGAGATATTTTCCTTAAAAGTAGAGTATTTTCAAACTATATTAAGAATTGTACACACCATGTGTTGGGGGGGGGGCTTAAAAATTCATATGGCAGGGGCTTGTGTTAGCTTTGATTTAAGGATTTTAGGTAAAGCTGATTGCTACAGAGATAAAAGTAATAATAGACTTAATTTACGTAGAGGGCAAACAGTTCTAAGCTAGCAGCCTTTTTAGTTGCAATATGGACACTTGGGGGCACTTTCAGCCTAGCCCTCTAAGAACCGCATGCTTTTTATTACCACTGTACATTGCAAGGGCCAGATAAAATGTCCAGCCTCTCTGAGTACCCACCGCTGGAGTGAACATCAAGGCAACTCAAAATGTAGCATGTTATTAAAAATGGTCTCAGGTCACTCAGGGACCTTCCTAACTGCTATACAGTGGACCATGCCAGTTAAAATTAGAGGATTTTTATTATTTGGGGAGTAAAACTTTCCAGCTAGAGAATATAGAGGTAAAAGAAAAGTCAAAAACTCCATAGCTGGTAAGAAATTAAAGAACCGGAGTTCACTACTTGGTATTCCTGCAGGGAATGTCTTCACATGTAAGTAAAATTTGGTATTTTGACCTTGAAATCTGTATTTTTGATTATTGTTATTAAATTAATTTTTAATTTCTCCTTTCCAATGCACAACCAAGTCCCCATCCCACAATCTCATCTACAATTTCTGTTCTTTCGTCTACTTTAATTCCAATCGCTCCCATGCCTTTGTCACTTAACGATATAAAGAGAATATCCTCTCCTCTGCTATATTTTAGATAAGTGTGTTTCCTGGCATTACTCATACTGGAAGTTTGCAGTTATAACCATTAAAAATAAGGACCCTGGGTCTGAAAAGTCCACCAAGAAGTTGTCAAGAAGTAAGCATATATTTTCATACTTCAAATTTTCCAAATTGTATGTAATTGACATGTTATTGAACATGTTAGTTCATGACACATAACATGAGCAATTCTGTGGAATGAAACTGAAAGTCAATGAAACCACAAATCACTCTGACATGCTGGGATCATGGAAATCCCCTAAAAATGGAAGATTTAATTCAGAATGGAGGCTTACTGGGGTGACTAGGAGGCAAACGCAGAGCTTGAGAAGGGAGGGTGAGGGGCACAGCATCACAAGAAGACCTGCTGGTGCTGGCAGGGCCTGCGCCACTGTTCATCATAATTGCCAGCTTGGGTGGACTAAGAATCAACTGGCAGGTTGGTAAAGTGCGTTACTGGGTATGTATTTGGGCGGATCTCCAGAGATGATTGACAGGGAGGCCAGCAAATGGTGGGGAGAATATCCAACCTGATTGTGCCTGGCATTGTTCAATAGGCTTGTGGCCTGAGTACAACAAAAGGAAACAAGCAGAAAGTTAGCACACGGTTTAAAAGCTCCGTTCTGCTTTATTGGGCACAGCTCTTGCTTCTTCTACCATCTGCGAACATCGTGTGACTTTTCCATTCCCGGGTCAAATACTTGGCACCCACCACTGAAGGGAGGGTGGCTTTCCTCGACTTACAGTTCAGAGCCCTCCATTCTTGACGGGGGCTTCAAGTAGAAACATCATGGTGGAAGAACATGGAGGAATAAGGATGTTAAGTTCACAGCAGCTGGAACTCAGAGCAGGGAAACAGCACCAGAGAGGAAGGAGCAAAGGACCAGAGGTAGTATGTAAGGTCAGATCCCTCTGAGCCATCCAGATCCACCCAGAAGTATCTTCTATTAACCCGTGAGCAGGTCTCAAGCCAATCGAACTGAATCTAGCTTGACTGTCACAGAGTAAATTGGGGAAGATACATGAATATCTTTTGAAAATGTAAATAAAAATTCAGGAAAAGAGTTTTACAAAGGAAAACCTTTAAGCAAGATGGAATATTGAATTTGTCTTTGCTAAAAAAAAAAATCCATCCCAATATGAGGGGTAATCCACAATACAAACTATTTCAAAATTTAACCAGCCATTGAATGTTATTTTTTACACATCAGACAAATCTGACTGTATTAAATTGGTTTAATGATTACTATTTTAATAAAAAAATACCATAAAAATCAGCAAAATGTGAAAAATTAATTTGAAAAAGTAGATTTTTCAATAGCAATTTCTGTAATAAAACATTTTGCCTTGTTTCTGTTCAATAAAACAGGAACGCAGAAGAAGCCTTTATGGATATCCATAGGGAAAATAATACAAAAGGATTTATTTTAAGAAAGTCCAACAGCAAATAAAATAATACATGTGAGAATGATTTATGGTTTTATGAGGAAAGTGTAATGTTTGCCCAAGGTAGAGGTTCAAGGCAACATAAAGACATTTGTTCTCCTTTTAGGTGATAATTGTACAACTAAACTATAAATTTTATTAAAAGTACCAGATTCTCTTCAGTAATAAAATATTTTAAGACACTTCCCTGCTTGATACTAATATAACCTCATTTCTCGCTAAACAGGAATTGGGGAAAATAGGAATTTTTTCAGGAGATACACCATGATCAAAATTTTAAATATCTTACAATTTAAAAAAAACTCATTGTATCTATTTTATGATATAATCCACCCAGACATTTTGAAAAAATTCCTACATTGAAACAAACTACTATGTCCACCAATTTCCATGGTTGTCTTTGTATGAACGTGTGTCTCATATCAGCATCTGAAATCGGCTGTCTTACAATTAGTCACTACATAGTAGAGTATATTCAATCATACTGTCCATTATAAGCAGTTGCTGATGACCTGTCTAACTTAGGGCAAGGCCCACGAAGTATAAAAACGATATGCAATTAAAGCATGAAAACATTTACCAACCTCTACTATAATTCTAACCAAATAAAATATCCTGGCTATGTTAAATATAACACCTACATATCATAAAACATATAGCATCCAATGTTATAATTAATAATCCACAAATATATGCCATATTAATAAAATATAATGTATATAACTCATACTACATGTGCCACTATCGCACATTTTTACATAAGATAGCTGTAAATACTTATCTATTATCCACCAGGAATAGAGTTAAATGAAGAGCCTGGTTTTCAAAATCATAAGAGATCAGTTTCAAGTTGGATGAATGAAAGCTTTGCAGAACAAGATTTCAGATACAAATTCATACCTTTTATCACACTTCAAAGTATGAATAAGGCGGAATATTTAAATGAAGAGGAAACCTGAGTAAAATGTGACCAGAGAGCCTCAGAAATTTATCATGAAAGCACTCAGGAAATAAACTGAGAGTTCTGGGTAAATGCCTGTGATAAATTGTCTCTCACGGCCTTACCCACGACCACATAGACACACTTTAGCCTGAATTCCTGTGGCAGCTGGACAGTTTCGCAAGGCTTTTATGAATCCTTGCTTGTATGTTTGTTTAAACAAGGAAAACAGACAGTTGAAAGTTTTAAAACTCTTTCCATTAGCGAATCTGTAGCTTTTAGCCACATTTGGAGACTATTCAAAATATAGTTCATAGAACTCTCTGCAGTAAAAAAAATAAAAAAATAAAAAATAAAAAAATAAAGAGCTCAATTTAAATCCAGAAATTGTTATGAAATGCAGTTGATAGCATTTGGATACCTGGAAAAACCTGTCACTCTTTCTCACAAAACATTGTACTTCTGTCATAATTAACATAAGGAAAATATTCTACTTTACCCATCATTACTAGTTATTTATAAAATGTCATAATAAATAAATTTAATAAGTATATTTCATAAGAACATGTTTAATCATGAAATTTGCTTAAGAATTTTCACACACAACAGTCCCTCACACCTTTATGTAATTTACCTGCCTTCCATATCATTTGCCGTTTTGAAATTAAATTTATAGCTTTATGTATCCAAAATCTACACTCTTGTTTAGAAACCCCTCCCAAATACAACAAGTTGCATTAACAGTAACAGTTGCTTCTCTGAACACTTGGGATGCTGGGAGAGAACAGGAGAGTATGTTTGGATATAGATGACCACTCTACTCAAAGAAAAGTTCTCTCTTGAAGATAGTTAAAAAGGCACTTTTGAATCTGTGTGGACTTGGAAAATTTTGATCATAAACTCAGGATCAAAGTCCAAGGATCCAGTAAACATGACTAACAATTACGTGATGTCAAAACAGGCCCCATAATATTGCACTGGTATTCACGATTTCATGGAATTTCTTACTTGAGAACATGTCATATGACAAATACATTCACATACAAACACACACACACATTTTCAAAGATGCAAATTTGGAGTAGGAATATCTATTCTGTGTCTGTTTCGTCATTTATATTGAAATAAGATGACCTTTTCAGTCTGCAGATTCACAACTAGAAGGAGTTTGCCTTGAATCTCTGACAGACTTTGAACTTTAGATTTTAAATTCATAATGAAATAAGTTCCTGCTTTAGAACTACTGGAATGGAATGAACGCATTTTGCATTGTGAGAGGATTTGAATATTGGATGGCAAGGACGAAATGGTATAGTTTGAAGATATCCCCAAATATTCATGTGCTAGAAACCTAAATCTTTAACATGAGAAGAAGGGAAGGTAACGTCTGGCATGTGGTGTTTGGGTCATGAGACCAGAGACCACAAATAAGGTTGAACATGCTTTCATAGTAAGTGTGTTCTGATTGGTTACTGCAAGAGGGGATGGTTCTTATCCAGACATGGATAACACCTGTAAACCTGGCACTGGGGTAGCTGAGACAGCAGGAATGAAAGCTCTAACAGCCCAGAAAATATAACACGATTTTTTTTCTGAAAATGAGAGAGAGACAAACAGACAGGCAGACAGAGAGAGAGAGAAGGAAAAGGCTACACGTGTAGTCCCATGCAGAGAGCCCGTGATTTTCATCCCTAGTACTGAAATAAGGGCTGGTGCTACTAAGCAAGGTTGTACCTCCCCTTCCTGTGCGCTTATTAGCTGTCCCAATACCTACCAGGAATTGGAGGAACCTGAGACCCTGACCAGAAGCCAAGATGTCACGAATGCTGTCTTGAATTTCAAGAGCCATTTGCAGAAACAAAGCAAAACAAAGACAACTGTATTCTCTGTATTCTTTATGAGTCTTTCAATCTCCGATATTCTGCTACACCTCTAGAAAAAGAACTAAGAATGGAAACCCGCATGGCTAAATGTGCCTATGCAAGTATTACCAGCAGAGATTAGTCTTTGAATTGTTGACTTTAGTAAAGCAAATGGTCCTCCTCAATGTGAGCCGCCATCAGTCAATCCGTTGAGGGTCTGACTGCAACAAAAGCAGTGGAGACAGTGTGAGTTATTTCTCTTGTTAAGCCTGAATGTCATCATTTCCTATCTTTGGGCATCAAAGCTCTCTAAAGTTTCTCATTCCTTCAGTGTTGGCCTGATTGCCCAGTTCCTGGCTCCCTGGCCTTTCAGTAGATAACTAGGATTGGGCATGTTAATCAGACTATTCGGAGGATAGTTGATACTGGGTCATAACTGATATTAATTCTAGGAGACCCAAAATATCATGATTGCTTCATAGACAGCCAGTGTAAGAACTTATAAAGGTCAGGTGATAGTGAATTTTAGTTGAAGTCCTTTGTTCAGTAAGCCCAGTGGCCACCAAGCCTATGCTATGAATGTCCATTTTATTTGGTTCATTACTTGCATTGTGCGAGCAATGCATACTCACAGACACAACCAGAAAAAGTATTTTTTCACCTATCTGGCTATTTCTTTGTCTTGCCAAGATGACACACATAAACATTACAATAATCATTTTCCACATGCCGTAATTTCCACTAAAATCAATGTCAAATGGGAATTTATTAATGAAGCTATCAAAATTTAAGTCATAAATAATAAGAAGTTGATATTTTGCTGAGTGGCTTGAATGTTGTGTTTTAATAATTTAATGAGTTTATTTCCCAATACAACTTGTGAAGAATTACCAGAATTGCCATAATATTTTAGTTTTTATTTTCAAGCTACAAAGATTGGAGTTAGACATCCCTGTCAAAAAGTTCAAAAAGTGAAAAGCAACCATTTTTAAAGACCATCAAAGAACTAATAAGGAATGCTCAGTTGCCACCCTGAAATCTGAAGAGAAATCACCACTGTGTAGACATGGTGAAATTTGCTCGGCTGAGATTTGGTGATCTGTAGCAGAAGGAACAGAATGTAACAAACCAGCAAGAACATTAAAGCAAACATTCTCTTGAGTTCCTGGGTGGCTAGAGTATAGGAGTGAGGACTTCCTGGGGGTGTAGCATCACAGTGACAAGACTCCCCCAACAGACATTTTCATAGGCTTTTATTCCAGGTGTTCTACCAGGCTCCCATGGTGAAGATCAACATTAAACCCTAGGATTCTGGCAATGGGATGGAAAGCGTAGCCTCTGGGAGGTTCGTGCAGACGTTTCTTTCTTGTGTAACAATGTGTTCAGTTAAAGGGATGTTGTGAGAAGTCAACATGAAAATCTCACCTTACTAAGCTTATCACAGTACCATCCCAGGAAAATGAAAGAATAGACTGTGATTACAGAATAAAAGCTTTAACAATATCTGTAGATAAATTTAAAATGTACCTGCTGCAGCTGGAGGAGGATTAGGAGTTGTGAGGGAGAAGTCCTACTAGTGGAAGGACGGCAGAAACATCTGTAAAGGGCACAACCACAAGACAGAGTTGGGTGCTGCGTGATTCAAAAACTGAGACTCAGAGGCTCAGATTACACCTGTCCTGCCCAGACTGTGCTCCCTTGATTCCATTGACACTAAGTGCAATTACATCTGAGAAAACTAGAGAAAGTAGATTATCTCTGAGGAGAAGTTCAAAGAAAAATCATACTGTAAAGAAGCAAAATACCAGCAAGTATAGAATATGAAAGCCTTTGGAACCCACAGTTACAAATGTGAAACGTAGAACCACCTTCTGTGGGATTAAAATAAATCCTTACTTTAAAGCCAACTTACCTCACTATTTACTTGCTACTCAACATGTCTCAAGAATTATTTTCTAAACATAAAGCGTGTCAAAGTAGTCTGAAGAAAACAAAGCTATGACAAAAATCAGATTTAGAAATGACACCGATGTTGGAATTCTTTTACAGAGATTTTAAAATAACCATGGTCGATAAGTGTGCACCATACACTATCACGCAGTGAAGAAACTGAAACTACAAGAAAGAATAAAAATGCTAGCAATGAAAAGTACATTAGAAGTTTAAAAAAAAAAGATATCTCAGAAAGGCCCAATAGTAGACTTAATGCTCACAAGAGGCGAGTCCATGACCTTGAAGGTGGAGAAGTGTTACTTACTCATGTTGAGATGCAAAGACAAGAAAGTGAAGGGTTAAAACAAGCAATAGAATATCCAGAAAGTATGGGAAAATATCAAAAGCATGAGATATTTATACTTAGAACCTCAAACATAAAAAGGCACAGGCAATATTTGAGAAGGCCAAAGTTTCCCCCAATCTCGTAACAGATACTAAAACTATAGATCTAAGTTTTTCACAGCATATCAAGCAGAATAAAAAAATCAAACTAAGCAAAGAAACACCTCGGCTTACTGTAAACAAACTGCCAAAAAACAAGGCAGCAAAATTTGAAGACAGGATACAATGGCACTCTATGTTAAAAGAGAGAAATATCTACCATTCCTCTCATCACCAACTGCAAAAGCAAGAAGACAGTGAAGTGAAATCTTTACAATACAGAAAAAAATCTACCAAATATGAATTCTGTATGTAGCAAAGCATACTTTAAAGTAAAGAAAAAAATTTTTTTCAGAAAAGCTAAAATAGAGACTCTATTGTCACCAGAACTACTCTACAAAAAAAATTCAAAAAGTGTATTCATGTAGAAGAAAATAAATACAGATCAGACACTTGGTTTAAATAAAAAATAATGCTGCCAGCAAAGAA
Source organism: Ctenodactylus gundi (assembly GCA_004027205.1). NCBI lineage: Eukaryota > Metazoa > Chordata > Mammalia > Rodentia > Ctenodactylidae > Ctenodactylus > Ctenodactylus gundi. The sequence continues at coordinate 365,664 of PVKB01001446.1, read as the reverse complement.
TAAAGGATAAAAAATTTATTCTTAATTTATGTGTAAGATTTGTTTGAAGCCATCATAGCAGAAATGTAGTGAAGGAAACTCATGCCACCATGTGAAAGATAAAACAGGAGACAGCAATGTGGCCAGGGACAGGAGGGACAAGTTATGAGTATTTTATTATAAGAAACGGCCCTATATGTTAAGCTATATAATGAAGGTAGACTTAGACTCTTTTGTTGTTTATTCCAAAACCTAGACCAATTACAGGAAGTGTTCTGTTTAAAGACAAATGTGCATATAGTATTCATGTCATAGCAATTACGTAATAACTAAATCAGGCAGGAATGAAACCATTAAACTTTCTCATTTAGGCCTAAGAAAAGTAAGAAGAAGTAACAGAAGAAACAAGTAGAAAACAATCACAGACTTGGAAGATTATCAATCTAGTCACATCAGTAACACTCTTAGTACACATGATTTAAATGCAGCTGTCAAAAGATAATGTCAAAATAAAGGAAAGCAGGTTTTCTAGCCAACCGCAATGGCACACACATGATCCCAGCACTGGGGATACTGAGGCATGAAGCTTGCTCTGATTTGGGGGCCAGCCTGGGTTATGTACTAGTTAAGAACCAGCCTGAACTGTAGAGTGAGACCTGGACTCAAAAATAGCAAGCTTATTTACAACTTGTCTACAAGAAATTCACTAAAATACACAAACTTAGATAAGTTAAAAATAAGTGGATGGAAAAAAATCCCTAATGACACTAGGCAATGAAAGTTGGAATAGCTCTATTAATTTCTCTGTATCAGTTGTCAGAACAACAAAATTATCAGGCACAAAGTGGAACATTATAGAATAATAAAGGGCTCAATTCACCAAGCTGGCAAGGAGACCTTAACATGCTGGCAATGGCAGAACATCAAAGTACATGGGGCAAAAATAGAGAGAAATGGCGATACTTATGTGTAGGCTCACTACTGTCCCCGAAGATGCTAACCTTCCTCTTTCAGTCATCCATGAGTAAGGCAGGCAGAATACCAATAAGGGCGTAGTTAATCTAAAAACCCAACATCAATCCACTTAGCTTAATTCTCATTATTGAACATTCTCTCCAGCAGTAGAATATAAATTCTCCCCTAACTCGTGTGCAGCAAAAACGGAGATAAAACACAATCTGGGCCATAAACAAGGCTTTATTGAATAGAAATCGTGCCGTGTGTGGTCTCAGGATGCAATGAGATCAATCTGGATAGCAACAAGAAGCAGATAAAAAGCACCAGAATATTTTAGGAGTGAACAGCACACTTTTAAAGAATAAGTAGATCAATAACGTCTAAATTTAAAAATAAACAAGGCAAAAGTTTAGAAAAAAATCACTTAGAAAACTTAATAGAGCTAACGTCAAATTAGAGGAAAATGTATAGCATTAGATCCCTGTAGAAGAAAGTCAGGAAGACCTAAAATCCACTATTTAATCTTCCACCTTAAAAAAACTAATGAAATAAAGAAAGCCTCATCTTAAGATAACAAAAAAAATTTTTTTGAGACAAGTTCTTGCTCTGGAAAAAAAAAACACTGAATGTTGAAGGTGGATCCAATATTAATAAAATTGAAAATAAGAAAATAATATAAGCAACTATCAAAACCCAAAGAAGTCTTCTTTGAAAATGGTGATAAAATCAATGTTAGTAGCAACCCAAACAAAAGAACAAAGAGAAAGGACACAAATTACCAATTTCAGTAAGTACATAAGTCGTGACTACCGATCTGTAGCCTGCAAGAGAATAACAATGAATATTCAGAACAAGTTTATCGCTATAATTTACCTTATTTAGACAAAGTCGACCAATTATGAAAGCTATCAAAACTCACAACAGGAGACATAGGTAACTTGACTAGTCATGTGACTGTTTATATATGAATTAATTATAAGTTTTCAAATAATAAATTGCCAGCATAAGCTCCACTGAGTGCCCACAACACACACATGGCCAAGCTCTGTGGCATGAGTTAATCACATTCCTTAGTGCTACATTCAGCCCACAAAGTGCATTTTTCCTGTGGCTTTGTTTTGGGTCTAAAAATTTTTTTATAAGTTTAAAAGTTATTCTTCAACTTTCAAAAAAGTTAAAAAATCTCAAGTTTTAATTAGATTTTCAGCTTTTAGTCTATGAAACAATTTCCGTTGACACTGGAACCTTGTTTCTAATGACAACCATCAGTTGGACCTTATTATTAGTCACTTTGCTGTTGCTGGAACAAAAGCCCAATGCATGGATCTAAAAGGAAGAAAGGCTTATGTGGCTGACTCTGAGGCAGCAACAGCAAAGCTTTTCATCCCACGGCAGCCAGCAGGTGGACAGAGACAAGAGCCAGGGACAAGAATAAATATTTCAAGTCACACCCTAGTGTCATAGCTCTTCTGATTCGGTCTCATCTCCAAAGATGAGAATTTTGGAGGACATTTTAGATATAAGCTATAACCAGGACGCAATAGTTCTTTTGTCTGGGCAAAGTGCACACCCTTTAATTCAACACTGAAGGAAATTCACCCATTTTTTTTTCCTGGTCTTGGCTAACACCTGACATTTCTTTCTGTTTTGGGTTTTTAATATATACTTGGGGACCGGGCTATGGGGATGGGTTGCAGGCACGTAGGTTGGAATACTGGCACAGAATGTGGGCTTACCACACCTTCCACACCTGGAAGTGGAGAAACACTGAGGCTGGATCGGGGCAGATCACTAGAATAAGCCTGGATGGATATACAAGCTGCTTCCTGCCTTCCTTACGAGACTACACTGGACTTGCCCAGACTTGGCTTCCTGTTAACAATGTCGTGAGGAGCGGCCTCCACCTCTGCCACTGCCATGTGCTTCCACTGTTGCCGTCCGCCCCTGAGTGGGCTGTGACCTTCTGAAACTGTGAGACAAAATAAACTTTTCCTTCCCTAATTTGTGCATGTTGGGTCTTGAGTCACAGCAATGAAAAAGTAACTAAGACAGATCTCAATACTTAATAGGATATCAATCTCTGCTAAGGATGAAACGCCATGACATACAAACACTGAGCTTTGCATGTGATTGTACATAAAAATTAGAAGGTGATCATACTGCATCCTACCATGTCTCCAAAAGAAGAAATACAAACAATTCTTGAGTTGTGAATTTTAGGCTGAAAGCTTTTAAGATTTCCAATTTGCAATTCCTCCTGAGGTAAATCTTGATCTGAAAATGTTCAACTCAAATTCTGTCTGGGGGAAAATGCTTGAATTTTGTAAAAATTAATAAATAAGCATATACTTTTTAAAAACGATAGCAATTTCCCTCTGGTACAATTAGACTTCAAATTCAGTCTACTGAAAACTATTCTTTTTGATCATGTGCTTTCAAAAGTGTACAAAACTGAACATTGCACATGAAATGATACCGGTGGCAGCTCGCTTTATTACATGAACACAGCATGTCCTGAGAAAAATCCACCCTGCCTTCGACACACCATTTAAGGTCTCATTTGGCCGTACCTTGCTAATGAATGCCTTATCTGTTGCAATCTGTGTTTATTCAGAAAACCTCTGATTTAAGTCCGCTGTGCAGTAAAGCATGAGTTTAGCCCAGAGGAGAGCAATGCTCTAGACAACTATATCGTGTTCACATCCCATAGACAGAAGCTAAACCTTTGAGCCTACAGATTTATTTTAGGTTATTGAGTATTTCCTACTCCAACTTCTCACCTTCAGGCACTCCTGTTGGTGCAGAGGAAGTGTTGTTGCAGAGAGTTAGACTGGAGTTTCTTCAAAGACCAGGCAAAGGTTACAAGCCTTTGATAAACCTCAAAGCTTGAATTTGAAGTGAAGAGTCAGTGACTTAGAAATGAATTTACTTTTTTTTTTCCTTTTTCTAGTCTTATAATATTTTTTCCTGTAGGTTTTATAGTGAAGTGTCAATTTTAATTCCAGGACACAAGACAAGATGTCAATGTTTATTTTTATTGTTGTTATTCTAATTTTAACTTTCCTATGTATAGATGTGAAACCAAACAAAATAAGTGACCACAGGCTAGAGAACAACATAATTTAGTGGAACTGTAATAAATATAACACACTCATTTGAAAAATCGTAATTTGCCTTTGATAATAATGGCAGTGCTCAGACTAATATTTGCTGTCTCCCTTGTACTCATCTTAATCTATACTCTCCTTGTACCATAGTAAAACGTGAACAAGCATCGGTACTGAGTTCAACGAATTCAAGAAAGGAGCATGCGTGTTTGATGAGAAAATTTTTTTCACATACAGTTTAGGATTTATCTGTTAAAAAAATGACCCTCATCAAAATGAATGGAAAGCTATCATTTATGCACACTATGTCAATCCATGTAATCTTAAATGGTATGTGATTACTTTCTGGGAAATACTATTATTTCTATCAAACTTACTACTATAGTAACAGACTAAGCACACAAGGTGAAATCTAAGTGGTGCTGACATGAGAGAGTAATTACTACCAAATGCAAGTACACTGATAATATTTTTTGGTTCAGGAGTCTTACCTGTCTTTATGTATAATGATACTACAAAGATAAAAAGCGAAAATGACCATCATATAATGCTTGTTGGCCTGGTATTCTAAACTCAGGTACCCGGATTTCTCCCGGTAATTTCAAGAACATTGTTTCTGACTGGTTAAGATTTAAGAATCAATTTCAGACTGGATGCTCTGGTTAGATGTGTGCTTGTAGAAGACGAGCATTTTAAGCTCCAAAAAAAAAAAAAAAGTGAAAAGGAAGAAGAACTAGTTTATTCAGCTGTACCAAGTAACTTTCCTGGGATTAAAAAAAGAGAGAGAGAGACAGAAAGAAAGAAAAAGTAGAAAGTACCAGCTAATAACTCCCCAAACTTCCTTTCTTTGTGATTTCTCACACTCAGCCAATAAAAGCAAAGACAAAAATCTTTTCTTATTCTATTTCCACTTACAGGGTCTCTTTGTGAAGCTAAATTTAAAAATTCTCAAGAAAAACTGCAGAATGTGGGACTTTTACTTTATTTTTCTCCTTTAAAGGGAAAATTCACTGCAGACTGGACATCTTCATTTCTCATAGGCTGGGAAATTCATTTAACTACATTGTATCTGAACTCACGGACAGATTGGAGAAAAGCAATTCCGGATGTCGAAATGAGGAAGCAGTGAGAGGAAAGGCAACAAGCTTTCTAAAGACAGCCTCTACGTCATGATGCATTATAATTCCCCGGAAAATTGTTGTCTGTATAATTAATTCCCGGGGTAGTCAATTAAAAGATTTAGGGGCCCTGTGGCGACATTATGAATTATAACATTTTCAGCAATCTGGTGCTCAGGTAAGTAAATGCCTATGTCAAAAAATAGTTTGAAAATAATTATGTTAGTACAGAGAAAAGCCAAAACATGTTTCCATGATGAGCTCAACACTGCAACACAATTTTTTAAGCGCTTTGCCTTTCTATGTGAGCTGTTTAAACCACAGGTTTCTGATTAAAAAAAAAAAAAACTTTAGAGAAACTCCACAGGTAGGTGCACCCATTCCTATTACGGTACACCACAGACAGGAATCCTGCACTATACTAACAGTCTGCCTGAAACTACTTAGCCCACGCTGCTTTAGAAAGCTTCAAAGCATTTTCTCCTGCAGCCAAAATTCCAAATATAACCTTTTCAGCCTGACCCTTTTTAAATCTAATTTCATTTCCTGTGTTGTCCCCTGCCAGCAGGCACATGGAACCAATTTGCAGTCAAAGGACGCTGTCTTTGAGGTTTGCAGGTCTCACATAGGTCATAAAACCTTATCAGCAACAATGAATGTCCCATCCCCCTGGCAGATCCTCAGAGTCCACCTTCAAACACTCCACTGGGAACTGAGGAGGCCCTTTCCTAGTCCCACAAGAAGCGCTTTAACTTCAAGAATCCAATAAAAAGCTAGAATGGAGTATTCAGTATCCCAGACTCAGTTCATGACTTACATCGAATCAGCAGATGTTAGGCAACACCCCCGTAAGGCCTCCAATGACAGGCACTCAATGATAGTAAATACATGTATCAAAGAATAGATTGAAATACCTGTGATTATTTTTAAATGTATGGAAATATTTAGGAATAAGGCAAAATTTCATGCCCAATTCTTTACATTTCATTTTTTCTACAAGTTTATACATACAGTTTCCTAAGTACTAAATTAGTATTTAAATAGATGCTAAGGTGATATTCCAAGTTATCCAATATTCAAATAATTGCCTCTACAGGTATAACATATAATTAATATGAATTAATTCATGATAAGTGTAAGTATTTCTATTATTACTATGTGTAGATCTTTAATGATTAACTTGTGATGTCCATTCTAATATTCATATGGTAATTGATGAAACCCATATGGGGATATGTATACATAACTACATACTATCTTACATGTATGTAAAATTAATGTAGTTAGATATAAACATATAACACCTCTCCAACATCTCGCAAAGTATTTCGTAACTCTGTTAAGCAAGATGAGCCATTTTCTTACACTTTAATGTTAAGAATTATATGGAATGCAGTTTTTAAAATTCAGATTTTAAATGTTTCAAAATTCTAGAGCCAGTAGAAGTGACTTAGAGCACAAATATATGCATTTTATAGAAGAGTCGATGTGGGTCTTCTAATACGTAGTTAGAGTCACCGTCACTTTTAAGAAACTGTTGGTTTTGGTGTCATCCTGACTGCACAGTCATTAATCAAGATTCATCTCATGACTAAACCTTGCATTTTTCTGCTCAAAAATTTTTAAGCAACTCTGACCAAAAAGACATGTCTTTTCCATGTTTTTAAAAAGTCAGGCATATAACCACCTTTTCAACTTTTTAAATATGTGTTATTGACTAAGTTTATGGTCTCTTATTTTTAAGAAACACTAGTTATGTGAGTTCTGACTTGTAACAACCGCACATTTTTTCAACACTTTAACTAATGCTTTGAATACCATGCAATAGCAACAAAGGACTACACTCTGTTCTGGTAGAATCTACAATTCATGTAACTTCACTGGAGACAGTTGAACCGGTGTGCTAACGCACCTTCATTGTCAGAAGCATGTGTCTTGGGGGAGGCACTGCCTCGCTGCGGAAGTTGCTCTCATGTCATAAGTAGTATGGCACTGTCCTGTAGTGACCACATCTCTGACATTGGACATGGCCTGGATAGACTTTTGAGAAATAGAAATCAAAACCAGTCAACTTGACCTTCTGTGCTCTCAAAGCTACTCACGCAATAAATTTCCTGGTGCTTAAATTTGGACAAGAGAATAAATATGTACACACATAGAAACTTATTCCAAGAAAACAAGAAGCAAAATTGCAACATAGGGGCTGGAGGAATGGCTCAGCGGTTAGAGCGCTTGAGCAAGCACTAAGCCGAGCACTAAGTACCCGAGTTCGATTCCCCAGCACCACATAAACTGGGCGTGGTGGCACACACTTGTAATCCCAGCACTCAGGAGGCTGAGACAGGAGGATTGCCCTGAGCCCAAGGCCAGCCTGGGCTCTAAATTGAATTCAGGACCAGCCTGGACCACAGAGCGAGACCTTGTCTCAAAAAAAAAAAATTGCAACATTAATAAGGACTGCTCTATAAAGTTTCCCCTTCTTCTCCTTTTTCCCCAGTGAGTTCAAAGCAGATGAGCACTTATTCAGTTCAAGGCTAGGCTCTGGGCACATGATGGCCACAAATTTTTTTCTCTTAGCCTCTGGCTACTGTCAAAGATAAAGCCACTCAAAAATAACAAAGACAAGCCATAACTAATTATTGTGCATTATTTTTTGTTGAATAATGCATATAATAAAAAACTTCTTTGTTGAAATACAAACAGAAACATGAGAATGTATATGTAAAAATTAAAGAAAACTGCCATGGAGAAAAAATATCACTGATTGTTGAATTCTTATGATGTCAAACATGCTAAAAAATATTGTTGGAAAATGTTTATTCACATAATTGAATAAATATGGTATGCATGCATGCATTTAATGTGCAGGTTAAATACGGACTATAATAGTTTAATTCTCCAGTGACATTTGTTACACCCCTTTGATTTTTAATAAAATCCCAAATTTTAGATGAGGTCACTACAAATGTAAAAGCGATCTAGATAAACAGAATTAAAATTATTGCTAGGTCAAGAATTTAAAATAGTTTCTGTCAGCAACACTTGTTTATTGCTATTTTATAGAACTGTAGCCTATGGAAAAAGTAGGTTAGAAATGCAACTGGAGTGCTACGAATTTAAAAGTTTCTTCTGGCATTTAGTTTTAGAGAGAAACCGTGTAAGAATTAGAGCGGACATGGGTGACTGACCTTGGGAAGTGCAGCCTGACACGTGATTCTTTGTGGTGTAGGAATCCCTCCTCCAAAGGACTTGCCCTTCTGTCCAGTTTAGAAAGCAACACCAGTGGGAAAAATCTCCTTAAACACTGAAAGCATGGTACAGTGTATTTAATATAGAAATTGTCTACCTGGGTTCAAATCTCTCACTTTTCCCATGTAAGTATTGTCCAATCGTAGGCAGTGGTTATTTGCATTTTCATCGGTTAAGTAGCCATACGTAAGTTATGCATTTCAATGGGTTGTTGTGAACAGTGAGTCTTAAAATATACAAGAAAATACATTAATTTGCAAAAATACATTTTATATTAACTATCATATATAAACATTTGCTTTCCATGAATGGAGGAAAACTCTCAGTCTTCCAGAGCAGTGTCAGCCACATGGCACATCCATTGGAACCTGCTGAACATTAAAACCATCAATCCATTGCCAAGCCCGACCTGAGCAGGGTAGTCTCACAGAAAGACAGGGCTTGTTTCATGATCACTTGTTTCCATTTTTATGAGCCTTTTGTCTCCTAAAATCACCTTGCAAAGTCGGTATTCTTTTGGAGACTACCCAAGGTCCAGCAGTCATGGAGAGCATTTTTTCCTCAGTGCCAGCAGTCCCGTCATCTAGGCTGAAACCAAAATCAACTAGCAGCAAGACAGAGCTAACGCTTCTTTTCACTTTTCATGATAAAAATGATGCCTTCTAAATCATTTTGCGTTTTTGAACTAAGGGGAAGGCAACAAGATTTTTTTATCAATTTCCCTGAGGGAATATAAAATCCGTTAACCACTGTCCTGACGTGATTACTGACTTCCACTTTTCTTTGACACATGAACAACAGGAGATAAGAGAAATATGACTGTCATTTGCTGTCGGGAAAACTAATTTTGGTTAGTTTATACACATGCATAATAATATACAATGAAATTCATTTCCAAGAAATACTTTGACCTACATGCTTTAAAATGCATATATGGTAAAATTAATTTCTATGAAACTACATACTGCGACCATTAGGGAGATTATGTCAGTTTGAGACAATCAGAATCCTCGCCTGGATTAAACCATGCAATTAGCAACACCCTGGATTGGAGTGTAAGTGATTTGTGGGCTGACGAATGAGGGAGGAACAAACACCCTGATATGTGAGGCCCAACACGGAACTCAAAACTGTATAGAAGGAAGGAAGGAAGGAAGGAAGGAAGGAAGGAAGGAAGGAAGGAAGGAAGGAAGGAAGAAAGGAAGGAAGGAAGATAGTCCCAGCTATTTTTCCTTGGGAAAGCTCTCAGCTTTGCAATTGTCTATTGTCGCTGACTAGCTACACGCCATAGACACTCATCACAGATTTGCTCCAGTCTTGACCTGTGCCTGTCTACTCATCCTCGATCTTCAGTTGCCAATCTTCAGTTCTCAGTCTTCACCATGGCTCTTTAAACAACCAGGATCCGCAGCAGACTCTCACCGGCTGTCCTGCATCACCGTAAGGGTGTACTACCTCACCGGTGAGCAGGTCTGAGACTCTCCAGCTTTCGCACGTGCAGCTCGCCATCTTGGACTATCTCTGTGCTCCGACTTGTAAGCCTTCCTAATAGATCCTTTTTGCTAAAATTTCGGTAAATTCTGCCTTTTGCAAGAACCCAAACCAATACACATACCGTATTATTCTCAACATTTTTAGTTCACATATGATAACAAATAGAATTTCAAAGCTATGCAATTTTTGACATAGCATAGCTATCAACTTACAAAGCTATTTTTAATTATGTCAAGTATTGACCTATGTTTTGGGGGTTCTATTATAATCAATATTAGAAACTTAATGTACTTTTTTAATGAAGTAGAATGTTACAGCCAAGTTCCAGTACATGTCCTAAGACTCTAATAAAAGGACAAAGCTATATAAGATACAACCAGACATAAAAAAGGGGTAAAATTGTCCTCAGGAAAAGTTGGATGATTTAAGAAAGTATGACATAAGAAAAGTAATTCCTGATGAAACTCAGCCCCCAGCAAAATCAGCATAATTGCTAGAAGACTGCATAATCGCTTATTATCCCATTCCAGACCAGAAACTTATTATTCAGCCTGCTGGAGGAATTCATTTCCCTGTAAATTCACTATATGTGTTAGAAAAGATGTTAATGGATAAAAATCCTATCAGCAATGCACTAAGTTTAACACTCAATTGTCCGGGACATAACATACTGTTAATTATTCTTCATTATTTCCGTTCACTTTTTTCAGTCACTGAACCTGGATTTATATCTCAAAATGTAACAGATCGTAATGCAAACCCCAAAAGGAAGTTATTCTAACTCTCTAAGCTATGGGTATTTAAGTTTCACAAGCAAAGACAAATGTTGCTTTTTACGTGTATGTGTTATAACATTAAAACATGTAACTTATGAAGAGGGTAAACATAAATTTTATCTGTTTTTCATTTTAAGATTATTGTGTCCTTTGGCCAATGAAATATTGAGGACATCTGTAGAAAATAATGGCCATGGTGGGTTCAACACATCTCTCACCCTCCCTTTATCTCCACTTCCTCAAGACTGGAGAATTATATCAATAAATGTTTATAGAAGTAATTTGATTAGACTAAAGAAAACTTACATCTTGGGATATCTCACCCAGAAGAAATTTGAGGCAAGAAATGTCTACACTGGGCTTGGTGTGAGTTTGAAAGTTTAATATATAGTGTGCAATGACACCAAAACTATACAGCAGGCAGCCAACTCAGACTAATAGACTATTAAACACGTTGTCAAGTACCTATACACAATGGATTACTATGCAGCCAAAAAGAGAGACTGATGTAAAGATATTGAATGAAAATGGGGCCACTCTACGTCAATAATGCTTAGTGAAATGGACCCAACACAAAAGACTGACTACAGACAGGGTCAGTCTCATGAAATCCACAAAAATAATGGCATAAAAAAGCCCCAACGTAAGTGAGAGTGTAGAAAGAGGGGCAATGTTCAGCTAGGAAACGGGCAAGCCTCTGAGAAGGGGAGGGCATAGATGCTCATGGATTCTCCCGACCCCATGTCTCTAAGGTGTTATAGAATTTGGAACTCATGCATGAAAAAGATCAGGCAAGAAGATAGTTAAACCCGAATGCACAAGACAATTTTTAAATTTCTTTTTACCCCTCGATATAACGAAGTCAGCCATTCATTTAAATTTTCTTGATTATGGTATACGTCTTGATTTGCATACTTTTAAGCCATTGCTGCCTTATTCACATTCAACATTGTTCAAGTTACGACTTTCAATTAGGAAAGCATAATTTTAATTAAAATATAAATAAGTATTACTCACCATCAAAAAAATAAAAGCAGTGTTAATAATTCCTGAACTGTAGGGAAAAGAGGTAGGATTCAGCAGGTACATGATTAGCACCAGCTACTTATATCTTTAGTAACAGATAACATGAACCATTTCGATATGAACTTGCACTACAAGAAGTAACTGAGACAGAGATATACTAAATAGTAGTAATAAAAACAATAACAGTAATAATAATAATAGAAGGACTCAGAAATTCACAATATTTTTCTGAATAGCATTTCAAAGACATTCTTGGAAAAGTCCCAAAAAGTGAACATAGCTTTATATTGGTGAAAAATTTAACTTACACTCTCCAAGAAGTACTTATTTATTGAGATTCATAAGGAAATCGAAGACAGTCAAGATTTCGGGGCTACTGGGGAAAATTTAACTGGCGGTAACAATGTGAAAATCAGGTTCTAAAGGAAATATTTTTTTAAAAAAGAATCACAATGTGAATTTGCTTCTCATATAAATGTCCTGTTTAAAAAAATCTGTTTGCTTATCTCCCTGAGATTTTAGAAATTTCCAGTAACTTCTATGGGATTTTATTTCAGAATAAACTATTACATACATAATGACAAAAATGAAACCATTAAATCTCTCACCATTTATTAACTTCTCTTTATCCATTTAAGTTTATAAAACCCTTTAAATAGAAACTGTCACAATTTAATACACATTTCTTCTAAAATTATAGTAGCGTAAAAAATGTATGAATTTTATGTAGATCATTACCTTAAAATAATTATTTTGATGTAAAAGATAATCTATTTCTCTTTTATGCTTTCAATTAATTTTGACCATTAAAATACATTTAAGTTTTTTTCTTTAACAATGAGGCAATTGAAAAATTCCTGACTCAGGTTTGATGTTATGGATGTAAAAAGCATTAAATGAAATCACAGTGGCCTTAGAGTGACATCTACTGAACACTGTTCCTTTGGATATAAACGTTTCTGCTTGAGAAAGAGAAGAAAAATAAATTTTCCCACGCTCCCATGCAGAATTAAAACACTGGATTTAAAATCAAATAATAAATTATTTCTTAGTTAATGTAATAGTATCCATCCAATAAGAAACAATTTGTGTTGAAACATGAAATACACGTTGTTGCTGATCTTATCAAACTTGAGGATATAAAATGGTGACTAAGTTTAGGGAAATTCAGGAGGATGAATACATGGAGATAGAATGGTCATACAGTGTACACTGAAGAAGTATTTTGAATTATTTTTCAGCATAAAGAAATAATAAGCTTTTGAGGAGATAGGCATGTTTAGCCTGGTTGAAACATTAGCAATGCACACATGTTTTGAAGAATCGTATGATACCCTTGAAAGGTATACTACTTCATGTTTCCACATTTTAGTTAAAACTGTAGAAAATAACACTTGGCATATGTTAAAAATGAATTTCAGAATTCATCTCCTAAAATAGTATTGGTGAATTTAAATTCTTCATTTTTAAAAAAAGTGTCTTTTATACTTTTTAATGTTGTCTTTTTATATTATTACCTTAAATATTCAAGGAAGATTCAGAGTATCTTGTTGGGCACATCTTAGTGTCCGGCATGCATGAGTTTATGATTTTAAATTACAGAGGCAATAATGTAAAAGTCCATTCATACTTGGTTATGAAGCTTTCAATTCTCATATTAAGGAAAAACAGGCAGTTTAAAAAAATAACTTTGAATCAGTAGAATCACCGTCTTCATGACGAAGAATAATGCTTTGTTTCAGGGGGCAGGAAGGGAAGAAAAATGATGAAAAAGCAATGTGTACGCGGCCCCGCCCCTCAGGTAACTACTCTACATCACAAACACAAACCAATAGGAGAAATAATCATGGGGGAAGGAAGGAAGAAAAATCAAAGAATAATTGTCTATTTTAAGACAAGTAGAAGAAAGAAAATTCCTCTTTCTCTATTGCCAATCAATATAGAAGTACAGGTCCTGTGCTTCAAAGCCCTGGGAAGCTCCTACAGTCACTGATGTGTTGATAAAATTAGAGCACGTTTTAAAAATGGTGGCACTGGTGTCCACTAACTTTGGGTTATATCAACTTTGCCAAGGTCAAATTATCTTCTGTTTTATACATTAATTATAATTAATATTTTCCTTTTGTCAGGAGATTTCCCGGCAACATCTAAGGTCACATTTAAGGTCATATTTGGTGAAGGTGACTCGTCCACTCCTAAGTCTACTTTTGTGGGTGTTCGTGAACAGATCTGATGCCAAATAAATGCTTTTGATGATGCTGGCGGAAATGTTAAACACTGGTGACAAAGGTTAAATGAAACAATTGCGCTGAAATCAGAGGAAAATGTAATGAAAGTGGGAAAGAGAGAAGCTGCAGAATGCATCTTCCAAGTCATTAAAAGTAAACAACATTCTTCCAAGACATATATCATCACCTGATTGCTTCATGCTTTATTTTTTTTTCTTTCCAAACACAGTGGAACAAACAAAATCTTGTCATTTTAAAAGTATTTTGTAATTTTAATTTAAATACATTGATTAATGTTGACGTATCTGATTATGCCCCTTATTCAAGATCCTAATTTAGTGATTCCAGGTGTGTTTTATGAAAATTTTGACTATCTTGAAAAAAGAAAAATTAGCCCCTTAATAGATACTTAATTGTAGACAATTTAAACTTCAAACAATGAATGAATGAAAGAACAAAAGAAGGAATAAATTGATAAATGTGTGTCTCTCATGAATTTTAATGAAAAGAAATTAATTTCTAAATTATTTTAAAATAGAATGATGGGATTCCAAAAAAAGAGTAAGTACACTTTTGTGTGCTGTTGATGCTCTATTAATTTTACTAGTAAGTGAAGTTAGAAATAATGGTAGTCATTGTGACAGCAAATGATAAGCATTAGTAGACCATTCCGTAGAATGCCTGGTGAATGGGAGACAATATTTCTAGAAGACACTAGCATTTGCCTCGGCAGACTTAGTGAAGCAGATTGCCCTTCCTTATGTGAGTAAGCATCATCTACTCTACGCAGGCCCTTCATAGGGCACAAAGGAAGATGAGGGTTGAGTTCATTTGTTGCCTGACTACTTAAGCCAGGCCTACCCGAATCTCTTAATTTTCCGGTTTGCAAATGTAAACCAAAATCTGCACCATCAGCTCCCAGGGTTCTTGGGCCTTTGAACTACACCCCTGGCTTTCTTGAATCTGGCTTATAAACAGAAGATCTCAGCCTCTACAATCTAATCATCTGACTCCTCATAGTTCTTTTTTTAGAGAAAATATAGACATACAGATAGACAGATAGACAGACAGAAAGATAGAAATGTGTCAGTTCTGTTTCATTGGAGACCCAGAAATATAGTCAATAGTGTTGTCTTTCCAAAATATTAGAAATCCTTTTTCCATTAGTACTATAAAGAATAATTGTGTACCTTGAGGTATTTCAGGCATTTTATGCAATTGATGAAGCAACATGAGAGGAAGAGAAAAGCTAACTATTGCGATAATAAAAGGGAATAACAATAAACCAACATCGAAAGAGCATTTCAAAATGTAGTTGGGAAGCCATAAGGAAACAGCCTGTAGGCAGAATTTGAGCAGCTCCCTGAGGTGTCAATTTTGGTCACTCATGTGCCTGATACATAAATTGACATAAATAACCAGACAATTACATCATGCCCAGATGAACAAAGTAGAACATAGAGAAGTAATCTGAAGAGTGTTATAGACTTTCCATTTTGCTTATACATTCTTTTAAAAATCTGCTACCGGTCATGTATCCCTTATTCTTCCTTAAAAAGCAAACTCCTGGCTGAGCATGATGGTGCACACCTGTAATCCCAGCTCCTGGGGTGGGCTGACACTGGATAATCATTAAATTGAGACTATTTTGGCAACTAAGTACAACTTTCTTAAAATAATTGTCTTGTCTTAAAAATATCTTTTTTAAAATGGGTTCTGAATATAGCTTTGTGCTAACATATGTGAGGATCTAGGTCCAATCTCCAGTACAGAAATACATATTTATTTTTTCCTATTTCTACTTTTCCCAGAACACTGATTTGGTGCCATCAGAAGGTGTCTCCAAAGTTGTAATTCCTAAGGTCTCAAATAAAGTCCTTTTGGTTTTGAAATGTATGAGCTTGAGTTGTTTGGCAATAGTTAAGACAAAATAACAGAAATTTTGAATCAGAGTAAATCATTAATGTCCAGGTAAAAATAAGCAAAGCTTCAAATTTGTTTAAACGATACGATGTACTCTTCTATAGATCGAGTCTTAATAAGAACAGATGATGTTAATCCACTCAAATTCCCAGTGAGCACAATTGATGTGGTTTTGACGTCCCTTGGCTCCTCTCTTGCTTCCAGAAATCCGTGTCTATTTCCGAGGATTTGTATAAACTCACAAGATGAGTTTTGAAACCGAAGGGATAGTGGGAAACTGGGAGTAACAGCAGTCATTTCTTCCTAAATGGATGTGTCTTGGTGGAAAAAATGAGAGTTTGTACTTCAAGAGCCTTGTGCTATGCTATGGCAGCCAATGCTCTTAATGTCCTCTAGATTTTATAGGTGAATAATTTGAAACGCAATTTGTGTAGTACCCACAATTAGAATTGAGAATCTAGCTAATACTGCACTCAATTATTACTACCTACTGCCTCTCCAGGTCTCCAATATGCAAAGCTCTGTCTTCTGGGATGAGGACGTACCTAGTATGGTGGGCCTCATGGAGCCGTCTCAGCCTGATCTCAATCTTATTTATAGCTGAGAGCTCCATTGTCTTGGAAACGATGCTGCCCTTTGTGAAGGTGACAAGGGCCTTTCAGTGTGATGCTTGGCCATCCACACACCTGTGTGCTCTGTTAGAACATGTGAAGATCCACTAAGGTGACTATGTATGTATGTCCTCTTAGGGGTCAGACACACGCCTGTACCCATGCTCCACTGTGGTAACTGCCTCTCAGTTTGAAACGGCAGCAGCACCAGGAGAGGCTTCGGGAGAAGAGCCCTGCCTCCTTTCAATCAGCAGCAGCGGCGTTAGAACCCAACTGGAGCTCGCTGACAGGAGGCGGAGCTTCCCGAGCCCCTCACCTCCTACTCAAGCTCATATGCGCCAGAGGCCCGACGTGTCCAAGGTCGAGGATCTCTGCTGTACCTCAGCCCAGGGGTTTGGGGACTCCAGCTCTAGCTGGTAATTTTTTAACAATTAGAAGTGGAGTATAAGAGAGTCAAAATATGTATATGGTCTGGGGAAATCACAACAAATACACTATAACGTCATACTCTTAGACAATAAGGGTAGAAACAACAAAATAGAATCTGTTGCACTCAGAGAAATCAGGGCCTTGGAGCTGAGATTCACGCATTTCACTTCTTGATTTCCCAAGTAATTTATAAACATTCTTTAGGAAGTATCTGCACTCTCTACTTGCCTCGTTTGGTAGCATCGTGTCCTTTTTGCATCGTGGTGAGGGTCTCTGAGAGTCATAGGGGAGACTTCTGCATGGTGCTCCTCTCAAAGGTCCCACAGCAATCACTATCGGGGCTTGGACAGCAGAGCTTGCCACAATGTCGGCCCCCTTCTCTGTCAGGACTCATTCTTTGTCATGACAGCTAATATGTAAAAATCTCCCACAGGTCCAGGGAAACTGGAAGACAATTCAACTAGTGACATGGATTGTGCTTTACTCAAATTACTTCTGTTGGGTCAAGGGCATTTTTTGACTTCCCCTTGCTTTCTTGTTTTTGTTTTGTTTTGGTTTTTGAGGGAGTTTCTTTATGTCAGAGAGTTCACATAGATGTTTAGAATTTCTGATATTTAAATCTTGTGGTGTGAAATAATTCCCATACACTGATAGCTTGCTCTGTGACAAAAATGAATAGTTCATTCTTGTGCGTAGTTCAGTCCGTTTACCAGAGTTTTGATAAATCTACATCAAATATAGCTAACAAGACAAACCTAAAACGGAAGCGCCCAGCCCACAACTGCGTTCACTTGCCTGGAATCTAGAGTACACAAACAAAGACAGCAATGTTTAGTGTTTTTGTTTTGTTTTGTTTTGTTTTGTTTCTTAATCGGAGTATCAAATGCCTAGCAAAGGGTGGGGAGGGGGAAACAGAGCACCAATAGGTAGCAGAATCACAGTAGACTTTTATTTTCAATCTTAATGAGCTTGTAGGTTGGTTTTTAGGAATAGAATTAACTTTTCACAACAGATTATACATGCAATTTTAATCACATGTTTTGTATCAAATGAAAATTGCATAGAGTTATTGGAAGTTCTGAGCATTGTCTTCCTTTGGATCTCTGATTATTGGATTTCTGTAAAGATGATACGCTTTTCTTCCTGTAACAAGCCTTTTATTTGGCAATACCTGCTGCTTGATTAAGCTACTGTAAGCAAAAATCTCTTAATACAGCATTTCCTAAGGATTTCCAAGGACTATTCTTTAAGCTTTCCAACCTAAATAATCTTCAATATTTGTTTGAGAAGATAACTGATGCAGAAATTTTTGTATGTAATTTTATATTTTACAGAGTAGAAATGTAACATGCAGATCACCAACCAAGAGAAGTAGTCCAAGTTCCTGGATTTGAAATCCAGCATTTCTAGCCTTTCTAATGCCTCCAAGGTGAGGAAAAGACCCTGCTTCTCATGGGCGGGCGCCAGCGGGAAGCATCTTTCCTCAGCATCCGGGGTCAGAGAGGCCACTGGTTTTCTCAAGCTGAATTCAGATGAGGCAGTTGCTCAGCGTTCAGCTTTGTTTCTGAGAGCTCAGAAATTTCATGCGTTTATCCATTCCCGGTTGCCTGTCTGGTCTCCATGGCAATGCAGGCCTCTTGGAAAGAGACCCAAGGCACACCTCTTGCAAAGGCAGCAGGTGCTATTTTTGGAGTCAACTGTGTAGTGAATATGTCCCCAGATGTCAGTGCGAACAGGTCCCCAAAAGAGCAAGCCAGGATACAGCTAGAAGGTGCACTATTCCATTGCCTTATTACCGAACTTTAGGTCCAGAGACTCCAGGCTACCTGACCTTGGACAGGAAATACAGAATCTATCTGGTAAACAATAATCTAGACAGAAGCCCGGAAAAATAAGATGGTGAAGAAATACAAATAAGGTATTGTGGATTCATTAAATGTATTGCAGCAAGTGGGCCAGTGGTGACCAGAGCCTGGGAGTAGGGATACATTTGTTTAAAAATACAAAATTTTAATTAGGGGGAAGACCTTCAAAAGCACTATCTTAAAACACAGTGACTGTAGATAATAAAACATATATTTGTTCTGAAAGTCGCTGAAAGCGGGGATGTTAAGTGTATTCTCCATTAACACAATAATTATGTGAGGTAATGCATAGTGAGCTGGGTACCGCCGCTCAGCAATGTACACTCATATATGTTAGAGCAGCCTGCCTCATGCAATAAAAATGCACAAATTTTGTGTGCGAATGAAGAATGCACTTAATTTTTAAAAGTGTGTTCCTTTCTTTAAAATAGAAAGCTCCGGATCACACGTCTAGGAATAAAATCGTTGTCATACTCTATGAAGTTTACAACTGTCCATAACTAATTATGACTATGCCTATTCTAGGACCGCGACACAATTAAGACACAGTGAAAATTGTGGAATGAGGGTGGTTCATTGAAATATTAATTATTGGTATAAGAAGACTTAAATATAAAACATTAAAATTACCAAAGAAAAGAGAAATTTCAGAGAAACTGTCTCCATTTATTTAAAGCATCATGAGCTGAATCACTTTCACTCTTAGCGCTGAGAGCGGTAATGATGACCAGCTGGTGGTTGACAGTGTCAGGTGACAAGCTCCTCACCAGCAGACTCATGTGCATGCAATCATATGTTTTAGTCATTTTAAGCCAGCAGTCTCCAACCTTTTTGGTATTAGGGAACAGTTCCATGGAAGATCATTTTTCTGCAAGTGGAAAAACGGTCCACCATCACCGCCTCAGCGTGACGTCAGAGCACCAGGCATTAGATTCTCAGAAGGAATATGCAACCTAGATTCCTTACCTGCACAGTCCACGGTAGGATTCTTGCACCTATGAGAAGCTGATGCTGACGATGATTTCACAGCTGGCGGGGCTCAGGTCGTGAAGCAAGTAACAAGGATCACTTGTGTGCACAGATGATCCTCTCTGCTCTGGAGTGCTGCTCAACTTCTGCTGTGAGGCCACAGGCAGGTGCCAAGGGATGGGAATGTATGTTTTAAATGTATCTCAGCAACTACTCCGCAGTGGATACCTAATTTGCAATTGTAATGCCTCACGCTCAAACAACCTCTGCCCCATCACTTCAAGTTTCCTGTGTAGCCTGGACCTTCCTTTTGGTGTTGACCTCCTTGGTTCCGTTTTCCTGAAGACTTCAGCAATTTACACGCAGCTAAGTCTCACCCTTTAAGATTCATTTTTTGAGTTTCTCTCCTGGGAAACTGTCCATTCCCAAGTATGGGCCCCCAAACTTCACACGTGTGTGAAGAATACTGTTATCAACTTCCTAGTCAAATGATACTCAAATCTTGAGTACAGAAATGGAATCACATCAGGATGCCAATTCTCAGTGCCTTGCAAACTTCAAGCACATGGTAGGCATGTACTGAGTTCAGATTTCGACTTTCCATATCAGTTTGTTTTACCACTTCAAATAAATGGATTTCAAGTTTAGTCATCTTCTAAACAACACTATGTGCAAATAGAAAATTCAATTTTTTGTTCTCTTTTCGACATTGATGAAGTCATTCATGTCATAAGCATTTACTGGAGCCTAGAAATTTCTGAATAACAATTTTTTAAATGAATGTGGAGTTTCTCAAACTTCTCAAGCCATTCTGGAGCTTGTCTTTTTTTTTGTTGCTGTTTGTTTAGGGCTTATGATTTTGTTTGCATACACAGACATGATAAGCGACCCTTTTTCTTTCTCTGTATAACTTTTTTAAAGTATAGAATGATAATTGTGCAACATTAGTTAATTCTGCCCGACATTATCCTTCTTAGAAAGTCAAAGATACAAATCTGATCAAAACAAACTTCCCCAGTTCCAACTTAATCAATTCTTGAATGGATAAATAAAAAAAAAGAAAAGAAAAGAAAAGAAGGGGCCATAGCTCAGAGCATAATTACTGTTTAAATTCCAGTACGACAAAAAGAGCGGAAAAAATCAAGTGTCCTCTCAGTGCCTGGCATTTGGGACACCATATGGCACGACTCCATGGGGCACTGCTGACAATGTGATCTATGTGGTTTGAGTTCCAGGGAATGCCATTAACACAGAACCCAAGGCGAGAGGCCCTCCCGAGAGTTGTGCAACACAGGAGTCATGGGCACGAGGCCAGCAATAACATTATTCAGTTGCCTTCGTATTCTCAAATCCTATATCCATACCTTTAACCAAACTAAGAACAAAATTATATTTTTAAAATTATGTCTTCAATAAATGTGCATATACATCATATTTCCTGTCATTATTTCCTCAAATAATTATTTTTAAAAACTGCTTTCATAGCATTTAAATTTTATAAGGCATTCTAAGCAACAAGAACATTTAAAGTCTGCAAAAGAATATGAAGTCATATGACAACATTATGACATTTATGTAAGGATGTGAGCAGCCGTGGAGTTGGTTGTACAAACAGAGGGTCTTGGGCTCAATCTTCTGAGGATACGAAGAGAGGTGTGTACTAGAAATTTATTGGTGGGTAAATATCCTCACCAAGTGCTGCACTCAGTTTATTTCCATTATCAACTGATCATTATTGCTGGCTAATGCTACTATTAAGCATGTCTTGAAAGCTTCATGATATCTTTCATTAACATCAGACATAATAAATCTGTACCCAGTCAAATATCTATGCCCCAGTGAACTCCAAAATTCAAGAACATATTATAACAAGCATAGTAGAATAATAAAACCTGCGATTGCATTATTATGGTGTGGGTTTACTTACAGGTTGGCCACAAAATGTCTCGTGATCCTCGGGGAACGTCCAAGATGAGCCTACAACTCTTGATGATTAGGAAAAGCTCCTACAATACAAACCGAGACTCACCAGAAGACAAGACGGGTAATTGGAAACAAGCAAGTACCGAGGCTGCTCGCCTCAGGCTCTGGGATTTCTGGAACACTCTCGAGACCTCTGAAAGCAATTTGATGAAACAGAAGGAAGCCCACAGCCTTACTTGCTATCCTGTTATTACTTTCCTGCTACCTAGCCCTTTTCTGGTTGTCTCTTGATTCCTTCAAAGTCTATTTTTCTTTCTTTATTGATATTCCTATTAGTGCTTGTATTTAGTGAGTATGGTTGCTGCATAGTTAAGGCCTCAAAAAACTGCACTTTGTGTTTAATTTTGGATGGAAGAAAAGATATTGTTTCATTTTATCTAAATGTTAGGTAATGTTAAATTATGTACAAAAACCATGAACATAAATGACCAATATATAACCAGACAGGTCGTATTTTCAGCTCCTTCATGGTCAGGATATTATTTTTTGGGTTTAAAAAGAAAATACACCTCAAATGTTGTGGCTTAACTTAGAAACATTTCCCCCAAATTATGCTCTTTTATTATTCTATATTTGTGATACACAATAATTACATACAACTTGGGAAATTTGTTCAGATACTTGTCACATCTTGGTAATTCTTAATTTCCTTCCTCCTTCCCACCTCACTTTCTTCCTTTGATCCACAGCCTCTTGCCCTCTCCACAAACACATCTCCTGGGTCCTACCATTACTTTTTAATTTTGCTTTTAGTTATTAATGCTTTGAGTTTCTCATATTAGAGAAACTATGTAATATTTAACATTTATTTCCAATTTATGGTGAGAGCACAATTGTCTCAAAGTGCATTCATTTTCCGACAAATGACTCAAATCTGTCTTTCCTATGATGCAGCAGCACCTCATTGTATATATGCAAACCATATTGTTCGGTATTCATTTGTCTATTGATGGACGTATTGGCAGCTCCCAAGAACTAGCCGGCATGAGTTGGGCGACTATCAGCATGGATTGATACGTATCACTATGCTCTGGTCACTTCAATTCTAAGGCAGAATTCTGAGGAGGGGGAGCCACGTCAGATGGAATTTCTGTTTTCTATCTTTTGAGGAATCACAATACTGATCTCATAGTGAGTGTTCCCATTAACACTCCCACCAACAATGCAAACAGCATTGAAAGAGTTATGCTGTTTCTTGAGTTCTTAATAACAGACATTTTTACTGGAATAAAAATGTAATTTTAGTCTTTTGGTTTGCATTTCAATAAAACATAAATAAACATAATAAACAGGTGGGTGGGTGTGTGTGTGTGTGTGTGTGTGTGTGTGTGTTTCCATTTATATTTCTTCATCTGAGTTTTGTTTCGACTAGCTCAAAGTCTTCTTTGGTCCAGACAATGCATGATGGATTCAACCCATCTGGTCCCTATGCTGTGATCCAAGACAGTAGAGAAGCCTACGTGTTATAATTGCAACATCTGAGACCCGAGGCCAGAAAGATCAATGGCTCTTGCCATGAAGAGCTGTTGCATAGTCCTTGTATTGGAATTAAGAGTCCTAACATCGTCAGCTATACCTTTCACTCTTCGTGAAGCAGCAGGGGAGGAAATCCTTGCGGGCCACTCAGAGCACAAGGATATTGCCACAGGTCTGAGCCACAGATACAAACCTCATGACCAAGGATGGATTAAGCATCTCGGTATCACCCCTTCCTTATGACCTGTGTGCATTCAAACAATTGAGAAAATGACACTTTCAGAACTATTCACCCCCTACTATGAAAGATCGCCATAATTCTATTAGAAATAAAACCTTCCCAGGATTCTATAAAGTCACCCGCGTGTTTTACTAAAAATGTTCAAGCTGCACATATCCTTTTACTTAACAGTAAGTCACAATTAAACACTTTTTAGTATGTTTCTGTTACTCAAAATCACTACTAGAGATGAAGGGGGGTCCGGGGTCTCACTTTGCAGCCCAGGCTGGTCTTGAACTCACCGTGTAGCTCAGGCTAGCTTGGGCCTCAAGGCAATACTTTTGATTCAGCCTGTGAGTGCTGGAATTACAGATATGTGCCACCACACCCCATTTATGTGGTGTTGGGGAATTGAACTCAGGGCCTTGCTCTTTCTAGGAAGCCCTTTAATCTCTATGTTGTTCCTCCAGCCCCCAAATCACTATTTTTAAGGTTGCTTTTATTTTCCAGAAAAAAAAAATATGTGCCACGAGTTGCAGTGTGTGTGCATGTGTATGTGTGCACATCGACAGCTAGATCTGCATTTAATAAATTATTTTTACTTCTTCCTATTCCTTGTCAAAAATCTCCAAGGAATCTGACTGTTTTGTGCTGTGGGGGATTAAGTCCAGGGTCTCTCAGGTGCTGGGTGCATGCTCTGTCGCTAAGCTACGTCTCCAGCCTTACACTCGCCTTGAGACACGGTTGCTCTAAGTTATCTAGCATGGCTTACCGCGTGTTCTCCACTTGGTTCAGCCTCTTGGAAAGTTTGGATCACAGGCTTAAACCAGCACATCGATTTTTTGAAATATACATATAGTTGGGTCAAGATGCTCATTTGGCCGAATTAAAAGCAGAACTTTTTTAATATTTTGATCAATGTAATAAAAATATTCCGTGGCCTCTAACAAACTCCACCATGGATGCAATGTCGGGAGCATGGAAAGTCTGCCCCGAAGTCGATGCTGTATCCACAGAGCTCACCCTCACTGCAGGAGGAAGGCATAAACTTCTAACAAGCACTGCAACGGGATGCAGATGAAAAGAATGACCGATTGCAAATCGGTCACAGCTGGGATTCAAAGCTAACTGGACACAACTCTGCTGTGGAAGCATCACTGGCAGAAAAGACCCCATGTTCAAAATTCATTTGCTGTCTGTTCTCAGGAAGAAAGTCACGGGTCAATGTTTTACAATTGTCTATGTGTAGGCACAGCAGTTAAAGCTCTTGCCTTGCAAGCCCAAGGCCCTGAGTTGAATTCCCCAGCACCACAAAAATCTAGGCACAGTGGCCCACGCCTCTAATCCCAGCACTCGGGAGGAGGAGGCAGGCGGGCTGTCCTGAGTCCAAGGCCAGCCTGGTCTACACCAGTGAGTTCAGGACCAGCTTGGGCTATGGAGTGAGATAATACCTCAAAAATAATAATAATGATAATAATGATAATAATAATAACAGTAGTTATATATAGCACCATTTTGATTTAGAAGAATACTCCAGCAGGTGTAAGAGACTTAATCTAAGAGAAATATATGAATGAAATTCTTTCTAAATTAACTGTCAGGTTCTCATGCAATTATGAAATGTAAATATTTTAATCATTTAAAAACTTGCAGTATGTAATAATAATAATAATACAAAGCTATGTATCATGCAGCATCAGTTCTAAAGATACTTTATCTGTACTAATATGCAAGATACTAGTGTAATTGTCATTTAAAAGTGTGAAATAGTTTAACTTGTCAATATAAATGATTTTATTTTAAACAGATACCTATCATAAAATATATTTTCATGAACTATATTAAAATTTAGAGTTAAACAATATGTTAGGATGACTCATAACCAGGTACAATTGCGCAATCCTGTAAATCCAGCCATCTGGAAGCCTAAGGCAGGAGAATTGCAAGTTGAAGCCCAGCACAGGGACCTCAGCGACTTTGTAAGACCTTGTCTCAACATCTTAAAAAATAATTTTAAAAACTTAAAACAGAGTTGAGGATGTAGTTCGATATAAAGTCCTGGGCTCAATGCACAGTACCTCAAAAGTAAAATAACAAAATGGAAAAAGATTATTTTTCTCCTAAAGTAGCGATTAATGTCAAATTATACAAAAATTGTTGTCAAATAAGGTAATGAAGTTCTCCCGTAAGTCACCTAAAATTTTCAGTATCACAAAGAACACCAATGGATTCTTTAATTCAGGTCAGTCCATACAGTGGTACTTCTGACAGCAAATACTGTCAATGACAGTGTAAAAGGCCAAGCAAAGCTACTATTGGTCAGGATGGAATTGTTGCGTTTAATTCCAGGGGAAAAAAATCCATGAAATGACCACAGGATGGCAGCATCGCACAAAAGACAACACCACTGAATGAAAATTAGTTATTTAAATATTGTTAATGTATACATTTTATTTTAACTAATCAAAGAAGAAAGCAGAAAGATACCCTGTTACATGTTTGACAGGAATTTATTAGGCGGGTCCTGTCCAATTTTTGAACTGCAATTTCAAATTTAGGAACACTGTTCACCAAAAAGAGCTTTTATAGAGTGTTAATGAGTTTCCTTTCCTCAAATGAGACATACCAAAACAAAAGCCAAGTACACAGATTATACATGCGTGACATACACAATTACGCCCACATATATAAAATGTAATACACAGAAAAATATCAGTGTTGTCTAAGAATTTCTCACCACACTCAAAGGATATTTCCACTTAAGTCCTTAACACTTTAAAATTTAGGTATGAGTTTCTTTGTACCTTTTTTAAAATTTACACAACAAAATGTTTAATTCATAGCAAGTAGCTTATTATTTTTGAATACTTTTGTAAAAAAATAACATCTATTACCTTACAAAGTTTAAACTCCAAAAAACAAACATTCTATAATGACGATATTTTCATGCATTTTTACACTTCCATGAGGAAGTACTTGGAATATTTGACATTACTAACCTAATTTATGTGAAGATATGTACCATTCTTTCTTCTTGTATTTCAGCATCTGAGAGTTAGAAATCATTTATTCTTATAAATGAGAGCCTTGGTTTCAGAGAGGCAGGCTTATCACTTCACTTTCAATGTCCAATCACTCTCCGAACATTATATAGTCAATTTTACCAACTTTGTAATCAGGATCCTGAATAACAACAAAACATTACTGTTATATTGTTGCCATCTTGTGTGCAGTGAAATTGTTCAATAGCAACTGAATAAAATTATCTTAACTGGCTATGTTTAATTAAATATGTACTGACCCCAGGACACAATCATACAGGTTTAACTAAAATGTGCAGAATTTTATTGTAACAGAACTTCAATTTTTCCTACATTCTTTTTCAAACATGGGCAATACACTTCCAGAAATTTTGCAATAAGTTCAAAATACTTAAACTATCTTAAAAATAACAATTACCTCAATCTTATATCAGCTAAAGAGGAATCATCTTGCATGTCACCTTAATCAACTTGGCCTGTCACAACAAAATACCATAGACTGTGTGGTGTTACACACCAGGAATTAATTTCTCACAATGCGGTGGCTGGGTATCTGAGATCAGGACGCCATCCAGGGTGGGTTCTGAAGAGCACTCGCTTCCTGGCTTACGGACAGGCAGGCCGCTTTCTTGCTACCTCCTGACACGACAGAAAAGAGGAAGCTCTCTCATAATACCACCCATCTTATTCTCCATCTCAAAAACCCAGCTAAAGTTTTTCACTTCCCAAAGTCCTCCGTTCCAAATGTAATCACCTGTTGCTTAGAGCTTTGACATATTCGTTTGTGTCAACGCAATCTAGTCTATAGCATTCACTATGTCTTAGCATGTTTTCTTTTGCTGTCCCCAAAGCAAGGCACAAGTCTACCTTGCAGCTGTTCCGTGAGCACTTTCATGTTCCCTTCCTCTTCCTCCTCTTCCCCAGCATTGAGTGTAAATCTGCTCTCTCAGCCTGAAGGTCTCTACCCCTTTATCTTTCCATCTAGAGGACAATCTCCAGCCAATGGCTCCTCTGGTATCCCCTCTCCACTATCCACATTTCCTGCTCTGGCTCTGGGTAGACGCTCAGCATAACACACTGACCACCATTCAAATCATCATTTTTCATTATTTCCAGCCCCCTCCACCTCCAATAAGACAGCGAGGTCCCTGAGGTGGTGAGTGTGCCCTAGTTTTGGCAACCATCACAGCAAAGTTGTTAAATGTGAGAACCTGACAATAAAGGACCTGAATAGAGCCATCAGGGGACTTCTTCCCTGAAAACATTTGCTCCATTCACCAGCATGATAGTAATTTGGCAGAATAACACCAACATCAGTAGGGCCAAGACTTTAACCGAAGCAATGTGGGCACACCGCCGCATTCTGCAAACATTTCACTACTTCATTGTATGTTGCTTTTATTTTAGAGGAAGAACAAAGGGGATGATATGGTGTACGTAGAGATGAGTTCCATCTTCCTTTTCAATTCAGAGGCTCAGGGAAGCCTAAACTCGACCTGGGAGTGATATGGATTCAAGGAAGAAAGAAAGATAGAAGCGACACAGTGACCTTTATTAGATAGAGTGACCTCCTCTGTTCCTATCTTGGCTTAGTTTGTCCCATTTTCTTTCCCAGGTCCAGCATCTCTCCACACATTGAGAGTGTATTACAGCCCTTATCAGCAATGTGATTATACATGGAACTAGAGTCTTTAAGAAGTAAATGTAGATGAGTTCCTGTTCTTCTGAAATGGGATGAGAGCCCCTAACGCAGAACAGCCAGAGAGCTTCCTCTTTCTCTCTGTGTCATGTGAGGACACACCAAGAAGGTGGCTTGCCTGTCTGCAAGCCGGGAAATGAGCTCTCAACAGAACCCACCCAGGCTGGCATTCTGATCTCAGACAACCAACCTCCCGAACTGTGAAAAAATTCATTCCCCAATGACACATGGCAAAGAAAACAATCCTGAAACTTGCTGACAGAAAGGAATGCAGTGTATATGCTCGCCTCCAGGTGGACTCTCATTCCTAGGCCTCCTTGCTACATTAAGTCACACAGGTGAGAGCCGGCTGTGGAAGTCAGCCTGTGAGGCCACGTGAACTGAAGCCTTGACGTTTGCCTTGTGACTTTTGAAACTTCAATAAACATAAAAGAATCTGGAAAAGCCTACCACACTTCAAACCCGAAAGGGACTGATCGAGCAACTTAACCATCTTCACAACCAACTATTGCGTATCTAGTGAAAATACCACTCGAGTTTACAAAAGGCAAACAAAGAGTCACCTGTGAAAGAGTGGGTTGAAGGCCCGCATGCCGCTACATTTTTTCACACAATGACACAGACGGGGTCAGTGTTGACAGTTAAAGCTGTGTCTGAAGTTATGTGGACTTTGGAGATGTTGTTGGCTTTAATTTTTCAGAAAGTTACAAAGCAGTGTATGTATTACATGAACGAGAGGGAAGGGTAGCCTCACATACTGGGAGGCATTCATGGTCCCACTCTGATCACGTGTATTTCCTCTTTTTAGGAAAATGCTTCCAGCGATAGCTTTACCTATAAAGCAACCTCTGACTTAATCAGAACATATTCCTCCTATTCTTCACATAAAATACAATGATAATCAAACTATGTTTCATTTCTATTTCACTTTTCCAATTTTATTTATTTATTTATTTATTTATTGAGATAGGGTCTTGCTGGTCCTTACCTCACTAAGTAGCTCATATTGACCTTGACCTCATGGTAATCCTCCTGCCTCAGCCTCCCAAATTCTGGATTTATAGGCTTATACTATCACACTTGGCTTTTTCTAATTTACTGTCATAAGCCAAGAAACATACTTGACCAAAGAGAAGAGTGTCTTCCATCCATAGGAGAGAGTATACTCTTTCATACCAAATCTTATTCTCATATATCTTCAAAACCTTAAATTCAAAATTTAATTTCAAATGTACACCGATTAGACTTCAGTTGTACTTATAATACAGAAAGTAACAAAGAAAGGAAAACTAGCTGGATTGGTCTGTAATCCCAGACCCTGGAGAGGCTGAGGCAGGAGGATCACAAGTTCTATCCCAGCCTAGGCAACTTACCAACTTAGCAAGATTTGGCCTCAAAATTAAGAAGGAAAAAAATGGGCTGGCGTTGTAGCTCAGTGTGAAGGCCCTAAATTTTATATCCAGTACCACACACACACACACACACACACACACACACACACACACCTAAGATTACATTTTTTGTCTACTTTTGAGTTTCCTTGTTTCATTGACTCATTAAGCCTTTGTTCTTTGATAAAGTTTCAGATGATTGCTTCCAAAAATGAAGTGCTATTTGCAGCCAAAGGAAATGACAGCAGAAGACACAATGGGACGAGAAACGCCCTGGCTAAACTTAAATCATCTCGCCCCACCATCTTATTCTTCCTAAATTTTGCTTAACCTCTGCTTGTGCCCTCAACTCTGTGTTAGTGAAGATTTATAGAGCACAATGTCATCTCTCCAGGCTAAATTCTCTAAAAGGAACTAGATGATAAAGGAAAAAGTTATAGTGTCTTAAAAAATATCCGAGATTGTCATTTGATCCATGAATATCCACCGAAATCTAGCATGGAACACAACGATAGATCGCTTAACTATCCACAAAACCCTAAGCACCTATCATCAGATAACTATATTTGGGCAATAAGTCTTTACAGGGACATTAAAATGAGGTCAGTAGGGTAAACTAAAACTGTATGAAGAGACATCAGCGAAAGCCCAGGGAGCACCATGTAATAACACAGTAAGAACACAAGAATCTGTGGTCAGAAGCCTGGAGAGAGGCCACCTTTGTTGGGTCTGTTTGGATTTCCAACGTCCAAAGCAGAAAGAAAATGCACATGTGTAGTTTCAGCCATTAAGTCTGAGTCTTTTATTATGGTAGCAAAGAGATTTAATATAAATGTTTAAGATGAGAACTATTTGGGAAATCTTATATACAATTTGGATTATTTGTATACTGATAGAAAATGTGCACTTGTTGTGCATTTTCTTAATCCTTCATTTATATTATTCCCCATATGCTGGTATTTTACCTTCGTTGTAATAAAGTCACATGATCACCAGAGGGCAACCGTGCTCCAAGTTTCTTCCATTTGTAAAGGATGCACTCTTGTTTTAAAATCAAATTATAATGTTCTTATATTTCTGTGTTCTCTCAAACAAATCTGGAGCAAAAGCTTATGTTGTTGGGTCAATAATGTGACCATATGCACAAAGAACGAGATTCTCTTTGAGATGAATCTTACAACTCCATTGTGTTAGGCATAACGGAACTGTTGGACCCACCCCTTTGTTCTCTAAAAGATTCATTTTGTCTATGTGAATTAAAGGCAGCTCTTAAAAATGATTTTGCCTTTTCAGCTCATGAAGTACTTCTTCATTTGTAATTGTTTCCTAAAATGTAAACTTCATTATTTCGTTATATTCACTAGTATAAGACTTGGTTAATATCTCAGGTTCCAAAACACTATTCTTCCCTTAGTTATAGAGTTCATGAAGCAAGAATCTTAAAAATTGAATGTCAATCCTACTTCTTTTTAAGACTCAAATTCTCGGAGTTTTTAGGAGTGTGTGTAAAGCTATTCTAGATAATCTTTATCCCTTTTACTTTCGTAGGTACATATGTATGATTACAAGCATATGCATATATATGTCTATATACATTTAGTAAGTTTAGAAGTGTTTCTGTACCAAGTGGCATTTCATTAAATGTAGTGGAAAGATTAAGACGACTGTCTAAGAAAAAATCTAATACCTATCGCCCACTCTATCTGGTACTTTTCCTCATAAATACAGAGCTTAATAAAGTTCACTGTAGGGTTCTGAAAAGCACAACTGAGCATAAGCACCTCCCTGCTCACAGCAGGCATGGTCACTCCAGCTCCAACCTCACTCGGGTAGGCCCTCATTCCATGGTCAGTAATTTCACAGGTTCTATACTTCAGGTGAGTAATGGCTAATACTTTTACATAGTTTCATACTGCAGAGGGACTCACCTTAATTAACTTTCAAGTGAACCTGAATCACTCTGGTGTATGGGGCATTATGTTAAATCAAGAGCTTGGCATGAACCCATGTCATTATTTTTTTTTTAAAGCTGAGCAACTGGGACAAAGTGAATAATATTGACTTACACTGTAATAAATTTTCAACTGAACAAAACTTACAGTCTAGCAAGAAAAGGTGAAACTGCTAAATCTACTTTATTTACTTGATGTCCCGAAGGAGTTGTTGAGTGTTTGCTTCCTCTCAAGTCCTAAGCTCATATTTTTCCACGAAATTCTTGGAAATCCCTCTTTTTCTTTCTGTCACACGCACACACACACACTCGCATGCACACAATTGCACGTGTAATTGCACATGTATGTGTGTGCATATTTGGTTGGTCATTTGCTGGTGTATTATTTCACCTTCTTTTGCTCTTTTCATGGGAATGGTTACACTAAAAGGGGAAAATGTGGGTAATTGATAATATCTAACTGAAAAAGAAAGGGTTCACACACACATAAATTTAAGTTTTTGTTTTCCTACTGCTTATTCAAAATAATATAGTTTCATATTCAACAAGGAAGGCTACAGGTAAATAACGACAAAAATGCATCCAAGTTTATTCAATACTGTGATTTCTTTGACTTGATAATAAAATTAGGATTATAGTACTGGGTAAACTGCTGATTTTCACAGTGCTCTGAGCATTGCTAAGCATTATCAAAATAAATCCTCCCCAAGACCTTATGGGGTGTGTATTGTCATCCCTATTTTATAAGTAAAAATTGGAAGATTACACGTGTTCAAGATCATGGGATTAGTTGGTTGTAGAGCCAAGATTCAATAAATCCATGCTCTTTCTCCAGTTAAGCCAAATATCTTTCAGCACCATGGAAATGTTTGCAAACCAATTGCAGCATTTTTCTCACAGTCTACAATGTGTGCTAATTGTTGTAGATTGTATATAAATGCTATTAATATAAACTTATTACTATATTGACAGCATCACTTGGAAAACAGTCTCTGCTCGGCCATATACATGTGAAAAGTAATTTTAGAATGCCTTACGCTAACTGGCAACAATATCATTCAATATAAAATCGAATAATTTGCCTTTAAATTTCAAATTAAGTGTTAATTCAGGATCCTTTAGGAACAGGCCAAAAAATTAAAATAGCTTTATAATTTAATCACAACCTATTGCAAATAGTATGTACAAACTGTTTTACTAATAAAAAATTATCATTTTATTCAAATGGTAATACCACTTGCGATTCTAGAATAATGTTTTTTCTCGGTGACATTACCATTTGAATCAAAATGACTATTCAACTCATGCCCAGGCTCCATTCAATCCTCTCTTTTTGTTTTTTGGATAGAAAAAAAAACTGCTTCAAATCTTTAGATCGGTCCAGCACTGTACATCCCAATGTCATTGCAATAGAATAATAATGTTTTTATTATGATCGCTTTGCCTGACATAATATTTGAAAATGTAAACAAGTAGTTCTTTGCACCAGGACTTCACTGCTTTCGTGTGAATTTGTTTTTGCTCTTGTTAAAATTGCTTTCCAAGGGGAGGGCTGCCTTGTGCTTCTACTGTGAATGACAGAGTGAACATCCGTGTTCTGGCAAGAGGGAGACTGCCTGGAAAAGTACTCAATGAACGCCTTGTTCTGGGCTCCTTTCCACAGGCCAAGAGTGCATGTTTCTAGCTTAAATGATTCAGTGTGCTAATCAGAAGGTGCAAAAATCAGGATCTGTTCCTAAGGCCCATCCTATAAAATATTGGAAAAATGAAAGGAAATAGATAGGTTAAAACTCAAATGTAATATAGAATTTATTTCATTTCTGCAATTGTTTTACCTTTGTTTATCATTTTTATAAGAATCGCAATTTGAGGACATTCAGTTATAGTTGTTGTGTGTAGTAGCTCTTTGAAGCATATCAAATCTGTTGTGGTCATTCTAATGAAATCTAATCTACACTCCCTTGCAAACCCTTAAGTGTTTCCAACTATTGAAGTAATTTCTCCCTTAAAGTTATGGTTTCACAAGAAAATATTGGTTTACCTCTATCTGGGTTGACTGTGCGCACTGTTCGTCATCACTTCTGACAAGCGATATATTCCTCTAACTCCTGGATGTGCAGCCATAATTCTACAAAAGATGAAAAAATGGAAGAACAAATAAATAATAAATAATATATCTCTGAAGGCTATGATTAATGTTTTACTCTGGACATCACTTAAGGTCAGATTCCCATCTTTTCATCATGCTTAGTGAAGTGAGTCAGAAGCAGAAGGTGAAACATCGAATGGTCTCTCTGATATGAGAGACCCAGATCACAACTCTTATGGAACTTAAACCGAAAAACAAAGTGAACCGGGGGGTAAGGTGGGGAGGGATGGAGGGGTGGGTAGGGGGACGGACCAAAGGAGAGGAGTGGGAAAATCCTTGTCACCTTGACAAGATACGTAGGTGCACAAAATGCTCAACTTTATTGTAAACCTAAATTTTTTTGTGCTTATGCATATCAATAAAATGGGGGGAAGTAAACACCTTCAACACCTTTACCTGAGCCACAGAACTGAAAGGATCACTTCATTTAGCCTTGGGTAGAGCCAGGATTCTGATTTCGTACATTACCTCTACTCTTCACATCCCAGATACTTACCACAAAGAGCTAGAAATGACAGCCACTGCTTTAACTTTTGATACACTCTTGAAAGGACACCATTCAGGGCAAGTCTTTTTAATTTATCTAACCGGCTGTTATAATACATGGTATCATCTTCTGAATCAAAGAAGTTGGTTATCTAGAATATGCAGAAACTAGGCCCAAAATGAAAGCAGGACTAGGAACGGTGATGATGGCTTAGAGACTAAGGATTCAGAAGACTGATCCCTGTTCATGAAGAGCGATGGGGCAGCAGAAGCTCTGCATCAACCTGACAAAGAGAAGCTGTAACTAAGCATGAGCCAAATGTCTTTTATGGAAAGTACAGGAAAGTTTTCTTGGAAAATGAAGGATAAAATGTTTTTCTAAAATTAAAACTCCACTGAACAAGTGGTTATGAGGGAATCAGACCAGAGAGCTCAGAAAAAAATAGAAAATTATTGGAAAATACCAAATATCCTCAAATATCATGGTTGTCCTTTGACATGGTCACAGAATGAGCCGATCGTGATGAACATGCCATTATGTTAATGATTCAATGATCAAAAACACAAAATCTTTTCTACACAACCCAGAATTGTTTTTGGTGGTTTTGGAGAGATTATAGTTTTTTTAATTCCTAGTAGCATTTAATCTAACTACGTATATTGTACAGTTTTTAGTAGCACCTTTCACTGACTAAGAATCCTCAACTGCATTTTCTTAGCCATTATTTGCAATATCTTGAAAAGCCTGGACAACACACAGAAAAGAAATTGTACTAAAAATTTGGAAACAGTGCATTTATTTTGGTGAAAAGGGAATCTTATCGGTTAGTTATCCTATTGCTGAGCAAAACACCTAAAACTCATAACTCAAAAAAGGAAATAATTTATGTGCCTTGTGGTTTCAAAGGCTTTGACCAGGGCCAGCCGGCTCCAGGCAGAAGGTCCGAGCAGAAGAGCATGCGGGGTGGAAAGCCGCTCGAGCCCAGAGAGCAGAG
Organism: Ctenodactylus gundi; assembly: GCA_004027205.1. Lineage (NCBI taxonomy): Eukaryota > Metazoa > Chordata > Mammalia > Rodentia > Ctenodactylidae > Ctenodactylus > Ctenodactylus gundi. The sequence goes on along the minus strand of PVKB01001446.1, from coordinate 330,542 downwards.
CTCAGGAACAGCACAGAGAAGACTGGGCCAGAGAGCACATAAAATACCCAAGTCACAGTTGAAAGGAGCCACCAAGGCACACCCAGCAATGCACAGACTAGCGATTAAACTACATCTTCCCAGGAGTTTTGTACAACTAGATGGGATTTTTGGAAAATGACCTTCTTTCACTCTTGAAGAAGGAGAGCTTTCAACGTTCAGTGAATGGAATTTGAATTAAACATACTGACTTTCTTCTTCTGCATCTAAGGAACAACTCTCAGAAACAAAAAAAAATTGTGTATTCATTATGTCTTACAAATAAAATTTGCATGGTTTGCTTAGAAGAATTTAGTTTTAGACATAAAGAACAAATAGGGATGAGAATAATCTCTGTACTTTATTGGCAATCTGTTTAAGTAGCAGCTTTGATCTAATAAACTGTGAGGTTGTTTTACAAGATTTTTTTTTCCCTGTATGTGTCAAAATCGCCAACCTGTGTGTGTGTGTGTGTGTGTGTGTGTGTGTGCGCGCGCGCGCGCATGTGTGTGTGTGATTTCTAAATGTATGGATCTGTAAAAAGCTTTTCACATTGCATCCATTTTCCTGAAACTATCTGTATGAATTTATGTTAAAATATTTACTTTGTCTTGGGAACTAGGAAGAAATCCAGTATCTTTCTCTCCGCTGGCACATAATATTTCGTATTTCCATCCTCCACCCTGTGATACATCCTAAATTCCTTGAGACTCATTCTGTACGCTTATTTTTCTTCAGTAAAACATATAATTCTTATAGCTTCACGTTTTACTGTTTTCACCAATAATTTGACATTTTATTATTCTTGGTATGATTTTGTGATTATTAGATTTTTTTAAGTTTTACAAATGTTATCTGGAAGATAAGCATTCGTTAAGGCAAACTGATAGCACAGCTGTGAATTTTGGTACTAAAAACCATGCTATCTTTGTTCATTTCCGGATCCATTCTAACGCATCTTAGAAGTTGTATAGACCTTTCCAATAGGTGCCATACTTAGTGTCCTTGGTTATATTCTATCCTTGTGACAAGCAGAAATATTGTTTCCATCACATTTTAGTTCATCATTTGCAGCAATCATAAAGTTAATTTTGGTTTTTAGTTTGCTCCCATCCCTTTTGCTGGTTCTTCTAGTTTTTTTCTAATTATATTTTATTACTCTGATTAATCTTTTCTGCAGTACTCTCTTAAGAGTTTCTAGGTGTATGATAAAATCAATGAAATCAATAATTTAGATTCAGTTTTTCATTATTTAACTCCTGATTCTTCTTGTGCCATTTTTGTCATGACTCTCACTTCTCACTTCCCTTAAATACTCAGTAAGAGTGGTAAGACTGCAAGCTGTGTATTGGTCAGGAAATAAAATCCAAAGTTTTTCTTCCTGTCTTCTGAAATGTGTAGAATACATATTGCTAAAAATTACTTTGTGATTTCTGACCTCAGGACCCTCTATATAATTACCACAAAGGGACATGTCCCCTTAATTGATGTTTGTTTTGTTTTGAAAAGAGTCACCTGACAATGTTACACTTGCATGAGACCAAGTATGCCAAGGTGCTACTGTACCATAAGGTGGCTATAGATAAGGTCAATAATCACGAAGTAATGTTTAACAATATTCAACAGAAAATTGGACAAAAGAGATATTCGTTTCTGGGGCAACAACTGAATTCCTGTGGTGTCATGAATAGCAAAGATATATTTGAGCGGACAGCTTTTATTCTGTTAGAACATAAAATATATCCTAGAGGCTTATAGGATTTGCAAACACAACTGTGCATCTGGGGCCAGGCAATCCAGGACAGTAATGGAATGGTTTTAAACTTAATTTTGAAATTAGATATATATGATTTCCACATTCTTTTCAAGCATTTGAAGCTGACATGGGCTATCAGAAATCACGTTACACTAAGCTGTTTTCAACACAATGTTATTTTAAAGATCAGAACAGGCCACTGAAAGTATGCCTCATGAAACTACATCTGTGCGACCATTGTAGCCAGATAGAGTCTAATTCTACAAACTTAAAATGGAGCCAATTTGGAATTACGCTAGCCCTGTACAATAGCTCCACAGTGATCATTACACTGAACTTTCTTTCCTCGCTTCCACAGTTACCACCACAAAAGCCATCCTGAGCATTAATTCAAAAAGATAGCCCAACAGTGTCCCCGCAAGTTTTCCTAACATGCCCAGGTGTTCTCACAAGCTGCCTAAACCTATTAATGACACTCCCCTGATGTGCCACTTTTCAAACCTAGCCGAGCTCTAGCCAATAGTAACAAATCCCTGTGTGAGGCTGTCAGCGTAATGTGAGGACGCAAGACTATGGAGAGCTGTTGGAGGCATGGAAATCAGCGCCTGCAAAAATGACTCATATTGCATTCCTTTCGCTCAACTTTTAAAGTATATGATTAGTTCTTATGGAAATGGCTTCTCCAGGAGACCAAGCAAGTATGGGGGAAAACAGGGAGTGACCGCACAATAGAAAAAGTAAACTCGTAGTATTAATTTTGAACTTAAGTAGCTGTGTTCCAATGCCTTGCCATGAAAATCCTGCATCAGGCCCGCTCTTAGCATGAGCACTGGAGGAGAGACCAGGGCAGTCGGAGGATGGAAGGCCACGAGCTCTTAGCAAAACAGGGAAGTCGTGGCGTTTCACCCTCCTCCTCTAAACCTATTTTCTTCTTCTCCCTAATGACTTTCCATCCCGTTCAAGCTTCTGCAGTTGTCGTGCTGCTGCTGGCATGCCATTAGGTAGAGTCCAGACCCAACGAAGGAGAAGAGAACAGTGGGAGGGGCACACTGAGCTGAGATTCTACTGGGATACATTTACAATACATACAGGCGCTTCGAGTAGATAGATTTAATTTACTACTAGCATTCCCAGCATGTCAAGGGCTTCCCAAAGCACACCTGTGCTGCCTGTGCCAACTCCAGCCACCTGGTTACCTATAGACACCAGCTCAGGGGTGCCCCATGAAATCAGGCATGCCCCGCCACAGCCCCTGGCGCCAGAGATAGGTGAGTGGCAGCGAACAACGGGACTAGGAATGAACTCAGTGGCATAGCCCTGGAAAATGCACACTGCTAAGATAAAAGAAAAAAGGCAAGGGTGAGTAATTTTCTCAACAAAACATCACAGTCATTCCTCTTAGAAATGTATTTTAAGGTATGAGGCGGAGTGTGCCAGACATTTAATATGTGATGTATATATAAAGTCTTGCAAGACAAACTTGATTGGAACTCCAGCAAAGGATTGCAAAACATGAACTGCACATGGAAAGGGTTCACATAGGAAAAAAGTCTCCTAGCGTATGTTTCTTTAAATCGATAATCCTAAAATTATACACGACATTATCAATACACAAGAGTAGCTGTGAAAGGAAACATCCTTATTCAACTATAATAATAATAAAAAGTAAATTCGTGATAATTACCACAGGTAAAGACTTGAAAGCAACAATGGACCAAAGTAGGAGGGGAAGATAGTGTGTACAGGTCAGGCAGAGATAAGGAAAACTTCGGAACCATTTTTTAAATTTAGTTACTTTAATCCATCTGTTAGCTTTTACAAATTGCATTTTCTGTTCCTTTTCTCATTGTGGATATAGTCCACGTTTTACTTAACTTTCTGATTTTCATTTGCATTCTTTCCCTTGGAAAGAAACTATAAAATAGTAAAATAAAATAAAAAATTAGGGCTTCACAAACCCAGATTCTAGCTCTGAGCATTAGTGGAATTATTGTTATTTTATACTATAACTATAAATAGAGAGCTGTAAGTCTCAACACAATTCTCTACTTAAAAGAAGTGACTTTTATGAGGAAATTAAAATGCTATAAGGCAGATAGTGTTTCTGGAATAACTTCATTTGAGCTGCTTTAACCAGTGCCTACCGAAATAACAAGGCATGAGGACAGTACAATGAGCAGATGTTATCAGCTGTCCTGACTGGGGTGACTGGGTTACGTTCACTTAGTTAATAATCTGTGTTCGAAGCTGCTGCATTTTGGGAGCCCAGTAGGAAGGACCTTCCCAGTCTCTAGTGAAGCCTTTTTTTTTTTTTTTTTCCAGATTCAGACAAACAGAAAGAAGTTACAAGAGGGAGAGGTGAGCCTAGTGTCGATGTTCCATGTCCCACGTGTGTGCTGTTGTTCAATTCTCTGTGCACAGAGTGCAGGTGTGCGTATGGGGGAGGGGGGTCGGGGCGGGACCTTCAGGAAGAAAAACAGAATAAGCTTGGGGAGAGTCCCAGAGGTTCTTTCCACATAAGGAATCTGATCAACTCTGATCTCAGGGTGATGGGAGAAATTGACCAAGAGTTCAAAAGACCTTTGGGCTAGGAGCCTGGAAAGGTTTTAGAAATGACAGGAAAAAAGCCTTTAGTGGCAACGATCTAGAATTTTCGCAACTTATTAAAATGGGCACTTTTGTGCTTTATTGTATATGTTTGGTAGCCATAGGAACGTTCATGAACGGTAGGATCTCCTCGTACTTAAATCAGCAAAATGGGGGCTGAAGCACTAGGTGCATTTTTGAGGATGACAAAGCTGGAAGCACATCAACCATGGACCGTTATCAGCACATGTCTGTCCCTGGACTCGTTCATACGTGAGTATCAAGCCCATCTCTGCTTAATCTCACTTTCTTTTTCAAAAGCATTGCATTCTATGCCAAGAGGCCTAACTGGGCATATCCTCATTGACACCTGGAAGAAATTGGTATATTTATTTGTTGTGCATTTTGAGAACTCACTCATAAAGCAAAAAGTCACCAGCTAAAAGTAGAACCGGGTAATATGCAAATGCACATGGATTTACTGCCTAACAACTTAGATCATGCTGAGAAATTTTTGTAGTATACAACTGAAAAACAATGAAGGAACTAAAAGTAAAAAATAAAATCTGTTAGATGAAACATGTTCAGAAGACCTGGCATCTGTCTTTTTACAGAAGTAAACCAATGAAACGAAGTAGGTATTTTTAAAAGATAACAAAAAGCAAGAGTTTCTAGGAACCAATACCAATGTGTATGTTACAAGCCATAAAAATTAAATCAGCCAATATCTTAATGAATATCAGATTCTTAAGGAAAAATAACGAGGGGAGATGGGAGGATAATTTAAGGTTGAGTGAAATCACTAAATTCAGAACATTGTTATAGTATTTTACTAATTATCCCTTTCTGACCTGTAAGTTCTCTTTCCCTCTTTTAGTTTGGCTCACAGAGGTGACACGTTAGGATCCACTGGTGACAAGGCGGTGGGGAGGAAATGTGGGAGTTGATGCAAGGTGCATGTGGACAAAATGCTCAAGTTTTCTGGGAGCGGTGGCATACACCTGTAATCTCAGCACTCATTCCGGAGGCTGAGACAGGAGCATTGCTGTGTGTTCAGGGACGGTATGGTCTTCGTAGTGAATTCAGGACCAGCCTGGATTACAGAGTGAGACCAAAAAGAAAATTAGAAAGAAAATTAATATAAAAAGTCAAATGCTGAGGGCAAGATGGATTTCTAAGTGGAAGTGTCATTTTATCTAATTACAGAGAATATACTAACCTTTGAACATCAAAAAGTGGCATGCTTTAAAAGGTCCATAATTTTAGGGTTAACATTTTTATGGAGTGATACTGGGAAATCTACACCCCCAACTCATGTATTTATTTATTTATTATTCTTTTTTAACTCAAATTTTGAGATAAGATCTTGCTAAGTCACTATGTTGCCCAAGCCAAGCTTGGACTTGTGATCTTTCTACGTCACCGTCCCTGACTGCTTGACATCACAGGCCTGTACCTCCACACCCAGATCATAGCTAGCTATTAAATCATGGGTAAAAAGGAAGTTATACCTGAGATAATTTAGGTCTATCTCTTTACTTACAAATGGTATAGGAATAGCTTTAATCCCCAAACCTTTAGTTTCATTGCCACAAAGAGAAGGCTGAGCAATGCCCAGTGTTTAATAGTTATATGGAATACTTCATATTTTCAAAGAACCCAAAGGATCTCTCAATATTCTGAGTATTAACCCAAGACAGTCTGCTTTCCTGAATTTTGAAAGAACAAGGTGTCACTGAAAATGCATTTTTCAAAGACTCCAGTAGATGGCACAAATACGCTTATTTTGCAGGTGTGGGTTAGCCACAGCCTTAGCCAGGAGAAGGATGCTGGCTATCCAGAGAAAAGGAAGGGGGAGGGTGGGTGCTCAGACAGTGCTCGGAGAACCTGAAGAGGTCAACACTTGAAACTGGTCTCATATTTTGTGAACAGACATGTCTGTATTGGTCTGTTTCACATTGATCATTTCAGGGATTTTATAAGAATGGAAATGAGAGTTACTGGTTTCTTTTGCATATACATATGCCTGAAACAAAATGATTTTTAACATAAATATCATTTAAATAGACAGATTTGTGAATATGATAATAATCTTCCTAAGATCGTGAAAATTAGTTACTGATGGCTCACGAATAGCCAATAATCACATTATATGATTTGAGGAAATATTCTTGTTGGCCCGAAGGGATGTTCCAGATTCATGATCATTTCTTACATAAGAAATGATAAGCCAGATTGTATTATTCCATCCAGGCTCATTCTGATGCTTTCTTTAGCCACATAGCTCCTCTCACCTGATGTGATCTCTTCTAAACATGCCTTTAGTTCTACTTCTCTCCCATCTCATATTACCTGTTCAATGTGCTCACAGTCAGGCCTGTTCAAACAGTCACACGGCCCCGTCTGTTACTTGGGCCCCCTTTCGTTAATGGTAGAGCTTTCAGGAAAAGCTTTCAAGGAGAGTTCTCTCACACCTCCTTCCCTGAGACGATGTAGAAATACCGAAAACCCCTGGCAGGGATTTGCTAAGGTATCATTAGCATGAATGAAGTAATATTTCTCCTCTGGTTTTGATCCCACAGCACATAATTCAACTGCAAATAAATACAGCTAAAACATGAAGGACAGGGAAAAGCAGGGCAATCGGGCCAATGACCCCAGATAAGTTCATCTCCAGCCAGATCAAGCAAGTCCAACACCACCACTCCAGTGGGGCTTTCTCTGGCCACACCACACCGGTGCATCCCATCACCATGCCAGTCACATTTGCCAACCAGTTCTTTCACCATCCTGCCTTCTTTACTCCCCAAACATATCCTTTTTCAAAAATCTTCTGTTTATTACTATTCTATCTTAACCCATTCCAGCTAGAAAGCAATCTCCTATGAAGCAGAAATATTGTCTGTCTGCTTATTGCCATTTCCCCAGAGCCTAAAATAGTCTCGATGTAATTATTCAAGAAGTAATGGATGGGTGTAAATATTAATAGAGGTATGCTGATCTTTGCTGGCTCTTCTATTTAACAGTACAGAGAAGGTTAATTAGAAAATATGTTGTTCTCTCGGGATAGGGTTTTGGCAAGGGATAAAAATTATTCTGAAATTACATAAACACCAAAGAACATTGGGAACAGAGAAGCAAGGAAGTAGGGATTGAGTATGAAAATAATATTCACTGGGGTGTAAGCTTGGCAAGATCACATTCGTTGGAATATGAGACCCTCCACCAAGAAAAAGCACACCTGGAACAGTGAGGATTGAGGGTGGCAGGTCACGCACATTTTCTTCTCTAATCTTTTCATAATGGAAGACACAAAATGTTTATCACATTTGAGTTATATAGAAAAAACTTTACATAAAAAATAAGGTTCTAGAGAAATAACAGAATAAGTTCTAACCAAAGATAAGATTTAAGCAATGCTCTGGATTCTAAAAATCAGAGCCTGGTTTACCTGGATTCTGTGCATTTCCTCTGGGTGTCTAGCAGTAGACATTAGGGGGTGGCCTGGTAGTAGTAAGAAATGACCTGCCTTCTGAGTGATTTTATTTTTAAACTCCAGGAAAAAAGATGTCTCGAATAGAAGACATCATTCTGTACCCAATTAAGAATAAAATCAAAGGGAGAATGATTGTGTTCTGGTCTAGGATAAAAATAACCTGGGTTACATCATGGACAGGCCATTTTGTAAAGAACACAATTTGTAGTTTTTAAAGGTGGTGCAGTTATTCTTCCAAAGGTGGCCTCAAAAATATAGACCACAAGTTTTTATTATAGTGTGACACTTTCCTCTCTTTATCGAGTTGTAGTTTCTTGCTGAAAATAAGCACATATTTGTAAGTATGAATTCAGAGACTAGGTCGATCAGGTGCTATGTCTCACATCTCTCTCTCCCTGTGCATTTACCCTAGAGTAATAAGCCGATGTGTGAGAACAACCACTACTCTGTGGTGTCTATGCAGGACAGATTGTCATGAAAGCCATAGAGTTAGGGGTCCTGGGACATCAGCCTGGGCCAGCTCCCAGCTAATCATGTCCCCAGTAAATAGAAGGGAAAAGTCTCCAGGATAGTCTCAGGTACAGCCACTTTCTGACTGTGACATCATGGAAGATGGACAGACCAGGACTGCCCAACCAAGTCATTACAAATTCATGACTCACAGAGGCACCTTGTCATAGATACTTCTGGAGACAAAATAATAATCGTTCCCACAGTTATGCACATTCTACTCCTGAAAACTATCAAAATTATATTACTTTACATGCTGAAGAGAAAAGTCTGTAGAGAGAACTACGATTGCTAATGAGCTGACTCTTCTTTATATAACAGGAAGACTATTCTAGATTATTTACATGCCCAATGTAAAAAGAGGAGGCTGGAATAAGGTGGCAAAGAGAGGAAGAGGTGATCTCCAAAGCAAAGCAAAGCAAAAAAAAAAAAAAAAAAAAAAAAAAAAAAAAAAAAAAAAAAAAACAATAGTGCTACATTGGATGCTTTGAAGATAAAGGAAGCCACTAGCCAAGGAGTGCGGGCGCCCTTGGAAAGGTGGGAAGGGTCTGAGTAGAATCTTCCTAGAGTTTCCAGGAAGGAATGCTGGCTTGCGGACATTTTGGTTTCAGCCCAGTGAGATAAATATTAGGATTCTACTCACAGAAATGTAAGGCTCTACATTTGTACCATTTAAATCTCTAAGTTTGAGTAATTTATTGCAGCAATATCATAATTCAATACAGATAATTAAGGGTAGTTTTGGTTTTAAGGCATTAAATATCAGCTGGTTTGTTATACATATAAGTAACTGGAAGTAAAAGATAATTTTTGTTTGTTTTTTTTTCATTTTTTCCATTAGATAGTGTGCTATTTGAGTGGAATAATGACTTTTTTGTCTTAATTTGATCTTATTGGCCTGATTTTACATGAAATTTAAAAGACAGAATATATGCAATTAATGTTGAATACATACATGGGTAAACAAATATGTGTGCAATATTAGTTAGGAACTGGAAAAATTAATTCAACATGCCTGGTGCCATTAGAGTTGCCTACTCAAGAAAAGAACAAAGTGGCTTTGAAAGATGACATTGAATAATCAAAATTTGCACGTGATGTTGGACTCCTGAGAGTTGTGCGTTATGATGGAAAGAATTCTATTAGAACACATAAAGAATTTACACACAATCTGAGCTTCCAAAATCTGCATTGAAACTCCTGAGGGGGTAGACAGCTCTTCATGGTTGGTGATTCGTTGAACCTAAAATAGAGACATTCCCATGACTTTGTGTTTTACAGTGGTGTTCTTTGAAACATAAATTAAAAATTATTGCTTTCAAATATCTGAATGTAAATATGTTTACTTTTTATTGGATCATATAGCATCCAGACTTTAGTCTACAATGGGATTCGTGGCTTTCAAATTTTTTAGGAATGACAAAATCGAAGAAAATATTTACTAAGGTGGTTTTTTTTTTTGAGGTGGCATGGTGAAGGGAAGAATGAGAATTTACATGGGGCTTAACTTAAACATACTTTTATATATTACTAAGAGAAAACACACATGAAAAACTAGAAAAAAACATACAATATTACTAGCATAAAAGGTTCAAATAATATCTGGTGAGAGTTTTAACAGAAATGGGAAACTTTTGCTATGAACATAAATTTTCATTCAAAGCTTAATACTTGAAGCGGATAGATGCTGTTTACAGGCAAAATTGATGAGACGCAACAATTTCTTCAAATTCTAGATAACACTGTAAAGAAACTCTATCTGCATAAATAGATGGTAACATTTTTGAAATCTATTTTTCAACCTGTGAAAATTGCCAATAATTGAAATTGGGTTTATGAGCTCAGTATCTCTCTGTTCCTTTGCTTTGGCACAGAGAGTTCTGAAATATTTTTTGGTATCACTAATAATTTTCAAACCAAACTATGAAATTGCAAGTATTTTAAAATAATGACTGAGTTCTCATTAGTGAACTCTGCAAACACCATTAATTCAGTCATCTGAGAGTCTAGTCAGCTTTTACTGAAAAACCTCATTCATCTTTAGTGAGAAAAAATACATTCCATTCATTCAAATAGCCTGGTTTTGCTTTCCCATACAAAGAGAAAAATATTCGTGATTTTCCAAAATTCACATGATGAAATTTGAATCCAAGTTATGATAGGGTTGGAAGTAAGGCTTTTGGAGGTAGCCATGTCACCTGCCCAGCGGCATCAGTAACCTCATAGAAGACATTCAGGACGTCATTGTCTCTTCCAGCACGTACCATTAAATTGAGAAAATGGCCACCTTTGAACCAGGAGGTGGGAACATCACTGCCCATGAATCTGCTGATGCTTTGCTGTTTTATTACCCAAATTATTTTTATTAGTATGAATTTTTGACAATAATAATTACATTTGACTTGAAGAATTGGTGTATATACATATTACATCTTGATTTTAATTCAGTTCCCCCTTGCACCCTCCATCCCGCCCTCCTCACATTCCCTTTCTCTCTTCACAGTCTCTCTCCCTCTCATCTACTATCATTCTTTTATTTTTCTTTTTTGCTTATTTATACTTTGGGTTCTTGTATTACAGAAACCAAGTAGTATTTAACTTTTGTGTCTGATTCTCTAGGCACAATAATCTCTACCTCTCTTTATGATGATCCCAGTCTCTAGAACTGTGAGAAAATTCTGACATCTATAAGCCACTCAAATTATAGTGTTTGATTACAGAATCCTAGGTATGCCAGGACACTGCCATCATTTGCCTGTAGGCCCTTCAAGCCCCCACTTTGGATGATTCTAGTGACTGAGGTACACAGGCCAAGGTACAAGCCAGTGGATACCTCGAACCCAGGGTCTTCTGGCAGCTCCACTAGCTCCTGTAGAGACACGCACTCGATAGCTAACAATAGGCAGAACCAGGGGGCAAGGCACAGTTCCCCAGGCTCTGTGCTGGATAGCATCAGGTCTGCCTCTGTGCTGGCTGCATAGCATCAGGTCTTTAACATCATGCAGGGGTGGTAACATTAGGTTGGTTTGATCCTGTGAGATGCGGTAGATGGTGTACTGACTAGAGGGGTTTAGTCCTGTAGATTCTCACCCTTTTTATCAAGTTGCCTAAGAGTCGGGATGAACCAAAGTGCCAGAGGTCATATTGATCGGAAAGCTCCACATAGACCAGGGAGCAGGTGATTATCTGTGGTTCTCAACTCCCTCCCTGCCTTCTACCCTAGCCACTCCTCAGAGGCTCCTCTCCACCTTCTTACCTAGAATAACTAGAATTTCAACATTAGTCAAATGAGTATGTGAAGGAGCTGAGAGAAAAGGACTGAAGGCCTACAGCACGTGAAACGGTTTACAACAGCTCTGAATAAATGTTAGTGCAACATTAAACAATATGAAGGAAATAAAATGCACAAAAATTAGTTTGCTGACTTTAGCTTGCAGCAGTATAGATAAATAGAAATTCCAAATACAATTACTATGTTTATACAAGCTGTGTTTAGGAACTTTAATGAGTAAAGAAAGTGTATGTTGTGAGGATGGAAATATATGGGTTGTGCTTGCTTGTTCATGTCTCGAAGTAATTAAGAGCCAAATAGTTTGACATGACCAATACAATCTAGAGAAGTTACAGATCGGTTTTGTAAAACTCAAGGGAACCAACGGAATCTCAGTAAAATAAACTCTCTGAAGCAAGAGAATCTTTAAGGAGACACTACCCGCATGTTCATCCCAGGCAAAGGTGAGAGGAAAAGGAATGTATCATGGCTGGGGACAAGAAACCAGCCACTTCTGTACTGAACATCAATTGGCCCATGTAAGAAAGAGATCAGGATTCTAAGGCACCCCAATCCTGGCGGAAAGTGTCCCCAGTTCCTCCTCATGTTCTTCCCTGAGGAACCGAGGAAGTAAAGCAGAACCTGAGAGCGGGGAAAAGGGCTGGGCCTCTGCCTCTCTGGCCACAGAGAGCCCCCACACAAGGAAGCTACCCTCAGACCTGGGGAGGGAAGCAGGGCTTCATTGCAATAAAAAAATAGAAATCTCGTGAGACAGACATCAAAATTCAGCAGGTGAGATTAACTTCTTGGAGAAAAAGGAAAAGAAACTTTCTACTGAAGTTATAAAATATCCCCATGTATGAAAAAGAGAGCTGAAATCTTCTCTACTGGTTTCACTGGAGTCCGTTTTAGGGAGGCAAGCAGTCGTTTTTACTGAGTGCAACTAGACAAACAAAGTCGACCTTTTTCCTTCCAAGCCCAGCACTCGCATAGAATGTAATGGGAATGGAGCTAAAAGACAACGTCTCTGCTTCGAGTCCTTCGTCTGTAAAATGACAGCAACGGTAGAGTCTGTTCTACAGGGACGTTGCGGGGATTTCATAACACAATTCCTAGGAAACATTGAAGGTACCTGCAAAGCGGTAATCAGCAGTGTTCCAAGGTTTCTGGAGAAAGAATATGCCAGCACGGAGACGGGCCCATCTGGTCTCCTCCAACCACACAGGCCCTTGCCGACTGCTTCACGTGCACGCTCCTCTCTCCTCAAATCAGTTTCACACAAGCTATTCCTTTCTGTCCTGATACTTTGATACTTACTTTCTTTTCTTTCTGGCTAGCACTACCAGCTTCATGAACACGATACCTGTGAGTCACACGTAGTCCCTCCTCAGAAAATCCTCCCCTTGGCTAATGCTCTCCTATCGCTTTCTTAAAACTCACAATCACCTTCAAACACAAGCTCCATGCGTCCTATTAACACTGCGTCCCATAGATCACATGGCCCCTCTTGCCGGATTCCCCCCTGATATTTTAGGTTTGACTTAAAAGCCCTTCTTTTTAAGCAGATGTTTCTAAAACTGGGTTGATTACCACCACTATTAGTACTTTCATTTCTCCTTCCATATTACTTAATATACTTTTCAAGATACTTTTCCCACAAAGAACATTAAAAATTAGTGGATTAAGAAACAGTGTCTCTCTTGCTCATGCTTTCTCCCAGTCTTTTGTTGACCACAATAATAACTACTCAGCAACTATATGGTGAAGAAATGAATGAATAAAATCTTTGCTTTGAGAATAGAAAAGTTCCTGAACACTCTACCCCATGCTTCTCTCTGTTCTACATAAATGCTATTTCATTTCCTCAGTAAGAGAGAAAGTCAAATAATAATGTCATGATAAGTAGAATTAATACAAAGTCAAAGGATATACTACCCGTCAAAAAGCTACAATTGTCTCTTAAATGTGTACAAAGGGTCAGGAGCAAGTTTCCAAGCATGAAATGTACATGTGGGTTATTTGGAAATTATCCTCATCAGGGCTGTTCGCTGAAAAATACCGGAGCAGCTACCGGGTAGGTGCTAATCAGCATTACTCAGCAACTCTTCTAAGAGATGAGTAGGGAAGGACACAATCACTGAAAGTGGAGTTACTATGAACCACTGTGTTGAAAAAATCCTTTCTGCTCAACTGTGAGAAGGATCTACTCAGTGAGCATAGATGTGAGTAATCTTTTGCCATGGTAGGTTAGCGGAAGTGTCCAGTTACTAAGATTCGTCTCTCTACTAAAGTAGCATGTGCTGTGTGTTTTCTTATCTGTACAGGTAGATTTGTGGAGACAGGAAGGGGACTTGCACATGGGAAAGGAAAGGAAAGGACAAAGGATTAGGGTGAAGTATGTATGAATGGAGTTATTATTTATTGCAAACATACGCTAATACAAATAGTCATTATGGGGAAAATATAAAAAGAAAAACATGATATTTGCTATATTTCTTTCTAAATAATTTAGGAAGTTGAATGTCTTGAAGATGAGAAATTTCTCGATCACCTCTTTGCTTGCTGTGAATTAGAAACCAAATTGTTTCTGGAATGTTTTGATAAAGTAATCCATAAAACACAACATACTAATCAAAGAATACAGTCTTGAGTTATCACCGAGCCTCATCAGCAATGGTTCACAGGGGGTTCACCTGTCCAAACAAGGGATGGATATGGGAGGCGTGAAGAACAGAAATATAAAGCTTTGCAAATGGAAGAGCTCCTCGGCATGCAGGCAGAGAGCACACACTGAAAACTTGGCCAGAGGCAATTTTTAATCCCTAAATCACAAGCTCCTCCCCTGCCTTTCCCCCACTGGCAGGGCACACAACCTTTCCTGTAAGATCTAAGGTATTGGATTAGGGTCGAGCAGGTCACTGTGACTTGTCCTTCATCCCTTCTTCCCCACTTCACCCTCTTTGTTTCCTCCCCTACACCTTTGAAAAACGTGTGAAACTGAGAGATCGCCATTTCCAGGTGTGCCACTGCTACCCGTAAGTGGAAATTACATCTCCAAGGTAGTCCAATTTCTATGAAGAAGCTGAATTATTTAGACAAGTCCTTTAAATGTCTACCCTACGAATTCTTCAGTTAGATGGCTTCTAAGTTCCTCTTATGCTCCAGGGTTATTAAGTAAGAAGGAAAGAGAGAAAAGAAATTTAAAAACAAACTTTTGGAGGCACAGATAATCAAAATTACTATAAGGATGTTTGTGAGAATGAATTCAAATGGAAATAAAGAGAAAATCCGCACACATTTAAGATCACACGAAATGCACAAAGGTAAATTCATCTTCCTTGGAGATACCTTTTTGAGTTACAGATGTATAATTCTGGACAGCACTCTCCTAAAAAAAAATCTCCACTCTGACAGATAACAGTCAGTATGTGGAAACAAAGGCAGGCTCAGAAATGGGGTTAGCATTTCAATGCAGGTGTCTAAGGAAGTTTGCAGAAAAAGTAATGTTTTCCTCATCAGTATTCGGTGTACTCTTTAGGGCTGAACCCATAAAATTTCGTTCATTTAATGTGAAAGCATTTCTTCCTAAAGGCTTCTTTGAACCTTTTGTCACGCTTCTTAAGTATTTTATCCAGAAAATATTTTCAATGTTTTTTGAACGGCTTTACTTTGAGGAGCTATGTTTAGCAAGAGCAATCCCCTTTCTTCCTGTCACTTTCTTGTCCCCATGCTCCTGAGAGCTGGGCTTAATGACACTTTTTTTAGGAGGCAGGAAAATTGACAAGAGCAATCAGAACCCTTTCTGAAGCTCACTCCAGACACACCATGATTCACGCTGATGAGCCAAGACAGACACCCATGAATAAATGCATTTGATTCCCCTGAATGAGTCGCGGTGGTGGGTGGGAGAGTTATTATTTCCCAAAAGTAGAAAAATAGAGATACAGGTAGAATTCAGGATTTTCTTTCCTGCTAAAACTAAGAGGATGTGTAATACATAACTCATGGCTTGCTGGTTTCAAAGATGATTTGATGTGGCCAGCTACGACATTTAACATTAGTAAGGGAATCCTGTGACAGGGTGCAAAGAACTTGCCATCCAAGCCAGGACACACTGTTGAGAAAGGTTTGCTGATGCGACAGAAAGGGTGTAGACCTGAGACTCAGAGACTAGACAGTAGACAATAGTCATAATTGGAAAACTCAACTCTATAACAGTGCACTCTAGCTGACCTAGTTCTGTTGGTTAAAGCAAATCTCAGGCCCAAGTCAGATCCATTCCAATTTTTTATAAAGGAAAAAACAGGTTTTGGGCAAAGATAAACATCTAACTAGGGGTCCTCCTGTTGTTACATACCAATGTGAAATTAAGCATAAATTTCTATGATCTTGTCTTCTGTTCATTTTACCCCAGCACGTGACACTGGAGTTCCCCAAAGCATTTCCTAAGAAATTTCCTAAGAAAATAATACAGTCTTATTGGTAACAAGATGAAAATGCTAATTGGACAATTATAGTTAGATACGGGCGGCTTATAGGTATTATGGGAGATGTTTTATTTAAATTTTAACTGCTTTATCACTAATTTCAAAGTTCTGTCAGTCATTAAATGTCTTAGCAAAATTAAGCTAAGCTGTCAGGTATATTTTATGTTCAAGAGTATAGCAGTATTTGAAGTCAAGTTAATTCAACACTTGAAGAAGGGAATTGACCATTCTTCAGTGAAGAAAAAAAAAACTAAAAAGCCAAATGTACAAAATTCGCTGTATTTCTTGTGACAGAGTGTGCTGTGCAAGTTCTTTACAACTTCATTTCTACATAATTTCTTTGCTTTCTGTTTCTGTATATGTTTACTTGAGAATCAAATGATAAGGATTATAATAATTGTGCTGAAAATTAGGTAAGGGGATTTTCCCCCAAAATAAACCCTATAGTCTCTTCAGAATTCTATAACCTCTTACCGCTGATTTGAGAAATAGATCTAGCAGCCTCTAATTCTTTGTTTCTTATAGTCAGTGATGCTGTCGTCATTACACATCATCAAGTCACTTAAAGTTGATACGTCACAATTTAAAATTTTTTTCCAGAAAAGTAACCAAATGAATACGGTAAAATTATAGGAAGAAATAAACACAAAATCACAGTAGTGGTGAGAGAAGACGGCGGTGGATGTTAGGAAGTGTTTCTGGTCATCCTGAGGGA
This sequence comes from Ctenodactylus gundi, assembly GCA_004027205.1. Lineage (NCBI taxonomy): Eukaryota > Metazoa > Chordata > Mammalia > Rodentia > Ctenodactylidae > Ctenodactylus > Ctenodactylus gundi. The sequence goes on along the minus strand of PVKB01001446.1, from coordinate 313,703 downwards.
GAGAGCGCAGAATCGGGAAGGACCCTGAGGGACAGCAAGCGCCAAGGAGCTTGGGAGTGGCGGAGCAGAAAGCCAGGAGTCAGTCTGCCCTGCGGCATCTGTTCCAGTAGCAGTCAGATCTCGAAGTGGGCAGCCGAGGGCTTTCTTCGGGGCAAGCTAGATACCCCACCCCGCACTCCCGGACACTGAACATCTGTCTGGGAAATGCTAATCCTCTCAGAAGGGATCATGTGAGCACTTTCAATCTGGAATCGTGACTCATGTGCACACTAGGGAATTGGTTACGTGTTCTTGGGTTACTGTTGTTTTCCCTCTAGTTTCCCTTCCAAAAATTAATAATGAACACACTGCATCTTCTAGATCACTAGTCCAGCCTCTCTCCTTACACGTGTGTTATCCAGTGCTTATTCACTTTTATTGTCTATATACACAGTTCTTTTTTACTGACTTCTGAGCAAATTATTCAATCTACTTTCATGACAATTATTTATTCTACCATGGAGATCCACTCTGATATTCACCCTCCAATTTAGTTACTGTATTGTATTGTATTTTGAGAAAGAGTCTTACTTTGTGGCCCAGGCTGGTCCTAAACTCACTATGTAGCCCAGGCTGGCCTTGAACTCATGGCCATCCTCCTGCCTCAGCCTCTGGAGTACTATCCTCTAATTTAATTACAGTGGTTGTTATCACTAACGTATAAGGATTTTTCATTTCTATAATTTGTCATTTTAAAACTATAATATGTACAAGGATTTCTTCTAGATTGAGGAACAGATTTTAAATTTTTATGTCTATTCCTTTTTAACTCCTTTTGACCTTCATGTTATCACTTATTCTTCTTCAAAGACTAGTTAAGTCCTAATAATCTCTTTATTTGGAAGTCCCCGATAAACAATGGAAAAAGCATCCTTGGCTGCGAGGGCATCAGTGTCCCTTGGTGGTCTGTGGAGAGTGGCTCTGGACCTGCCTTATGAGTGGTCAGAAGCCCTCAAAGGGTTGCTTTTCCATGAAGACAAGCGTTGGCTTTATTGTCACTCTATCTACATGGTGACTGGGCTCTGTTTCTCTCCCTGTTCTCAGTCTCCACCTTGGAAGGAGCAGGTGATCCGCTTTGCTGACTGACCTACACGTGCAGCTTTACCTGATGGGAGCTTGACTTCTGACCAAGACTGGACACTGTTGTGAAATCTTCTGTTCTAATCTTTCTCTCTTCCCCGTGGGGCTATCTATCCAACATCGTACTGGGTCAGATTTAGATGTTTGGCTGAATCAGTATGTGTATCTCATCTGCAAGTTAAAGATTAAATAAGTTAATTTTATGTCTATTTTTGAGAGTTATTTTTCTGGCTTGGTTCTACCAATGGTACCCAGAAAGGTTTTCCAGAGGCTATGTATTACTTCTGCTTTTGTGCTTTATTCACCTTTATTGAATTTTGCCAGTGAAGAAAGATGTGTATATTCACTTTTCTGAAATCCACACTCCATCTCTGAGGTATATGCTCAATTAACTCTACACGAATGAGAGAACAATCAGAATAACAACGATGAAGAAAATCGCATCCTGTTGACACGTGAGAATTATTAAGGACATGACAGATAGATGTGTTCTTGGATTTTGATTATTTGTTTAATGAAGATTCAATGAGTGTTTACAGCAAGCAGTAAATAGAAGAATTAAAAGTATGTTTGAAAACATTTGTCAACTGGGAAAAAATTATTAAGACACATCATTATAACTCAACGATATGGAGATTAGGGCAGTAAAAATACTAGCGCTGTATCACAACAACTCTTGTTATTCAAGATCAGATAGTGAGAACTTTCTGTTATTTTCATGCATAAGTCCAATTAAAAGATAAAAAATTATTCTACAGTTGATTGTGAGCTACAAAGTATAAAAAGTGTGAGTTAATGTTTCATGTCTCTTCGTGTTTACATATTTAATATCATCTTTATATCAAAAATAAGGGATGGTACTTTCTAGTGCTGCTTTCTCTTTTATATGCAGAATTATTGATTTCCTTATTTCACTACTGTCTAAATTACCATATTTGTTTTTGAAAGATGAACTGCACATATACTTTCAATTTACTATTTTAAAATTTATGTTTGTAAGATTTATGGAAGATACGTTTTCAGGCTCCCGTGTCTTATTTTGGAAGATGGCTCTAGACCGTTTCACCTGATGCTCACACTCACCTTGGCTGGGACTCTGACTACCTACTGTGACTCTCATGCTCACAACAACATCTATGCTCAGAGTGCAATATTTTGTCCCTTCATTTCCTGTCACATTGAGAACTGTGATATCATGTTTCATCTGGGTACTTTCATCCACATTTTCTGTTGCCGTTAGGTACTCTGAAAGGGCTCTTTTGTCTTCTTTGTGTTCTTGTATCAGAGACACAGTAACAACAGAAAATTTAAAGGAAACATCAGAGCATCTAGTCCAAAAGATGTCATTCTTAACCATAGGACCAGCACCCTTGCCGGACTTACTCTTCTGCCCACTGAGCCGGTGTTCTCACACCATGACTTCTTGGCAACCTCGACAGGACCGGATTTTGCTCTTTTACAACTCAGTTCATTGAGGTGTCTTATAATACGGCTGCTCAGTTTCACAAGGAAACCAAAGCACTCCGCGTGTCCTTCTTTGTCTCACAATCGACAAAGTGGGGCTCCAAGAAAGCTCCTGCTAGCAGCCTGCACTCACAGTAATTATCTTTGCCAACAATTTCATTTTCTGCCTTTTCCCTTGTGTAATATGCTAGCAATTGTGTGTAGCTGGTTCCTCCATCCAAATGGCTTTCCAGCTGAGCACAGGCCTCAAATTCACTTAAGCACTTGGGCAGCCTGCGAATTATGTACTATTAGGGCTCTCACACAGACCACGCTTCTAATAGGGAGAAAAGCATTTTCTTCCAATCAAAGGGGGAAAAGTGTATAAGTTCAGTATACGTGAGAAGTTTACTATAAATGGTTTTCAAAATTCCACAAGAACCACTATATTCTGAACACGTACATTATTCTTTCTGGAAGTATTTTCAAAGCTGTGAAAATTGTTTTGAAGTCTCTAACGAAAATATCCTCTTCCTTTTCCATTTTTTTTATGCTTAAGTTTTTGGCAGTTTATAGGAAAATTATGGCAATGAGACTAAAGAAAGAGATCTAACATTCTTATAATATCCAAAATATTAGATGTCAAGCCATCAGATAGGGAACCCTTTCTATATGTAAAATTGGCCAATAAAATTGACATGAAATAGTCCTAATGAAGACAGGTTAAAATAAGCTTACATTGCCATATTAGAAAATTTGCATACTGAACAATATTTGGAGTATAAACTAAAAAAAGCTAAAGTGGGGATGTGGGGATTTTAAGGAAGCATTCTTATTTATTTAAGAAGTAAATAGGTAGCTAGTTAGCTACATGTGTGTGTGTGTGTGTGTGTGTGTGTGTGTGTGTGTGTGTGTGTATGTGTGTGTGTGTGTGTCCTCATTATCTGAACATCACCTCAAGTTACTTTTACGACACCTTTGTTCGTATTTCTTTCTCTTTGGCTTTCTTTTGCTCTCTCTCTCTCTCTCTCTCTCTCTCTCTCTCACTCTCTCTTTCATTGGACCCTTATTTTGCAGAATATTTTACACATTGTCTATATTACATTCTTAAAATGTGAAAATTTTTCATGGCACTGTTCTTTTATAAAGGCTAAAAGTTCATTTTATGGAGTGGTACTAATTTGTTTTTTTTTTTTTTATTTTGAAGTGTTGGATATTTATACTGGAGGAAGAAGTTTATAGTTGTTCCCAGTAATTTTTCCCTCATTCTGCTCTATTAATGAGATTTCATGCTACATGTGACCTTATGCATCGGACACCTTGTTGGTTCCTGGTGAGGGGGACATGGAATTAACTGCACAGATGGGCACAGTCTTCTAGAGATGAGAGAGCTATCATCTGGACGGAGCTTGTTACCCTGGAAAAGTTAAGGACTAAGTCATTATACCAAAACATAATTCTCTGCTCAAGTGCTTTAAAAGGCTCCTCCATATCTCAAGCTACTATGTACCATTCTAACCCAAAGAAGACAGTAGTCAGAAAGATCCACCCTCCACACTTGCTGTAATTTCCACGGGCAGCTCTGTGCCCCCGGGCTTTCATGGCTGCTAGTGATTCACACTAGAGGCAATGAGTCACCCCTGCCTTTCTCCACCGCTGACAGGAGGCCCTCACTTCTGTGCCTTTTCCCATCTTGCAGCCCCCTCTCTCCCCAACTATAAAGAATAAATCTGCCACGTAAGGACCCAGTTCCATCAACAGAGGCCATTGACATAATGTTTTTTCCCTCAGCCTCTGTCAAACGGCAGTGAAAATTCATCAGAGGGAAGGTTGGTAGAGCCAGGGACAAAGGGTAGTAGCCACCATTCATGAGCTGCTCCGGGACATGGTTAAAGTTCAGAATGCATTACTTGGAACAATTTTTTTTTTCCCTCAACGCTCAAGGAGTATGGCATTCTTACCTGTGCTGCTAGACTATTTCTGGATATTCTACAAAGAAGCCATTTTCCAGCTGGTTTACTTGGTCCTCTTTCCAATTCATTAATAACACTATTAGAGTTGTTGTCACATCAATTCTCTTCCAGCGGGCTTTCATGGCCAAAGTACAGATACGTTCTATCATTATGCATCTGTCCAGGTGACCTCAGAAATTTTATAAATTTTAGGGATATTTACCTTTCCCCATTATAATAAGAAGCTTTAGAGATTCGCGTGTATAAAAAAACCACACTTTGAATCAGACTATATCCACCCTCAACATTGTGTCTCACACATAATCCCTATGTATGGAAAAACAATACTAAAACTAGGTATAACTTATGATTCTGGATCATAAGTTGACCTGAATTAAACAGCACAAATAAATATATTCCATCTAGATCAGGTACCAGGTTTGTTTTATCTAAATCCTGTTTGTGGTGACCTTGGCTAAGACTTGTACTGTTAGCTACATATTATCCCCTTTAGCCTTTAGAGTTAAAACTTAACCTGTTAGCTACTTGTGATGGTTTGTATATGGGATGTCCCCCAAAGGTGTGTGTTTCGATGTGATAGGATACCTGTGGAGTTGGATGCTGTTGGGAAGCGAGGCCTGCCCAGAAAAGGCTGGTGCGTGCGGCTTTACCTGGAGGGTATGGGCTAACTCTTCACGTGTTCCATACTGAGCAGCTGTTTCTCTGGCTGCCACCTCTGTCATACATTCCCTCATTGCTGGCTGCTCATAAATGGACTGTGACCTTCTGAAAAGGCGAGATGAAATGCATCTTCCCTTCTTTAAGTCGTAGGTGTCAGCTGTTCCAGCAGTGAAAAAGTAAGTAAGACAGAAATTGGTACCAAGTATTGGGAAGTTGCTGTGATTTTGCCTGACAATGTGGTTTATAAGCCTTTGGAATTGGTTTGTAGGAAGAGTTTGGAAAGGTTTGAAGATGCTGTCTAGAGAACTTTAAAGTCCTGTGAACCAAGATTGATAGGAGATTCTGGTCAGAGCTCAGAAGACCAGAAGACTGATATAAGTGTAGATGGGAAAGGCCAAGCTCAAGAAGTTTCCAAGGGCCTAAACAGAGGCTGGAAATCGTGTGCAGGAGTTAGATGGACTGCTTGGAGGATTTCATGCGGGATTCGGGTGCTCACCTCCTCTTTCTCAGTGTAAATGACCGTCCTGCACCTGAACCACCATCCACATTCTTACCTCTCTTTTCGTTTCCACTATTTTCTTATCCATCTTTTCAGGCTTCCTCATCTTCCCTTAAATTATGGATATAGAGTAATAACTCGCCTGTCTGCTCTACCCTGCTCCTACCTTTGCCTTTCTAAGAGTATTCTAGAAAGAACTGAAAATGTGTTACTAAAACAAAAGGCAAACCACGTCATTTGCACCAAACTTTATAGTATCCCTCCATCTCCCTTGAGAAAGAATCCCAAATCCTTCACAGCAGTGAGCTGTAGGCTTGGAGGTGTTACATGCTGACCTCTTTGGCCTTTTTCCTACCATTGCAACCCTCACACACTGCTCTTCCTGATGAGGAAGTGGGCTTTTGCTTTTCTTTCTTTCTGGAGAATGCTCCAAGCTCGAGGGCTCCTTGCTCACTCCCCTCTCAGAAACAGCACTTACTCTAATTCCAAGTTGCCATAAAACTCATTCTGTCATCTCGTGTCAATGTGTAAATATAAAATTTTCAGGGAACCCTATCTTGCACACTCTATTTAAAATAACGAACTCCTTTCTTCCTACATTTTCACTTTTTCTGTTTTGTTTTCTTGTTTGTTTGTGATACAGGGGATTAAACTCAGTGCACATAAAGTCTCGCTACAGAGATAAATTCCCTAGGCTAGGCATAAACTGGACGTCCTCCAGCCTCAGCCCCCATACCCGGACCAGAATGCCAGGACTCTGTGCGTGCGCCACTACCGCAAGCTCTTAATCCTGCCTGTGTTCCCAGCCCTGCTTACTCAGTTTCACGCTTTCTTCATGGCTCTTAGCATCCTCCAAGATTTACTACGTTGGTTCTTTCTTGTCCTACTTCCAACAACAAATTTTGCTTTTGTTTAACTGCCTTGTGATTAAAACCATGCCTGCCACTCAGAGAAAGTTCAAGTAAGTGGATAGAGCGATGAACGAGGGAGTGTTGTGATGGGGGCCATGAAACGTGCCAAGAAGTCTGTGAAGGATTCTGTACAGATGACGCCAAGGAGGGTGTGGCTTCCAAAACCCTATGCTTCTTCCACAAAAGCAGCCTGAGCAAAGAGGACCATAACAGCAAGGCATCCGGGGTGACATCCACAATAAAAGCTGGTAACGAAACAGAGACCGGAGAAGCCAGGCAGGGCAGCGAGGAGGCCGGCTGGCCTTCCTGCTGAACAGACTAGAGATTGGGACAACAGCAGCTTAAAGGGGAACGGAGGAGTGTTCAGGAGAACTCAGTTGGGTAATGGAACGAGGGGGATCCAATCGTAGCACGTTTGGAAAGCTTCAGGCTCTTCTGATCCTGGCAGTCAGAGGCTTCATTAGAGCTTGTCTCTGAGGCCACAGTGACCAGCGAAACGTAGAGGACAAAGAAAACAGAAGACAGAGATAAAGAGGAGGACACAAAGTAGATCACAGGGATGACAAAAACTGTATTTTTTTTCTTAGTGAAAATGAAACCAAAGGACATTTTAGAGCAACGGCTCACGTGATCTTGCCATTTTGCTTATATTTAAAGGTGCAGAAAAACTCAATTCTCTTAAAATTCTTAACAAAAACAATTTTAATCTTATTCTTCATACAAATACCAGGAATAATGAGATTTCTATAGAGCAGATAAGGAAACAAAAGAGAAACCTCTTAAAAATTAAAAGCGTAATCTAAATTAAGTGAAAAGTATTAAGAATAAATGAGGAAAGATTTGATAGAATATTTGCTTATAAATGTGTAATAGAAGTCATTTTTGAAAGAAAATTTCAAAAAAATACTGGATTTGAAGACTCACTTGAAGAATTTGTTTTTAATTATTAAGGCCATGGAAACAGATGAGCAGAGAGAACACACAGAATATTAATCTTTAGGGCTACTACCAAAAAAGAAGAAATAAATGCATCAGCTAAAATGATTCATTGGCATAACAGCTGGTAAGTCATATCTCAGGCAGGGGCGTACTGACAGATTTGCAACTGGTGGGAACTATCCATTCTAGTGCAGAGATGAGACAGACCACTGTAACTGCTAACGTAACCAGTTCATAGTATTAATAGAAACCAGACTGAGTACAGTCCATTTCAGTGTATGCCTTCTTCACAAATGACTACATTGTCCTGGTTTCTGCACAGAGGACAAATCATTGTCATTTGCAAAGATGAATTTAAGTTTGAAACATGCCTTCAATATGAAACATGTTTCCCAAGAAAATACATGAATATGCGTAAAAGGAAAGAAGGAAAGAAAAAAGAAATAGGGCTATTATTAGACTTAAAATATGCCAACACGGATACTTTAAATTATTTTCTAATTATGCTGAATTTGGTTACAACAGTTATAATTTACACTGCTTGGAGTAGGGGCTTGGAAACGAAAACTCTTACGCTTATAAAATGACTGATGTTCCCTCCGGATGCACAGAGTAAAGCCCTGATTTCCATTGTAATGCCACGGTAGATGGGTCCTTTGGGAGACAGTCAGGCATGAATGAGGCTGTGGAGGTCCTCATGATGGGATTGGTGGCCTCATCAGGGAGCTTGTTCCTTTCTTTCTCTTTCTTGAGGGCACAGCAAGAAGTCCTGTGATTGAGATGGAAGAAGATTTGTCCTTGTGTTTAAGTTTTTAATAATTAGCTCTGTGAGCTTCTGGAATTTTATTGCCACTTGATTTAACAACAATTCTAAGATTCTTTTTTTTGGTACATTTTAGACAATAGAGCAAAAGATGAAGAAATCAGTGAAAATGCAGGGAAGGTCCCAGTATTTTTTGATAAGTTTTAAATTTTTTGTAATACAATTAAACTCATATGATGATAAAAATTTCCAAAAGCCCATTCTAATATGAACATATTTTTAAAGTCTGAATTTCTCATTATGTTTCCAAAAATTTAGAATAAACAAAAGAAAGAATAGCAAAAGTGTGCACTTAAACATTAACAAAATTAGAGATAGATTCCGACACTAGCTAAGTCTCTAATGGTGATAGCTGGCAGGAAGTAGAGAGAGCTGAGGAGCAAGATGGCCGCCCAAAGTCTCTAAAGGATTGGAAAGATCGTATTTCCTAAATACGAGAAATCAAAGAGCAAAGCCTGCATGAAAGTGGACATTTACAGCCAGTATATTTCATAAATGCCTAAGAACTTGTGCTCCACACAGAATCATATTTTTGGACAGAAGCCTGCAGTCTGTAGAAGCTGGGAGGCTGATATTCTTTGCTGTGGAAAGGGAGCCACTTTTTCCTCAAACAGCTATCTTCCATGAGTAGCCAGTCCAGGAATGTCAGCCCTTTCAGTAACAAAAAGGAGCTGAAAAAAAAATACTCATATAAAAGTATTTTGTGAGTAAGAAAAGCAAAGAATGGGAAAAAGCAAAAGAAAAATACTCATCATGTAATTGTAGACAAATAGGAAAGAGTAATTGAAATTAAACGTGTGTGTGTGTGTGTGTATATATATATATATATATATATTTTTTTTTCTGTGAAGTATAAAAATATCAATTCTCCAAAACAAGAACATAGGTAGAAATGTAAGCACCTGTAGTAGAGGTCGAAAATAATGGCTGAAATTGAATCAGCACAATTTAGAAAAAAATAAAATGATCATGGAAATAAAATTAAATTGATTCAACCATGGTTAAAATAATATGCAGGAAAGAACAGTAAGACACTTAGAACCTAAAAATGGAAAAATTAAACAAAAAATGTATCCTAAATACCTATTTTAAATGGAGGAAAAAATATAAGTATAAAACACAGAGTTGAATTTATGTATATGTACAAATCCAAAAGTGAACTTCAACTATTATAAGAAATTAGGTATTTCTAAGTGAGGAATATTTTCTAAAATAATACTATGAAAATCTACTAGGAAAAGCAAGCCCTATGAAAGGGAAAATCGACTCACATGTATTGACACTACTGGTCTATATGTTTCTTGAGCTGCTGAATGTCAACATGAAGCACAGAACCCTGAGGACGATGAAGAAAAATGCCAAATCTCGAAAAGGGATGAAAATGAGGCTCTCATTACTGTACAGCAAAATTTAAGAACAGGTGACAATTCTGTTCAGAAACAAGACTGCTAAGAGAAAGCGTAAGACACACTAAAATAATAATAATAATAATAGCCTAACATTATAGTCATATAGTTTTGAACTTGAAAAGGTTTTCTAAGGGAAGACTGTTAAAGAGCAACCTTAGCCAATCCAAACATGACTGACAGAGTTACAAGAAACTTTAATGCCAATAGATCTGCACTATGGAAAATGTTAAAGGAAGTTCTTCATGCAGAAGAAAATAACACCAGATGGAATCTTGGAAAAAATAACTTCAAAATGGCAAATGTGAAGGTACGAATAAAGAGGATTTTTCTTTTTTTAAAATTTACTTTAAAGACAAATTTTAGTTTAAGGCCAAATAATAACGCTTGGCTAAATCTCTAACATGTATAATTAAAATATAAGAAAAGTAGTATACAAGGACGCAAAGAAAAAAAATTGAAGTGTATAGCTGTAACATTCTTATATGTGAAAAGCTTATTGGGATTTTATTATTTGAGGCTACATTATGATGAGATAAAATTCATATTACCCAACAAGTAGCCACTAAAATTTTAAAGAAAATGGAAAGTTACTAAACAAAAAAAGAGACAAAAATATACTAAAACACACCCAAATGTCTGATCTAAAGAAGTCAAGAATCGTGAGGGAGAAAGCAGTCAAGCTGACACAGAACACACAACCAGATAATGCACTGAAATTCTATCACGTGATATTTGCATTAAGTACGCAGGGGCTAAATATCTACGCAACATGCAGCCCTTTTCAAGCGGGATAACAGAAAAAAGGACTCCACCACTTGCTAGCTAAACCATTTTAATTTAGAGAATAAACCCAAATTATTCTAAAATGAAAACAAAGAAAAACTATGTAAAATTATAAATTATAATAAATCTGAGTAGTTACAGTAACAGGAAGAAAAATATATTTATAATAGTGTCGTGGGAGAATTTCATGATAATAAGAGATTGACTACAAATTGCAAAAGATAATCTTAAATGTTTGTAAACTTAACACGATTTTAAAAGATATAAAATAAACATGATATGAATATAACACAACAAAAATCTTAAGTGAAAATTTCAATATTTCTCATTAATTCATAAAAAAATAACCAAGACACAGAAGACTTACCACCTTCACCATCTTGGCTACACTGGCATTTATGAAACACTCAATAAGTGAAGAACAAAATATTTTTGAGTGTACATGAAATATTCATCAAGATATATAATAGTTATAGTCATAGAATATGTTTTATTTAAGCTTGATACTATGCATTACTAGCTTTAATAATAATATATTTAAATTCTTAAAAGTATTTCTATAGCTCTCCCACTATTTGGATGTTAAGGCCCAAATGTCTAAATAAAAAGAAAAAAATAGAAGGGGAAAATTTTTAAATATTTTAAAATGAATGAAAATTAACAAATAAGGATTTAAACTTTGTAGGTCACTGTGTTTTGCAACATAGTATTAGCTTTTAAATCTTAAATCAGAAAATAAGTATAAAAACAATAATGTAAGTTAATAATCTATATTATAATATAAATAAATCAGTAATAAAAAGTTTAATATGAGTCAATGAAAGGAAAAATACAATCAGCTAATAAAAATAAAATCAAGTTACTTTTTGAAATGAATAAAAATATGACAAATGTCTACATACTGATAAAAGAAAAAGAATATAAACTACTTGTATTAGTAATTGAAGCAACATGACCACAAATCTTAATTTATAAAAATCTGCCATGAACAAATTTATACCAGCAAATTAAGAATTGTTTGCTTAATCTCAGCATGTAAGAAGCAAAATTTTTGATTTGACATTGAATATCTAATTTAAAAGTCTGTATTCAAAGGTTCAAAGTGATCCATCAGCCTCCCATGGATCCCTTTCTGTTAAATAATTTATAATTATCCATGATTCGTGGAAACATTAAGTCGGTAGAACAACTAGGTGCTTCTTTTTTTAATCTTTTATTTCACTCACATGTAAACATGCCTTTTATTCATTTGTGTTACCATTAAAGTAATAAAATTCTGAAGAAGGTGGAAGGGATTATGACATTTTTGACATCATCCCAAGTTTAGATCTTATGCTCAAAAAAAAGTCATTGGAATGGAAGAGTTAATGTGGATCATGTGACAGAAAGCAGGAAGGAGAAGTAACACTGATCGTCTGTTGTATGTAGATGAACCAGTTTCACCAAGATAAACATACTTACTAGGTATAACAGCCATGTGTTCACAAAAATAAAAATTGTGGAGAAAAAGTAAAAGAAGGAAATAAAGAATGTTTCAGTGTCAAATACAAAACCAGTGAGATAAAAGGCAAGAACAGAAGAAACACAATGTGAGAATTGTCTAATATTAGAAATAAGGATGTTATTTTTTCAAGAAACTAATTGCTTATAAGGTCCCAAATCATAGGACATTAATGATCATCTATTCAATCCATTAGAGTATTTTAAATGCAGCAAAAGATGCGTTTTAGTAGAGACCATCTGATTCATTTCAATGATGTCATTAAAAATATTGACTTCTAAGACACACACATGAGTGGAGAGCTCATGCCACATTGGGTCATGACCTAATTGACTAATTTATTGACTATCTCTCTCTTCTAGAGAGAATTGTTCTCCCCCTCCCCTCAGTCTCTCAACAAGGTAACTTGAGCTAATAAACACTTTTTACATCCAAGGATTTATTTAGAACAAGAAAAAAATTAACTGAAAGAGGAGATGCCGATATACAGAGATCAAGGCAGCTGTACCATTTAACTTACTTTGCAAGGTGTGTTCATTCAAAATATCCTTGATTATCTACCAGGTGCTGTGGCAGGAACTGTGGTACAAATATGTCACTAAATGAGCCAGCAAGCAAGGTGTATAATCAACAAATAGCCATAAGCTATGAAAAATGGCATGTGTTCTGTCATACCAGACATTGTTTTCCAAGATAGGAATCCTGAGCATCTTCGTATAAGGAGATTTGAGTGTGTCTTTTGATGAAATTCAAGTGCATCCAACAGAAAGTCATAGAGAAACGGGAAACACCAGGTAGACCTGTACCAAGAGTACACAGGGCAGGGCCGTTGCGATGAGGTGTTCATAAGGCATTGGCAACCCTGAGGATGGTTTGTGGGGAAGAATCTGAGGTCGACAGTATAGCATCTTTGTTAGTGAGTTTTCTCTTCGGAGAAAAATGTTCTCAAATTCTTTTTCCTAGCTGTGTATGGTTGCTAAAAATTAATAATAATCCATGAATTGGAGAAATCTTTGTTAGGATTAGATCTTTACTGCAAGAATTCTCAAAGGATTTAATGTAACTAGTGACTATTTCAGGGAATGACAGGTAGCCAGGGAAGAAGTTACATTCAGAGAACTCCCTTAGATTCACTGATTTTGTAGGAGATATCTCACTAGCATTTTAAAGAAAGCAAATAAAATTATGTGGGCAAATGCTGCTGGCCAAAATGGTACAACATTTTATAAACATCAATAAATATATTACATAAAATAGCTATTAAAATAACTGTGCATAAAATGCATTATATAGAAGGAAATTCACACTTATGGTTAGTCAGGGTGAAAATGAAGACCTTAGTTATTAAGTTAAAAGACATAAACATAGATAACAAGTTAAAATTGTATTGTGGCATTGAGAAAATCTGTGTGTGTGTGTGTGTGTGTGTGTGTGTGTGTGCGCACGCGCTCGCACGTGTGCCTGTGTGTGTGTGTTTGTAAACTGTGGATGTGGCCCAGGGCCTTCATCCTGAGCTACATTTCCAGCCATTTTTGTTTTTAATTTTGAGGGAGAGGTATTACTGAATTTCTAAATTGCTCAGACTGGGCTCCAATTTGCCATCCTTCTGCCTGAGGGTCTAAAAGTGCTGAGATTACAAACCACATCTGTAACAACTTTTAATAGTACAGATTGCAGCACAAAAGCAATAAGAATGTGTACCTATTTATCAATTCAAATTACATAGAGAAGCCTTAATAAAGAGCTAAATGGCAAATGAAGTACTGAATAATATTTTCATGCAAATAATAACTCAAATGTTGATATCATACATAAGCAAGTATGCGAAGAAGGAAAAAAATTGCTTGAAGGTATAAAGACTAAAGAAATAGAAAATATAATAAAAAATAAAGACTCTGTATACGTGTGACCAATAATCACGCAATGTCACCTTGGCTGGATTACGCAATGCTTCGCATTGCGTAAAAACACTCCCAGATGTGTTGATGGGAGGATGATTGACATGTAGCCTAGATAATTGAGGAAGACCCACCCTGGTAAGGAATGGTGCCATCTAAGAGGCTTGTAGCCTGGATGCTATAAAAGGGAAAAAAGGAAAAGTTGGCATATTTTGGAAGAGCTATATTGTGCTTGAGTTGATTGTGTCCTTTGTTGCTGATACCCTTCGGCTGATCACTGCAGTTTTCATCAGTCTTCCAAAGAAGTCGTGATTAGAGCTCTGCAGGGAGCTCCCAGGCCATCAATCCTGAGCAGGTGCTGTGATTTTGACTCTTCGTGCTCTGTGGCTTCCAGCTCTTGGGCTGATCCCCTCCTGGATCATCTGGCTCTCCAGTGTGCACATGTTCAGTGTGGACTCTCCTGCCTCTGGTTCTGTAAGCTTACCTAGTAAATCCCCTTGTGCACGTGCACGTGCGCACACACACACACACACACACACACACACACACACACACACGCACACACACACCACATTGATTCTGCTACTCTAGAGAAAACTAATCAATATAATAGATAATTCGAAGGAAAATGAATTCAAACAACTGACTTTCTCTTGTTGCAGTTCACTAATAATGAATTGTAAATGGAAAAAGTATTTCATTATTTGGTGTTTTTGTTGTTAAAATGTAAAATGTTTGGAAAAAGTCAGTTTTTGAACTTACAGGAAAACAAACAAGTTGTATTGTAAAAAATTAATGTAAGTTTGTACTGTGTAGAGACTTTAGAAGCTGGTTAACTATGCATATTTCGTTTCTTTTAATTTATATACAATATTCTGGTAAAAGCAGTAAATTTTTAGAGTGAGAAAAGGGGGAACGTCCGGGTCAAGAAACTTCTATTTTTAAAAAATATCTATCTATTTCCCACTGAAAATCTAATATTTTGGTGAGCAAAACTTGATCAAATATGGCAAGGATGTGAATATTTAAATCACCTTCGAGGAGTAGAGATGATATTTTTCTATTTTATAAGTTTTAATTAAGTACCGAGAGCCCTTACAACAAAATGTAGTTGTAATGTACAAATGCATAAAACACACAAAATTTAAATTCTAGGCTATTTGTAAATAGAGAAGATTCATTATGACAAATGCCGATTTATAATAATAATATAAGTCAATATAGCACTCTATATTTCTTGCTAGCAGAGAAGGCACTAACTTTACAGAGGGTAGTGTAAGAGCGCAACTCAGAAGTTATTAAGGAAAAGACTTGATTTCTGGCCCCGTGACTCCCTAGCTAAAACTCTAGAAAATCTGCCCTAAGGATCTCAGCTCCTGGTACTTCTATCCGAAATCCTCCCTTGCTTTAAGTCACCATGCAGATATTCACTGATTGAAGCTGTCCGCACTGATTGCTTGTTTAAAGTGTAAAACCAATACATTGTTATTACCCACCATTCCTTACTCAACGTAGAGTCCTGTTAATGTTTACCAAGACCCAGAAAATGTATATGTTTTTATTAGCCATTTTTTCTAACAGATTATAAACTCAATGATCTAGGAAATTATATATATGGAAAATATAGTAGAGATTTCATGACTATTTATTGGTAAATAAATACGTAGATATAAGTCATCATGGCTTATTTTATAATATTTGTGAGTAATAAAAAGCTAAAGCCTAATTTTTTAATTTATAAAATTAAGATAATGACAACAGTATACTTTTGATTAAACAGGATTAAATTTAACTGACACAATTATCACTTGACATGTAATTAGATCTTTAAATTTCTTTCAACTTTTCTGCAATTTCAGTGTTTTTTTTTCTTTTTGAAAAACTTACTAACAAGTGAAATTTATTTAGTGGGTTTTTTGGTGTTTATTTCTAAATGTGTATTATATCTCCTGATTTTGCATGCTATTTTTTTCAGTGATATGTACTTTACATATTGCAGTACCTTAATGAATGTTTTAACTTGCTCCTTATTAGGAAAGTATTGGGGAGTGTAGCTTACAGGGGCATAGTATAAAGCTACTTACTCAATGTTATCATGAGGAAAAAAAAAAGATTGCAGTGACTTAAGAACCAGCCTGTTTCTACAAACAGCATAAGCATTTCTGCCTAAAACAATACTCACATATCCTAAAGCCCATGGAACAGTAGGTTTACAAAATATGAAGCTGTGATATTTGACGTTGATACGTTACTGAATAGCCTCTGTATTTCTGACAGTATTGCATTGAACAAAGTTGCCATCGTAATTAAAATGGTCAGAATACAAATGTTTACTATTTTATTCAAGTGGTTGAAAATGTTCAAGAAGAGTTGTACACTTCATATAATTTACTTCAGCATAATTCAGATAGGAGGAAAGGAAACTTAATAATTATAATCTCATAGCTAGAGGATATTTGACTTTGACTCATTCTGTGTTCCAGTAAATGAACCCAGAGAAATAGGCTGCCACAGAGAGACTCTGTAACCTCAGGCTGTCTCTGACTTTGGCCATTTACTTGCAATCTCCTCGGGGATAAAAGGCTGCCGGTTGGGTAATTACCACTTCTCATCTACATCTGAGATTCATTCCGTCATGTCGTGTTTTTACAGTTCCATGTGTGGAACTCACAGCTCTGTACAACCCCCGTCAGCCCCTGGGAGAATATAGGGCTTTTCTCCCTACTTCCAGGAGCAGTTCACCTTTCATGAGTGTCTTGAAGAGGTCTGATCAAAAATTCAGTGAATGCTTCTATCGAAGCCCATCCAAAGAATCGAGGTCAAAGCATTATTGTGTGTCCTCATCCACCAGATTACTTCTAGCTCTTTCTCCAAGTCAACATGACTATGAAATACCAACATTTTGAACTGGTGCGGGACATAGAGGCAGCCGTGACAGCACAAATGACGACTTCAAGAACTGGTAGAGTGGCAAGAATAAAGGGGAAGTGTGACTGAAGAGAGGGGGGAGGAGTATTTTTAGGGAGATTAATGCCAAGGCTTTTTAAATGTATTTTATTTTCTTTTGAGAAGGGGTCTCACTCTGTAGGCCAGGCTGGTCCTGAGCTCACTATGGAGCCCAAGCTGACCTTGAACTCACAGCCATCCTCCTGTCTCAGCC
The DNA here is from genome assembly GCA_004027205.1 of Ctenodactylus gundi. Lineage (NCBI taxonomy): Eukaryota > Metazoa > Chordata > Mammalia > Rodentia > Ctenodactylidae > Ctenodactylus > Ctenodactylus gundi. Next base: position 296,585 of record PVKB01001446.1, on the reverse strand, counting down.
TCCAGAGTGCTGGGACTACAGGCGTGCACCACAGCACCTGATTTTATGTGGTTCTGGGGAGTCAAATTCAGGGCCTTGTGCCTTAACTGCTCTCCCATTCCTCCAGCCCCTACTATATATATATATATATATATATATATATATATATATATATATATATATTTAAATGTTCAATACAGTTTTCAATTCCCCTCCTGTATTTCCCTTCTAAAGAACAGTTGAAAATGAACTTTCCCTTTAATAGCACTACATCAGTTATAATGTAAAAATTAGTTACAATGTTTTTCATTCCTTTAATTACAAGAGTATTTAAATACATTCTTAAATCAACCAGATTTTTTAAAATACTGCTTCTTGTTCAATGTAATCCTGACCACACTAGATTAATACTTAACTAGTAGCAGAGTTCATAAAAATTTTAAATATATATTCAAAATAAAAAGTTGAAAAGATATTTCTTTGATGTAAATATGGATGTATAGTATAAATTATATCAAAATATTAAAGATAATCAGATCTTTAAAAGCTTGAAATTAAGTATCTCTCTTTCATTGTTCAATAATTAAGCATTATTTTCCAAAGAGTTTCTGATGAGTTTGACAAGAAACATTTGCCTGAACATACCAACCGCCTAATTAGCAGTAAAATAGTTATGTTGAAAAGCAGGTTAGGAAAATATTGTGAGTGACATTTTTCCAGTCCACTGGTTTGTAGATTTATAGTGACATATTTTGGCACCCTGAGCATGTTTCCCCAGTGACAGAAGTAAGTGACAGAAATCTTTCTCTTATGAGGAGATACCAGAGAATGAAAGGTTTGGTAATGTCTGTAGTACTGATGGGCAGAGATTGAATAAGTCAGACAAAAAAGAAGCCTTGTAGTTGGGAGCAAGAGTAGATTTTGCAAGTTGAATAAATAAATTAACTGAAGTATAAGTGAAGTCCTCCAGGCTCAGAATTCACAACATTTCATAGGGTGGTGATTTTGGGTAGGGGATGATGGTATATTGTTCAGACATATTTCTACTTCCTTTTTATGTTCTAATGGACAAGATTTTGAAGAGGTTCTTTGTAGCGAAGATTACACATGGAGTTTTTTTTTCTGATTCCACACAGCTAAATTTTTAGAATTTCAAGAGATTCAAACAGACTCAATGACTTGTCATCTAATGAGAACATTCACATTCTATTTGCAATTTTAAAAATTCCCAGCACCACGTAAAGAGTAGCCAGGAGTGGTAGCACACATCTGTAATCCTGGTGCTTGGGTGGCTAAGGCGGGAGGGTTGCTGTGATTGGGGGCCAGCCTGAGCTACCTAGTAAATCCGAGACCTGCCTGGGATATAAACTGAGATCCTCTCTCCAAAAAACATTCAGAGTTGTATCTGAGATTATGTAATTTCGATAATCTCAAATACATATTTTCAAATTTTGTCAGCACTTCCCCATACACAGTTTATTGCATTAGAACTAATGAAAATTTACATGAATACCATGGAATTTCAAAAATTAATGCAGGATATAATAAAATAATGATAATAAAATAGATGATAGAATTTTAAGGGCCTAGGAAAGAACTGTCCACAAGATAGTATGGAGTGTATAGTTTGCAAAAGAGAGTTCATTTGTGCAAGAGTCAAATGAGATGATATGTGCTCTTAATTCAGGGTGAGGTCCTCAAGAGCTGTGACCCTCAGAACCTTAAGACTTAACTTGGTCTTCCTCATCTCTAGGCTTCATGGCAAATATGACAATTACTGTCCAATACATGCCTTTAAAAGCTGAACTGTAAATAAAATGAATGATTCAGTAATTTGGTTTTATACACATTTTGTCTAAATGAGCCATATATTAAAGCTGGCAATATAAATAGAAAGAATATAGGAATGCTATAGTTCTAAGCAGATGAAGTCCGTGTGAGATTTTTATATTTTTCTATTTAACTGTTAAAATGGATACCTTTAGTCTCTTCTCCTCTCAGAACCCAGCATATTGAGAAGGTATTGTGCATTAAATGTGTTTGTGTGTGTTCTAGTCTTACAATTTATGGGTCTTTGTTTTTTCTTACATATTCAGTGGTTAATACGCTTGACCAAAGCATCTTCTAAAGTCTGCAAAGCCTGAATCACCCTGAGAATCACACCTTTGCAAAACTCTGATGTACACAGGTGTCGTCTTTCACTTTAATTATTTTCATGTGATGTTGGTACACATTGCAACAGTGTTTTATAGGTTCTACATTATTTTTCTGACTCAGCAGGAGCATAAACAACACATTCAAGGATTGAATTAAGGGAATCATTTTTAAATTCACACCATTTCCTTTTCTCTTCATTTTATTCATGCTACTTCCAATAAATCTTTCCTTCTGACTTTTATAAATTGTCCTATATGTTTACATTTTATTCATTTTAAATATATTAGCTATTGCTGAATACCATTTAACCATAGAAATTTTACTTACCTAAATATAGAAATATTTTTCCTCTGTCACAATTATATTTTGGTCTTCTGTATCGTAATTAACATAGGGCAGTGATTTTGAACCTTTGTGGATCAACCTTACTACTTTATATCCCTGGCCATTGGTTACTGGTCAAAGAAATGGACGTATACTCAAACCTGGAGGTTCAGGAGCCTGCCTATATAATCTATAGTATGTCAGGTGTAAATCCTTTTTGTATTCTTACCTGGTAAAAGGTTCTGAGCACGTGGATCTTAGCTTGCAGGTGGCCATATCTTCTATCATGGAAATAGATGCCTTAAGGAAGAAAACACAGTGTTTGTTTGGGTTGGATTCACGGATATCCTTGTCCACCACAGTCATTGAGTCAAGAAGATTCATTTTGCAATCAAGTAAGTTTAAATTGGTCTTCTTTTCCCCCTTTCTTCCAAACAGCTCATATGAAAAATTCTTAAAACTTTTTGCTAATTTACGAAATTCAATGTTTTAATGTGTTAGATATTTCTCATCTTTAGAGGGACCCACCCAATTCCTCCTTGTGAAGAAATGAAGCAGTGCTTAATGTACCAAAGCAAGTAAATTATTCCAACATCTGGGGTCAACACAAAAAAGAAAAACTTGTGTTGATGTCGCAGTTGAAAATCTACTTACCTGTCTCAGACATTTGCATCAGTTATCACTGACTACATGTTAAAAGGCTAATAACACTCAGAGTTCATGCTAAAATTCTAGGATCACTACACGTGTATGTCAGAATTCAACAATTAAGTAAAAATTGCAGAGGGGGAGGAACAAATTTGTCACTGTTGGAATATGAAGTTACAAAGAAGCAAAAGGAAAATACAAGAATTATAAACGTAAGTTGTGGACATTGCTATAAACTCGTGCTCACCTAGATGCAGATGGTTACATACATAACTGCTTAGGCATGTGGCCCCCAGGCATGTTGGTACAAGTGCATTAATTGTCTTGAGTTGCCAGCTGAGCAATAATTTCCCCATAAACACATGCAATGCCCAATTTTGAGCTCATAATGCCATTTATTCACCAAAAATAAAAAAAAAAAACAGGCTCCATTAAAGAAGAGATAAGTCCGGTATCTGGGAATGAAAGACACAATATTGATGTGAGACACCTTGTAGTGTCAGAAAGCGAAAAAAAAATGCTCTAAACAAAAAACTCACAAAGTATGTTAAAGGCATGCAGAAGTCAACCCCCAGAACTTCCAGTAGTTAAAACCTAGGAGCACTGGCAAAATAAGGTAGCAATTGATAACCCAAGATATAAAATTAATATTCAGGAAGCCGCACTGATACAAAGGAAAGATAGAATACAGAAATGCAGGGGAGTAATTAGGCAGAAGAATTCTAAACAAGGATCGTGGGAATACCTATCTCAAGAAGGAGGAACAGACGTCCTGTTGCCAAGATGGCAGCCTGAAGTGGCTACATTTTCCCAAACACCGTAGCATGAAACAGGGTTTACAAGAGTAAATTTACAATGGAAAAATCTGACAAACACACCATAAGTTTTGTGATAAAGGTTAACCCTCAGCAGTGATAACACATGTTGAATATATATATACTTTTATATATATGTACATATATATATACACACATATTTATGCTACATATATAAATATTAATCTATATCCATATCCCTCAAATCTTGTGATAATCATGGAAATTTACTCCTATAGTCTTCTTCCCAAAAATCTATACCCTTAGTCTGATCATGGGAAAAAATCATTTAAATCCCAACCAAGACACATGTTACAAAATATGAAACTAGTGACTATCAACATTACAAAAAAAATCAAAAAATTTTGAGAAATTATCAGAGCCATATCAAACCTCAGAAAACATGATAAGTACCTAAAATGTGGCCTCCTATTTTTATCCCTAAAATAAGAATAATATAATACATCTACAGGGATTAGCCAGTAATAATTTGCCTTATATTGATTCATAATTTTTAAAAATTGCTTGCTAATGTTAAAAGCTATGGATAGAGGATAATGGGAATGGGAGATATTAAAACTCCACCTATTGATAATTTTTCTATAAATCTAAACTTTTTCTGACCACTTTTACGGTTTATTTAAAAAAAACAAGTCACGGAGTTGCATCCAATCTCTCGCCTACTGTAGGATCCCTTTGCATTTGTCACTATTTCTATAAGGTCCCTAGAATAAAATCTCTTTTACTATCTTTAAAAATAGGCTCTTCACTTATGAGCTGTATTATAAAAATGTTACCATCAAAGAATCTTGTAGAATTTCACTCTGAGGAGACCAGTATTGGGCGCATGATGTTAATCATGACATAGTTGTTTAGACTTTTTTTTTCCTCTTCCCTTGTTTCTTCTCTGTTTGTCAATCAGCATTATTAATAGTGCTTGTCTGGTTCTACCTGGCTTTGACTCCCACGTTATTGCTGTTGGTTACATCAGGACCCATGTATGACCCTACATACTGACCAACCTATAAAGAAATGGCTCCTGGTATCTACTTTACCAATGTCACTAACCTCTTTCCTATTAGGAGTTTTAAAGACTGATTTCCTGCAGGGTAGTGAAATCTACTCCTGTGACAAACATGCTACATTTGAGAAATATCTCCTGACTTCCCATGAAGCTAAAACTTAGCCTCTTACCTCCCACATCTTTTGAGAATTGGCCTCGTGAACTGATACTTTAAAATCAGAATGGGAAGACAGGGTCAGAGCTCAGGGTTAGAGCTCAGAGTTTAGAGCACTTGCCTGGCATGCACAGGCCCTGGGTTTAATTCCCCAACACCACATAAAAAACTAGCTGGGTATGATGGCACCTGCCTGTAACCCCAGAACTTGTGGGGCTGAGGCAGGAGGCTTTTGGCATGAGGTTGAGATCAGCCTGGGCTACATAGTGGGTTCGGGACCAGCCTGAACTACAGAATGAGACCCTGTCTCAATAATTAAATAAATAAATAAAATAAAATCTGTGTGTTCTCAGATAGGAGAGTCTGCTCCACATTTTCCCATGTTCACAACGTTAAGGCCTAGGCCTAGAATAAAGAACACTTTCTGAAGATCAATTTCTTTAATCGAAGATTCCTACATTTGTGACTTTTTTCATCTTACTTTTCAAATGCTATAGGTTCTTCCCTTATCCTGGCCAGATGGAGTTGTCTGTCCCAACACAGACTCAACCCAAACCACCCACTTGGGTCAATCTCCACCTACCACGAAGACTTGCTTGCCTGTCTGTGCTGCAGCAGGAATCATGCTTCGTTTCACTTCGAATCGACTGTGAAAACACTGCATATCGAAGCAAGGAAACCCTTAGCACTACCTAAGCTGCTGCCTAAGACTTACTTACAATTTTGCTGATGATGTATCAGTGTTAAAATATGAGTTTTAATTTTTATTTAAGCTGGAAAAAATCATAGTAATGGTAAATACAACAACATCACAGTCAGACCAGGAGGGCAAGAGTCACCATAGAAAGGCGAGGATTCTACATTAGATGCTTAGAGAAAGTGGTGAGCAGACTGAAAGGCCATGAGGTACATGGAGTACACCATTGTGGGTAACCGCAGAGAATAGAGGCCTTGGTAAACATTAAAATAGCACTCGGTAAATCTAGAAGCTAACACTTGAAAAAACAGATCAATTAGTTTACACAAAATTTGAGTACTCAGAGAACCAAGTTCTGGGTTCCTGGGCGGGGCATGTCTCCTCCCAGCTCAGTTCAGATCAGCCCAAGGAACCCAAGGGTAGGCGATATTCACGTCACTTCCCGTTCCTCCTAGTCAAAAAGGCACAAGAGATGGACGGGTTCATGAGGGTGTCCCTGTTTCCATTCAAGTCTTGCTCCCATTTCTTGTCTTATACTCTAGACTGAAAGTTCCCCAGGAAAACTAAAAATAAAGGTGATCAAATATTCAAAGAATCGCAACCCACTTCTATCTCTGAGAATGATTTTTTTTCTAATGTTGTCCTCAGAAAAATGACTGAAAATATTCTGACAGTGTACACTTTCTAGCGTGCAAATTTCTGTCTCATTCATAGTCCATGTGTTGTGCTTACAGTTTTAGAGTGTGTTTTTAATTACTGACTGAAATTTTGAAACAAAACAATGAATAGAAATATGAGACTAGAGTTAAAAATCTACATTGAGTTTAATTATGTTACATTAATGTTAACTTGCTTCAACTTGGTCAATTATATGATTGGCAAGTTAAATTTTTAGTGAGTTAAAATGGATGTTCAGGAATCCAGAGATATGTTAAATAATAAGGATTCAATTATTTCCTTTGGCAATACGCCAATATGTTAGTCCTAAACCAAAATATAAGTCTATTTTTCTAAGCTTCATAGATTAGCATTTTAATTTTTTTCAAAAAATGCACTCCATCTCGTATAGAGTTGGCAAATGAGTTAGTTCCTTCAACATTAAAGACATAGCAAGCTACACAATTATGATTACCACAACTTTTTATCTGAGTTCAGAATATATTTAGAGATCTCATATCAAGGACAGAAATATCACTAAAATTCTTGGTATTATACATTAAAAAGTTACAAGTGTTTTGTAATACTATTTAGTAAGTATACACTTTTTTAGACCAATATACTCACTTGTGACATTTTATGCTATATTTTAGCCTTTGAACTGTTACACCAGAAGCTTTATACTATATCATCATCACTCTGGTTTGAAAAGCAAAGAGCCTTTATCAGTATCTTTTATGTATTGTCTAATTAAAACTAACAACAACAAAAAATTCTAGCCAAAGCTGTGAAATAAATTCCTGTGAATAAGATATAGTCTTTAATCACCTTTAAGTTGCAAAAATTCATTTTGTTTTTTCTACTAAATTACACCCATGAATTGACCTGAATACTACATCTCTTCTTTCTCAAAATATTTTTGTAAAATTGCAATGAAGTTGTGGATATAAACTGATTTAAAGTGGTGAAATGACTTGACAAGAATAAATACAACTACAGAACAAAGAATGAAATTGCTCAAGGGAACTAAAGAGGGAAATAGCTTTCAAACCTGTGAAGGGTGCAGATTTTAACAAAAATTTTGTAGGAAAGTTCTAACTTGGAGTCATCTATTGGCTTACTGACTTTTATAAGAGACCTATTATCTCTCCCCAGTCTGTTGTAGGTACAGAATTTCTGCTCTAGTTCAAGAAAAATAACAACCAAAAATTTGAGAAGAATTATTCGAGTTTTGCTTAGTTCAAAACTCCTCTATTTGTGAAGAGTGATATTAGAACAACTTGAAGCATGAATCCTTGATTAAAGTTTTCTAGACTGTATCTTTTTAAAATCTGTTTGTCCGTAGCAAGAATACACCTTCAGTGCATTGGGACCCTGACTCCAAAGAAAAAGCTTGAAGTTGTCCAGTTTGCTGTTGGATAGGTCTACCTGTGAAGTGAATTATACCAACCACAATTTCACATAAGTACAGATCCACAAATGTTTTGTGACTTTGTTTAAATAAAATAGATTTTTTTATTTTTATATACCCTCAGTGTTTCATATCCAATTACTTCATAGACTGTAGAATTGAGTTGGTCATGTTTTCCGTATACAAAATTTTGTAAATCAACAAATATTCTGAGCAGTTGGCCTCTGCGGCAAAACTTTACCTTTAGCAGTGATTGTGAGTCCCAACTCAGGTGTCCCTTTACAACTATTTTTGAATCAATATGATATACATATATATATATATATATATATATATATATATATATATATATATGCATGTATATGGTATCGTCCAAATACATTGAATGCTTAAGTAAAATACAATTATTACACTAACCGTCCTATTGCCATTAATCCCTTTCTAGATGCTGCCCCTCCCTTCAAGAGTCTTTGTCTCATTACTCTCGCCAGTCTATGACGGGTTCCTGACAGTCCTTCTTCATGACTATCTAGTCACATTGTTGTGGCCACCTCGATGACTTAATTGATTTAAAATGATCGCTTTTCACTGTCATTTTGACTTTGGGGAGAGCCAAATACCTCACAGTCTCAGATCCTGTTAGTAAAGCAGATGAGTGCACACCACTATTCACGAGCCTGCCTTGGCGTTGGGGTTACTCAACAGTAGCGTTCATCTTAACTTTCATCCCATGAAGACACTCGCAAGAGAGAACTACAGAATTGATTCAGAGAGCAGCAGAAGCCATGCTGTAAGCATGCTGCAAGAAAGGGTAACACTTCAGGCAACTAGTGACAATGTGTATCTTAAGGTGATAAAATTTATTTATATTTTCATCATATTTTGATAATACTTTATAAAATAACAGAGTTTTGTAAAGAAATACATAACATGTATAAATATCAGAATTTATCAAAGCAAACATCACTTTTATCTACACAAGCATAGCCCTGGCTCTAGGCATACATTTGTTATCGTAGGACTTCCTTGGTTAAAATTACATGAAATTAATAAATTTTCCTTATCTTCCTCAAAGTTCAAAACTTTGGGAATTAGACACAGCAGTATACTCAGAGCAAAAATTAATCCCACAAAACATCAGAGAGTATGGCTATATATACAAATTCTCTCAATATCACTTTATCCCTGAGGATAAATTATCCCTGATAATTTTAGGTCGTCTTCCTTATCCCATGTGAGGAGAGACACAAAGAATGTGGATGTTTGGGGGTAAGAGTCCTTCATATCCCGGAGGCTAAAGAAGTGAAGTCGATCAAGCACCTTCTGAGAGAGTTATCTGTTTTATCTTTGGTGAGAGTGCCTCAGTCCCTTCCCATGACCCTCCACTCGTGGCCTTTCAGTCTGCTCACCACTTTCTCTAAGCACCTAATGTAGAATCCTCGCCTTTCTACCTTGACTCTTGACCTCCTGGTCTGACTGTGTGATGTTGTTGTATTAATATTCTTTCTATACAAACCTATATACGTTTATGCTTGGAATATCATTCTTAAACATGGCCTAGAGGCCTCTTCAATTGTACACCTGGGCTTTTATAAATTTTATGAAACAATTTTTCAACTGTTCCCTGAATTTTGGTTTGCCTCTTTGCACCACCGGTCTTTGCAAAATGTGCATCGTGTAGGCTTGTGTGTGTGTATAATCTGCTTCTGTACCTTGCCAAGTTCTTGTTTTGCCTTACTTTGACTATTATTTATTTTCTTTCTTTCGTGTTTCGACCCCCAAACACACGAGCTCTAGAGCAATAAGGAAAGTCAAAGTTAGATAAGGATTTGGGAATTTCTATATTATCTTATCAAAGCTCAGTGATACAATCTTCAAAAGTCACCTGTCTCAGAGGTCATTAACTTCATCTGGAGCAAATTCTTACAATACATTTTTAAAGTTAAATCAATTAGTAGAAAACATTCTTGGGAAAATTGTTTAAAAGAATAGTTAGCATGTCTTTTAAACTTTTTTATGAGTTTATGCTATTTAAGTAGCTTTTCTTCCATAAAAATTAATTCAAAATGCCCAGATTTTATGAAATACTAAAATATTTTGTCCACCCTGTCCTATCTTTGCTTCATGACATTTTATTTATTTATTTTGGCTTGATCACTTCCATGTTATTTAACTTTTTATATATTCGTGCCTTATTTTCTTGTGATCTAATTTTGTCTACCTTCCAGAGCAAAAGCCTTTTGTTGAATTATGTTCACAAGGTTATTAAGTTCATTAGATTTCATACCATAGGAATTTCTTTGGATTCACTACTAAATGAATGATGTTTAACAACAAATAAAACTGTAAAAATGGAATGAGTTATGTTAAATTACTCACAAATTCCTACAATAATTTAGGCAGGCTATTTTTTAAAGCTATTTATTGACATTAGCATTATTAAGGCAAAAAAAGATGAAGACAATTGAGAAGATTAAAATTACATATTTTCCCCTGCTTTCTGAGTATGGATTACATCACATGTAAGAACATAATGACAATAAGGAAGATGAAGCAATTTAAAAATCAAAAATAATTATGTAGTCCCAAAGCAGTGAGAGGACAATTTAAAAAGACTGCTGAGCCATGTATGGGTAGGAGGAGAGGTGCTAATCACGCAGACGAAATTTCTGATCATGAGTGTCCTGTGTAACATCTGAAGCAGAATTTCCTATTATGCATGATTATGTGATTATGTAGATAAATATTTGTGAGATTTCAAAAATCTACGTAAATATCATTTCCTCCCAAGGCATAAAGTAGAAAGTGGATACTAATTATTCTTCTTTTGGTTTTATATAAGTAACTCAATTTCATACATAAGTTACCATTTTCTATAGTTAAATTTTGTGACCAAAAACATAATTTTGATGGGCTTTTGACTATTTGGAAAATAAAATGGATTTTATAAGAAATGAAGATTGATTTCGAAATGATGACAGTCACTCATATTTATCATGTCAAAGATGTTGATTCTCTTCTGACTCTTTATAGATTTGAACTCATAAATCCCCGCCATGACTACCTCTATATCCTTCTGCTTTATTGATGCACAAAATAAAATTATGGGGCACCAAAATACCCTTAGGAAAAGAAATTTAAAAGATAAATCTCCTAGACTGAAGTGGCTTGCAGTACTGGGAGAAAAGAAAATAAAATAGATAAATCAAAGCACCCAAATTCAATAGAATAAATTCTATGATTTAGGTTTATCCAATACAATCTATGAATGCAGAAGGTAAGACATAAAGATCTTTCTTGGACCAGTAGATCCTGTCAACTCAACATGCTGGAGACCTGGTAAACAATGCTGCTGTTACCCTGAGCTGCATCGAGGTCTTACCATCTCAGCGCCCTACTCAATACTTCTGATGGATAAAGAAAATGCCAACAGCAATGACTCACTGCAGGTCATGCTCCTTAGAATCTAAAAATGATAACATTGACGTAAGACTTTTGAGACACATGCATTCTGAATTGGTAACAGAGTGATTTGGGCTGTGAAAGGCTGCATATGATGTACTGACAATTGGAATCCCAAATCTGCATTCACAGGACACAGTCTTGTAGGTGACCTATCAAAATACATCTACTGTGCATCGACTACTTCTTAAGAAAGAGGATGTTAAACCTGAAACACTCTGGAGCCCATGCTAATCCATGCAAGGCAGATTGGAGACACCTGAGGAGACAGACAGGAAAAGCTGGGTGGTCTCTGATGGGACCTGATCAAGATCATAGGTCAAAAATTGATTATAGGGATTAGAAAAAAAGACACACATGTATCCGACATATTTTTAAATCTAAACATACAATGTTTTAGCACAAGTTGGCTGATAAGATATCTGCATTGGTTTTTTATATCAACTAAATCTGAAATACGTTATCTGAAATTTCCCATTACTTGACTTTCAAAGGTATTGCTTATCCTATGTTGACATTGCTATTACTTATATATTTTTTACCTCTTCTATTTTATTAATTTGTCTGTAATTCCAGGGAAAATTTTTGTGGGTGTTTGGCTATAGTACAAGACCTTCCTAAAAATTAGATGTAATTTTCACTGAAATAATGACCCTCCTTTCTACACTCCTAAGTACATAGATGACTTAGTTAAACCAACAAACATCTGACAAAAAAGTTGAGGGAGCAGAAGAGGCTCTTAGTCAGACAGATTCTTTGGTGGTGGTGGAGGCACTCAGGAGGTCTTGAATATAATCTATATTCAGAACTCTGCAAACATGGGCACCACTTTGATTTTCCAGGAAAGAGAAAATAAAGATTACACAAGTATCACTCACCACAATCGCCATCCACAGCACATTGGTTCCAGAATCCCTAGAGGATACCACTCAAGCCTTTTATATGGAATGGCAAGTAGCTGCACATAACCTACACACATGACTCGCTAAACTTCAGAGGTACCATTCTAAAAGTAGCTTTATAATTATGCAAATATCATAGAATTTTCTTACGCAAAACTGGATAGTGTATGTTACAACATACTACACATCTAGGCTAATTCTCCTCAGCTTCAAATAAATAAAAAATATCACTGTCTTGAGTACTACAGACAACTGTAATATAAAAGCAAGTACTTGTGTAACTATCCATACCCAAACATAGACATTCTGGAAAAAAACATGATTCCAAAGATAAAAATGGCACACCTATTAAGACATTTACTTTGAATGGAGCTTACAGGACCAGAAGTCCTGCTTCGTGATTCAGCAAGTGTGTAATGACTGATAGTGAAAACCCAGGAGGTGATTAAGCTAACATAGACTTTATAAACAATGCCCACTTGACCTAGTAAGTTGGCAAAAAATAATCTTTTTCTGCTTCACTCATGTAAAAATTTTCACCCACTAGAACATTTTTAATTTGGAAACTTTCTAGGCTTTTAATCTTTTGGCTGTCTCTAATTTTCCTTTTTATATATTTAACCTACATATTTCTCTATTTTTAGTATGCAATTTTTTGTTAAAAATGAAAACACAAAGACACACAATCGCAGATGCCAGAGGATTGGATTCATCAATGTCACTGTCGCCACACCTCGTCCCATCAGAAGGTCTTCAGGAGGGACAACATGCATGGAGCCGTCATCTGCTCTGGGACAACCAGGCCTTTAACCAAAATTCCTCCGCAGGGTTCTGCCTGGCACTCCTTCTCGGTAATTTTGTTTGTAAGTGAAGATGTGTATTCTACAATAATAACAAAAGTTACAGTGCATGTGCTAGACAATTGGCCCATCATACTTCCTTTCGCTCTTCTCTTTCCTTTTTCAGTTTTTCCCTTTCCTTCGTCTTTTCTCCATTCACACTCACACACATGCACACACACACGGACACACAATTCTTCTCCATAGGAAACAATCATACTCTATATTACTAGCTGGCTTTTTCATTTAACAATAATTGCAAAACTCTAAGGAAAAGCAGGGAGGCATGACTTTTTTGTCACCATATCTTTGCAATCCTGAGCCTAACAACCGTATTTTTGGTATGTATATGGGATTTTCCAAATTTCATTTCTTGTTTACTGTCACAAATTTTAGAAAACATAATTATATATAAATCTTCATTCATTCATGCAATCAGTAGTCCTAAAAGACAATTTTATACAAATGCAATTGCTAATAAAAAATCTATGCATTTATAAGTTAAAAATCCAATCTCTCCCAGTCATAAATTTGCATACCCATTGAAAGTGGATATGCTGCCCAACTGCTTTTGCCAGTGTCCATTACAATCCATATTTTCCTTTTAAAATCCAAAGGTCAAATAACTACATTCTGGGTAGATTTAACAAAAAAATTTCTTTCTAAAATTTTTGGAAGTCAAAAATCTATGTTGGCAGTACTGATTTCTTTCTGAGGGTTTTCCATTTTTCCCTCCATTTTTTCCATGTCTGTGTCTAATTTGAAAAAAAAAAATAAGAATGCTGGTCAGATTATGCTGTGGCCCACCCAAATGACTTCGCTTTGACTTAAACATCCCTTGGAAATGTCAGCTTCAAATGCAATTGCTTGCGAGTTCACATTTCAATGTATGAATTGTGGAGAATTAAACAAAGGTGTTTGTCCTATCACAGTTCTCAATTCATTGTCATCTTCGTTAACAATACCGACGTTTACCATATTTCAAATACTTATGGCCCAGCTAGAGAACCTACTACTTAATTAAGCACACAAGCTGGTAGACTCTTACATTTAGTTGTGTTATAAAAATACAAAGGCACATAAAACTAAAGAAAGTTTACACAAGTATTTATCCCTAATAAATCAGTTTTTCTCCTGTACAAAGGTAAGTTACAGTCGTTGTTTATTATTTTGCTTTCAGTGCAAACATGACACACTGTGGGAAAGCCGGAGTGTGTCCGTGCCCCTCTGTTTCAGACGGTGCTGCCTAGTCACACTGCTTAGAGAACCTAACACAGTTGCACTTGTCTTTAAACGAAGCAAGAAGATGATACTCATATATACTTTCTCCTCCCTGGGTTCCTGCCTCTGTGGAATATAGTACAATATTCTCCAAAATGTTACTTTAACTCAAATTAACCAAATGATTACCCTGTGTGTGTGTGTGGGTGTGTGTGTGGGTGTGTGTGTGTGAGCATACACACACAAGCACTACCTCTTCTGCCATAGCATAAGACTCATATTTATTTGGGAGTTTTAGATATAACAGCATGAAGAGACATCTTCTGTAATCTAAGATGGATGTTAGGTTGCAAAGCCTTGGAAGGTTTCCAGATACATTTCAAGGAAGTTAGTTTTTCAACGTTGCTGGTAAAGACCCTTTTCCCGAATGAATTCCATTAACCAGCACCAATTTGGTTCTCGGTATATAAAAATAAACTACCCAGAAAAGTATTCAAACCAGGACTTTGAATAATGTTAAAGTTAATAAGTTCTTTTATCAAAAGAATTTTAATGACATACACTAAAAATCAATGCTACATAAAAATACTTAAAACTCAATTTAATTTCATCTAACAGACTATGGAATAAAGAAAAAGTTCTGGAAATATTAAGAGATCATATATTAATTATACAGACAAGAAAGAAGATGGGTTAATTGTCCAAGTTTAGTAGTGAGAGCTTTTCAGATTTTCAGACATATTATGAATATGATGGTCTGTGGTATTATCTACCATCTAAAAAACCATACTTTTGGATATATGTATGTATAGACCTATACATATTAATACATAGACACAAACATGTTTTAAAATGTGTGCGTGTTACATACTTATCACAAATCATAATCGGACTGTCTTTGAGAGCAATAAAGACACACAAAAAAGATATCCAAGAGACATAACTGCCTGGAAGGACAGCCAAACATCAAGCCATCAGAGATGGAATGCACCATAACAGCAGACGGACGACTGAGCATGTGCGAGGCCCAAGGCTTACACGCAATAACAGGAAAAAATTTTCTGAGCTAAGCCGCTTTTCTCCTGTTCTGACACATAATGGTAATAGTAATGAAGAATTACCCAACCATGGTGGTACCGCACCACTGAAAAATAACTGAATCTTCTGGAACCACGAAGAAAAATGCCATTATTTGGATAGATTGTAAACAATGAAATATATTTCTTACAGTTCTGAAGGCTGAAATATTCAAGAACAATGTATCATCAGAGCTTTCTTTTTCAGGTGAGAACCTATTATACTTCCTGAGCTCGTAGCCCATAGATTGATGGTGCCTGCTAGCTGTATCCTCGTGTGGTCAGGGTGGTTTTCTACAGTCTCTTTTCCTGAAGACACCAATTCCACTCAGGACGGCTCCACGCTGAAGTTCGAATCACCTCTCAAAGGCTCTGTATTCCAACACCATCACATTAGAGGTTGTATTTCAAAGTAGAAACATTGGAAGAAAATAAGTATTACAAGTATTTAGATCTCAGCACACAGTAATATATTATCAACTGAATTTGGTTAACTTACATTGGGTTAAACAGTCCAAGTGAAATCTCTTTTGAAGAATAAGATTTCGATAGCTATGTATATGAGACAGAAAAGGCATTTCACGTGCACACATACACCCACACCAAAAAAAAAAAAAAAACATACACATACACATACATGAGAACAAAGACCAAAAATCTTAAGACCCTGGAAGTGAAATACATCTTATCTAGTTTGTATACATTGCATGAATATTCTCGAAAGGCAGACAGTTACTGATAGCACATGCAATTTATGTTTAAAATTAAGACTGTGTTCGGAGCACGCACATGCAAAAATCTTAATATTATGAGATTTAGAATTCACGCATTAGGATATCAAAGTCTTTAGCATTCTGCTCAACAAAGACTAATGAGTCAAGCCTTCCAGTTGATGCAGAAAGCTGTCGTCGTGACCGCAACTGTAGAAACAGCAAGGAAAATACTTAGTGTGAGCAAAACAAACCAAAGCCCAACACCAGCATGCTGCCAATGGAGAATGAAACCATAACTGCTGCTAGACGTGAGGACAGAAAAGCAGAAAAACCACCTAATGCTCATATTTTACTGTTGATCAGATTCATTGCTTACTAAGCGGTACTGAGGGCATGATTTGGAGCCATGATTTAGAGTGACTAATGAATAGCCCCTAATTATTGATGGCTTCTGAATAATTGTAGCATTATTAAGTAACAAAATACACGAATAATGCAATTTCTTGAAGCATTTGTGAAACTTTAAATATTTTCCTTTGTTACTTAAAACTGACAATGAATTTATGAGAACTTAAATTGTTTTTATAACATATATTTGTATGTTTTGAAAGTTTTTCTTTGTATTTATTTTATTGATATAAATGATATATTTAGAGCAGTCACAGTAATATTTAAAGACTAGGAGATGGCAGAACTCAATGTGCTTAAATTAAAAGGTTTAGGAATGACACCAGTGAGATGGGGGAATACGACTTGTCTGCCTCTACCCTCTCCTGACAAAGCCAGCTAGAAACTATGAGAAATCACACCATTGTGAATATTCCAAAACTTCAGAATGAGGCTTCTTGCATAGCAGAAGTGAAAAAGTATTGTACTCAGGTTTCTCCCTCAGATTGGGAGTCAGCTGCTTTTCAATAATCCCTTTGGGTCAGCATCTACCCCCATAACATTCCAGTAGCTGGAGGAAAATCCACCTAAGCTTTCTTGATTACGTTGAGTTTTCCTCCTTCAGGGAGGCAATTTCAGGTCAGCAGCTACTTTGAGAGACATAAAAACAGACCCATTGGCCAATGAAACAGGCTGCAAAGTGCAGAGAAAAACCAACACATTTACAGGCCAAAAGAAAAGAAATTAATGAAAATTCCAGAAACATCCAATGAGGAAGGACAGTGTGTTCAGTGAGTGGTGCTAAAACTGGATATCCACATGCAAAAAATAGAATTGCGCTCTAAGTTGACTTGTAACATTAACTTTAGGATACATTAAAGAACAATTTGATTCACTTTTTAAGAATGAATGGGATTTTGGAAGCTAATGTGGTCTCTGGTGAATGCAGGTGCCTTTCCCCCTCTGCCTTCTACACTGAGCAATTCTGAGTAAATATGTTTCTGTGCACAACAACGTGGTCCCTCTGGGTCTCAGAGAGTACACAGAGCATTCAAAAAGAGCAGTCATTAACACTCCAATCTGGAGTTTAAAAGTGAATAGAATTTTAAAGTATTATACTGTCCTTTTTAAGCTATAAACACAAAAACTCAAAAACACAAAACTTAAGGGGAGTGTAAATACACAATGGGTGGTCTCGGAGGAAATCCTGGGTGGTGCTTGCAAGCAGGAACCTACCTTAAACAGAGAAATTTCCTTCTCTTGTGTCCCATTGTAACACCAAATTTATTATTTTGCATTCTCTTACACCCTCCATTTCAGCAAAATGGAATAGTTTTGAAATAAACAGCTAATGCTGAAATAAATAGAAACAGTTCAAACTAGCAATAACATTTTACAGTAGAGAATTAAGTTCCACATCCTTATTCTGTAAGTGGCTGTGTGAACAGACCATGGGTGTGAAGCTGGGCAGCCCAGCACTTGGGCGCCTTTTGTAAAGTGAAATCACCGAATTCACAAAGAGCTTTTGGCAATGACTCCTACAGCGGGAAGCTAAAAATGGATTGCACTCTCCTGCATAGAAAAACAGAAAAGCATGTACCAGAATGACATTTCACACAGGTAGTTTTAACATTATGATACGTTAAGAAGAATGCTGAAGTCGAGCAGGCAAAGGAAGAGATTTTACATTTCTGCCTTTTTAAAACTGTTTTCATTTTTTAGTTAACAGAGTATTTTATTTCTATGTAAAATGTTTAAACATACCTGTATATCTGTATCAGAAACATAAATACATTACAGGCTTCCTCATTTTTTGTAAAATGAATAGTTCTTTAATATCAACTCTAAAATTTAGATTACTAGTGTGAGAAATGGAAGTATGGAGATAAATGTGTAAAGTTAATATGTACTTGCTGTGCCCCCCCAAAAAAGTTCACAAAATTAAAGAATATATGATGAAAATAACTATCGCAGTCACTTGAGAGCAACAAAAAGCAATTTTTAAACTATCATTGTATTTAAATACTCCATTAAAATTAATTGCATAATTTTTTGTGTGAAACCCCAAGCTAACTTTATGATTTTGGGAAAAAGTAAAGCACCAGAAATAGAAATTACTGTTTTTTCTGGAAGTTGAATACACACTATGACAAGGAGATCTCAAATGTAGCCTTAGTCACACACAGGCCCTTTAAGTACCAAAACAACTGAGCTTTATTAGCAATTCAAAACTAGAGGGGGCAACCCACTCAGGACCCTTCCCAAGAGTGGGAGCTCTTTACTCATCTATTCTTTGTCTCCAACTAAAGACTTATTTTCTCATTCATTCACAATTTCAAATAAATAAATAAACAAACTATAGTAACTGGGCAAACTGAATAGGACGCTATACTATATTCATTAGACATATTGCTTTAAAAGGTATTTCTCAATTTCCCTTCCATTTGCAAGTTTTCCTTTTAAGGATATTCACAGAAGCTGTTCGTATCATTTTTCTGATTAAGTTCCGAAACATGTCTGTATTGTTATATCTCAAAACTACACTTTGCTAGAGAAAATAAAGGCTGTTCACAGAAGAGCATCATTTTCTTCTCACCCACACCTTGAATGAGGTCTGCTGTAGCCGAATCATGAAGCGGAATTGTGTTACTTCAAACTTGCCTTTAATGCTTATTTTTATTCCCTGGGTCCCCTCTAGTACCTGGCCTAACTTCGCACCCGTAAGGTAAGCCATTTCACATCTAAATGTTTTTATAATTTATGTTAGTATCAAGCTAGTCTAAATACAATGGCTTAAACATACTCCTTTACTAAACTATAGAGACAAGTCTTTGTAAACTAATATTTAAGCATAAAATATTACTTAATTAGTTCAACATTTTTTAAATTTCAGGCGTTGGGAGTTTGAAAATGAAAGTCATGCAAATATATCAGATTTAAGTTTTGTGAAGTCCTACAAATTTTGTTTCCCACTTTAAAAGCAATCCTATTTTTTCCTCTAAAATATCTTCTTTCTCTGTGTATAATAAAATATCACTGAGACTCAGATGATTTTTAAGAGTTCTGGACACAGTGGAAGTGTGCCTTGTTACTTAGGGTTAAAAATCAGAGAATTTCATTTGATGATAGAAATATTCCAACTATAAGCATTTGAGTACTGCAAATGTTCTTTCATATATTGTAAAACACAAACTATTGGAAATAAAGGCCAACAAACCCTCATCCCATACTTATGGCCAAATATCTTCCCAGAGACACTTAAAGTTTGTAGGACAAAATCATTTCCCCAAAATAGAAGTCAATTCCTGGACACAATAATTTTCTCAGTAGTACACTTGAAGGAAACACTTGCTAGCTAAGCACCTAACTTTGTAAAGGTGACCTGAAAGAAAGTTGCCACATGGATGTTGTGGGAGATCGGCTAAGAAAGTAAGGCATGGTCACGTGTACTTTCAGGGTGAGCGTTAACTAACGGGAAATCCTGTCAAGTCTGCACAGCAGCTCTGTTTCAGGGAAATGGATGTGCCATCTGCAAGGCTAAACTGAAATGACAAGCCTTTGAGGCAGAGAGAGTGAATGCTCAATCCATTTGGCAGATAAAGCAGGTCACGGGTTGGTTTATTTAGCTCCGGTTTCACATAAACAATACACAAACAGAAGCAATGAACCTTTGCTAAATCCAACAGGAAATTCCATTTGAGTTTATTTCTATTCCCAAGCTTCAAATGGTCGCCACTCTCCCCCGCCACGTCTTTGTCATATTTGTTTCTGCCACAGCTGCCCATGTAGTTTGATAGCTCGGGTCACAGAATCCGTGTAAATAGCATAGATTCTTTCTTCGGGGAATGTCTGAATAGCCATCACTTGCGAAACTAAAATTATATTTCTGTACTAGAAGTCTCTGTATAAAATTATTTTAAAAATCACATTTCTGACAAAAATAGTTCACACATGCACATGTAAACACACACACACACACACACACACACACACAGGGTGGAACATCTGAAATGGTCCTCAATGCCCTAAGAAGCCAGCCAGCCAGCGGCGGCAAGCATGCATGTCTACCTTTGATCCTCATGCAGAATTTTCTTTGCACTGCCTCGTGTAGTGAAATAAAAGGTTCCCATTCTGCCTGACTTCTTGCACCACTTATTTCATAGAATTCCGTGATATTCTAGAAACCAAAGATATTTTCAATGTTGATGACAAAATATGAACTGTTTATCATCTTCATCTTCAAATGTTGAAGATTAAAATTCAACCACAATAGGATGTTAAGTTAAACATTAAGTTCCAAGTTCTCCTTCTAGTCTCCTACAATCCAAAGCAACACGTTCAGCTCAGCAACTTAAATACACTTGTCTTTCCACTACCAGAATATTTATGTAGTTGGACTAGAAGAAATCAATATCTCATAGGGAATGAAATAGGCTTCCTTAGCCCATTGGAATGCTAAAAATCTGGGGAAAAAGATGTGTTGCCCGCATGAATGTTTCATTTTTTATTTTGACAAAAGAGTTTTAAGTTTGCTCCTCTTCTCATGTAGTCAGCTAATGATCTTGCTGTGATCTTCTTTCCATGTGGAAAATCACAAAGCAATAGTAAGACTTGCTAAAGACTCAATTTGCGTTAGCTTTTTAATCAAATTCCTACAATTGAGAATATGAACTCACTTTCACGCACACATACTTGCTCTGTATTACAAGCTTTGTATTATTCAATATAACCTTATGTATACTATCAAAATTATATACACTTATCAATATTATGTGTTGATTACATTTTGGGTACACTAAAGCCTGATTCAATGTGAAATCAGTAAATTCGTTGAGAATGAGACTATGAGGTTGATAATGACACAAGGTTAGAAGAATCAGCTACTCTTCTTAAAACACTGATACTAACATCATATAATCAATTCTGTGCTGGTATGAGTGAAACTCATTTCTTGGTCCCTTAGCCATCTTATCTTATATTCTAAGATGATCATAGTAAACTCTTCTTTTCCCATTTTTCTCTCTCTACATGCAATACATAATGGTTACATGAAGCTTACATTTGGTTACAATCGCCTCAACATTCCAATCCCTTCCCACTCTCCTTCTTGGCCCTCCCACACTCTCCCCATCCCCCCGTTTCCCACCGTCACTTCCATTTGCTTGTATAAAATGCTTGTATTCTGGGTTTCTCACATTAGAGAAGCCATGCGATATTTAACCTTTTGTGTTTGTCTTGCTAAGCATGATAGTCTCAAGTTGTGACCATTTACCTCCACAAGATTCAAATCTATCTATCTTTATGAAAGTGTAGTACTCGACTGTGTACATACTCCATATTTTCTGTATCCATTGATGGATGTTTCGGCATCTTCTGCATTTTAGCTTTTGTTAGTTGTGCTGCTATAAATATATAAAATTTATATACATACATTTCTGTTATTGGTTTTGACTCTTTTAGAAAGATACCCAGAAGACATAATGCTGAATTCAATGGAATGTTATTTTCAGCCTTTTGAGGAATCTCCACGCTGCCCTTCCCTTCATAGTGCTATACCAGCGTACAGTCCCACCAGCAAGGCAAAAGGCTTTCTTTTCCCCCACAGCCTTGTCAGCAACGATTGTTGCTTGCGTTCTTGCTAAAAACCATTCTCACTGGGTTGGGAAAGTATCTTAGTATTGTTTTGATTTGCATTTCTTTAATGGCTAAGAAAGTTGAATAACTTTTCATGTATTTGCTGGCCATTTGAACTTCTGCATTTGAACTGCTTCAGCTGCCTGTTTTTTAATTGGGTCTCTGATTTTGAAGGCATCTATTTTTCTTCAGTTCCTTGTCTATTCTAGTTATTAGCTTCCTTTTTGAGGTGTAGGTGGTAAAATTTCTACCCATTCTGGTGGTTCCCTCTTCGCTTTGTTGATAGTCTCTTTTGCCATAAAAAAATCTCTTTAATTTAATAAAATCCCATTTGTTGATCACATGAGCTATTTCTTTCCCAATGCCACTTTGCACCCCCATTCATGACTAAAGCCCTTGTTCCCATTATCTCTACCTGACTTACCTCTCCTGAAGAGATCAACGTTCGTGCCTGAGTCCACACCCTCCTCAAGGTCACACAGCCCGCATTTAATGACCAATCAATGAAAGAGTATCAAACTTTGATTCTCACCAAAATTTTAGAGCTCTGAAGAGCAAGACTAGGTTTACCGTTCACTTAAGTGACTTAGTGCTTTGTGATGACTTTCAAGTCCAAATAGTCTTTAATGCACTCTCTAATCCTTCCCTTTCTCTAAGAAAGAGTGCTGTTGAGAATTTTACCAAGTAAGTTTTTCATGCTTCCGCATGTATTTCACTGTTTACCCCAAGACGGGCCCAGTAAAGCAGATATTATAATGAGATAATGGAGCCTGACCGCCTGCTACCTGATTGGTGGAAGGCCTCATCTCTGGGGATACATGGACCATGGATGTCCCCAGCCAAACAAACAAAGTGCAATTTCTAATGTGTCACTGCTGACTGAGCGGGAATGGTACACATATGGAATGAAATGCACCAGTGATGGTAACAAGATATGTAACAGAAAAATGTGATTGTGCAACTAGATGCTCCTTATTTGTAGTGGCTAATTATGATTTAATAAAAAAAAGTTAGAGTCAAGTGTTCCCTCCTAAGAATGTAAGGAGACATTCAGTCCTTGACCCTGAAAAGTAAGGCAAGTTAATGACAAAGCACAGAGCTTATCCTTGATAGTCCCAGATTAGAATAAATCCTTGCGATTGAGCAGGTCTACTACGCTGAAGTGGAGGCTGGGATAGACAAGAGTAGGGAGCTGAAACAAAAAATAGTGACATTTGCCTTCATGTACTTGAAAAGTTTGCCTATTCCGGGTCCACTCTCCTGAGGGACAGTGAGTGTCCCCACTTCTCTGAAGATATTGCAGAGGCTGTAGGTTTGGTGGTGGCTGTCACCCGTGAGCGAGGTCCAGGCATAGCAATACCGTACAGAAAGGAACATCTCAGCAGCAGTAAGGAAGTTGATTGAGGAGGCTGCCAAGTGCCTCAGGGGGAAAAAATAAATCATATATCTCTTTGCCCAATTTCTGGGCCAGGGTTTGGACGTGAAACCCATTGTGTGACGAAACATGTCACCAGCTAGAAGGACCCTGTAATATCAGGACAGATACACAAATAATATTCTAACCTTTTCCAGGAGTTACCTATCATCTCTTACTTGGATGTTGGTACAGAGGAAGAAGGAGATCACTCGTGTGCTTCAAGGACAATTGCTTAGGAGGCAGAGCCGGTATGGATTCTCAGGGATTCAAAGTGCCACTAGGAATCCGCTGTTAACGTGGGAAATAAAAAGGCCATCTTGTAAACCCTGGTGCCAAATGGTCCCCTGGATCCCTGGCGCCTCCGTGGTCATTTCTCTTACTTCCAGTGACTTGTTGCATTGGGCTTCCTAAGGAGTTAGCGAAATTTCCAAATAATATTTCGGTCTTTATGGCAGGAAGTTTGATTTTTGCTATGAGAAACAATGAAAATGAAGCCCTTTAAACCCTTTTCTTATACCCTGAGAGATTAATTCAAAAGCAAAGCACATTGCACTAACTGCATTACGCTCTCATCATATATATTAGGTGGCCTGATTTCTTTAGTTTTGTTGTCATTTTACATATGAACATGCTTCCATTAAATAGATTTAATATATTAGAGATGACAGATCTGAAACAATAGATCAAAGAGAAATTGAACCAAGGATTGTCAATTCGCAAAGTTTATTTTTGATCTGCTGTATCGGTCAGCTTTCTGATCCCTAAAACAAAATCCTTGTCCCCACAAGGACAGGAAGTTTATTTTTTCTTTTGTTTTCACGTTTCAGCTCATGGTCATCTGGTTTCAGAGTAGAAGCACCATCGGGGAAGTGTGTCGCAAACCAAAGCTGGTTATCTCAGGGCAGGTGGGAGGTAGACTGGAGAAACAGTGCCAGAGAGAGAAACGCCAGGTGCCAGAGGAGGCCCTTATGCCACACCCCGTGGGCCCTCCTGGACACACCCGGAATCTGTTCTCCCAAGCCTCTGGGCAGATCCAAAGCCAATCCAGTTGACCTCACACATGCACTGTAGTATCTATCACCATAGACACCTTTCTCCAGGTTAGTAGATGGTCACATGTGAACTTAAACAAGTTATAAACAAGTTTAGCAAGACATTGGATTTTCTAAAACATGTAGTATTTCCCACTGTATAGAAAACTCCTTGTCTAAACAAACTATTTTCAAGAGGGATCCCCGAGAACAGACCATAATTATTGCTCAGAAAAAATATGCATTTCAGAAGAAAAAAGGATGAAAAAAGATTATTTAAAATCATCGTAATTTATACAAGAATCGTACAAGAAGAGAGATGAAGAAATGAAAAAGAGAAAAGAAGATTGTGTGTCCAAATAAGAAATTGTCAATGTATTTTCAAAGATGTATCAAAATAATTTGAAATATCTTTTAATGAATAATGTGTATACCAACTTATTTAGTAAGTTACATTACTTTTTGAGATTTTAAGGTTTCATTAATACTGCATGAATTTATCTTATGATAGTTCAGTGATACCATAGCCTATTATCTTACCATAACCTAAACAATTAAAATGTAGGGTTAATGACCTCATACTTAAGAAGCCAGGATCTTGAGCCCAGTAATGACTTATTTATGAGCCATCTGGTTATGTGAACACGATGCCGTGTTCAAGTGTGCTCTATATGCTTGGAAAGAAATGACCTTTCAAGAAAAAATAAATGGGTTTTCTATGTGAAATCCCTGAACTAGATGAGGGATTTAGGCATCTGAGTTTTCTTTCAAGGAACAAAATTATGTAAAATGAATTATTGTGCATATAATTTGATGATATATCACAGAAATGGAGTAGAATATTACCTTCTCTATGCACATACAAACACACATGCACACGCAATTACAGCTGTTGCAAAATTTCATCATTGTAAGAGATTTAGTACTGTAGAAGCTTACCTGTAAAATTATGAATGTAGGTAGACACAATTAGTTTAACTTCCCCTTCAGAAGTCTAAGGGCTGGCAGAAGAGCCGGAGGATGTACTGTCTTCCAGGTCGATTTTACTTGCTTTTCCCTAACATGTGTTTTATAGACTCACACAATGCATGGATAGTGTTCGATAGGTGGTGGGCAGTTAATGATGTGAAATCTTAAATTCCTGTTCTAATTACTGAATTTATGATTTTAAAATAAATTAACATTTTCTATGTATGGCCCTCTAAGCATCAATGTAATTCAAAAACACATGCATTATATATTTTCCATTAAAACAGCACATATTTAAAAGAGGGTGAACAAAAAATTTAATGAGTTAAATAATTAATTTTATTTTAGTGATATATGTTTGTTATGGTCTAAACATTTTTCCATGGTTGGAAGAATTTGAAAATCTGAATTTTGACAAGTTGTGCTTTCATTTTTGTAGGTATCAAATATTTTTGTTTAGTTCTGAACATATGCCAGAAATACATCACCTATTAACATTTCCACTACATATTTATCATTTTCATCTGTCTCTTAGTTCACGTTATGTGTATATTTTATATAAATTTCTGACATTAATATATTGATTTCTAAAATTTTGGCATGAACATCATAGATTAGCATTCATTGTTTGGTTATAATGTTATTTTTCTGACAAAGTTTCTGTGATTATACAAGTCTTAAATATTTATTAGCTGAATTTTGACAGGTATATATACTTACATGACCTCAACATTCACCAGGAAACATAATATTAATATCAGTATGGTAAAATACTGACAATAAACCTAAATTCAAATGAACCAATCTTTCATGGGCAAAATCTAGCAGTACTTTATAAAAGTAAGCATAATTTTGCCATGTAATACAGTAGATATTCACTCAAGATCAGTAAAAATGTACTCACAAAAATTGTGCACAATCATGCTCATCTTTCTCATTCATAGGAGTCAAGATAAGTAAATGACGTAAGAGTTCATGTGAAAATAGTGTTAAGCTCCATGGCACATACATTTAGCAGAATGAGACTAGTAATCGAAAGGACCAAATCTCAGGCAAACATGTTGGTGAATTTCCAAAACCATGTGTTGGCAAAAACTTTCCACTAAGGACTGCCGTTGACACAGCTCTGTTTATACAAAGCCATAGAAGAGACAAGCTAATCTACGGTGGAAAAAAATAAAAATATGAATAATCCCCAGGAAGAGAGATTTACACAGAACTTGTCACCATTGGTGTTGCTATTGTTTTCATTAGCATTATTATCAATATTTTCATAAGTGAACTTAAAACCTACCATCTGGGTTAGATTGAAAAGGGCTAACATAGTTTTTGAAAGAAATACATTAAAAAATACCCAACGGAAATGAATAGGCAATTGTCAGATGAAGAAGTCCAAATAGCCAGCAAATGCATGAAAAGATGTTCAACGTCCCTTGCTATGAGAGAAATGCGAATCAAAACATCACTAGGATATCATCTTACCCCGGTGAGAATGAGGCGCATGGAGATTTGGAAGAGCAATTGATGCCGGAGAGGTCGCAGGGGAAATGGGACCCTTTTACATTGCTGGTGGGACTGTAAACTGGTACAACCACTATGGAGATTTCAAACAAGGCTAACAATAAATATTCCATTAGATCCCGTGACGCTTCTGGTCGTCTTTCCAAAAGAGTTAACAGCAATGTATAACAGAAATACACATATACCCGTGTTTGTAGCAGTACAACTAACAACTAAATTGTGGAAGTCATGGAAACAGTCATCAACAGACCAGTGGATACAAAAAAAAAGTGGCATATGTACAAAATCGATTGCCATTCTTCCATAAAGCCACAGATTTGAGGCTTTTGTAGGTAAATGGATGCAATCTGAGACCATCATGCTTAGCTAAGTGAGCCTAACTTAGAAGGTTAAATATCACATGGTTGCTGTTATATGAGAAACCCAGAAAAGAAGCACTTTATAAAACCAAATGGGTGTGGCAGTGGAAGTCGGGAGGGATATGAATTAGTTGAGATATTCTACATCAACGTAAGCAAGGTTAATATTTTGAATTGAAGAACAATGTAAGATTTACTACAATTCACGAGATTGAGGGTATTGAATCAATTCATTGAAATTTCTCATAAACAAAGAAATTATACTGATTTAGTGGGCAATGTGGTGTTTCCGTGTTGTTTATTCAAAGTGAAACTAGAAATAGAAATAACGATTCACTATCCCTTAAAAGTAGTTATATGTCTCTCTCTCTCTCTTTAGATATCTATAGATAGATAGATAGATAGATAGATAGATAGATAGATAGATAGATGTGTGTGTGTGTGTGTGTGTGTGTGTGTGTGTGTGTTTAGCCTCATAATTGGAAGATTTAAAAGCAGAGCCTTGAATTTTAAGAAAGAACAAGTTTCAAATTTGTAAATTTCATAAATTTAATGTCAGGTAACCACAATAATACTCAAGCACTCTTATTCTGAAACAACAGCTGTCAACTTTTTCTTGAAAGCCAATTACTTGAGTCATTAAGAACTGATTTAAAAAGAAAAACTCTATACCTAAGTTCATACAGGATTATGAGACTAGAGTAATTATTTTATTGAAAATAAAGATTGATGGCACAAAAGATATTTCTCAATAGATTCTGAAGAATGTTGGCATCACAGGGCCGAGATAACATAGTTCACACAAGCATCTTCCCTTGGAGACAGGATGCTCAGGAAACAGAATATTATGGGAGAAAAACCGGCAAACAGTTGCAGGATGGGACATTACTAGCCTGCAGGTTAAATACACCTCCATGATTATGGGAAATAGCCTTGCGCAGCAACATTAACCATAGTGTTGAACAGGCGTTTTTTCCTCAAATCCATTAATTATCACATGAGAAGTTTCATTAGTGAAAGACGGAAGACTGACATAGGGCTTCCATTCATAGCAGTCACATTACATAATTAAACATCAAATGTCAGTGAGCTGAGAAACTTACCCTAGTCTAATATGGATGTATGTTGGCTAATACAGATTTGGAATTCATTTTTTTAATTATATAAATTGCTAACCACATAAATTCTGATCTTTTTTGTAAAGTATACAACTGTGGATGATTCTCTGTGCATATGTGTGTGTGTGTGTGTGTGTGTGTGTGTGTGTGTGTGTTTTCAATGATGGAAAAATCTGCAAATATAAATATAAAACAGGTTCTCTAATTTCCTATACAACACTTTATGCTATCTCTTCTCAAAAATAAAAAAGAAGCACGAACTAATTTGGATTTTTTCACCTTTTAATTTTCATTTAAATTTCAGGTGTTGCTAGTTTAAAATGTCCACAGACATACCAACGAGCACTTCAAACACCTTAACAGAGATAGTCCTACGAAACCACTTAGAATCAAAAACTGAAAAGCTGCAACTCCATCAAAGGGATCTTCATGGACTACAAGGTGGCTTGCTCACGGTGAAGTTCTCCCTGTGTTTGTTCAGGTGATACCTGCTGTTGGGGTCCTCACCAAGGACCAAGCTTTTTCAGAACGGATGCCATGTTGATATTTCAAATCTCCATTTACATGTTCTCTGCCTTTCTTGCTTCGTTCAGCTGCTAACATAATATATGCTTTACATATTAATTTTTGTTTGCTGTCTGTGGTATGTATTCCCCCAATACACGATGAATAAGAAGATTTTTGTCTTCTTTGTTAGTACTCCGGATGCTAGGGACAATGTCTACCACAGAACAGGTGCACGACTCATGTTTGCTGACCAAATAACCGAAAGAACACTATGCTCTGTGTAAGTTCATCACCCCCATCGAACTCTAATCAGCAAATCTCTTTGATTTTTAAGGGCAAACATGTAAACAGATTTGACAAAACACAGCTCCTATGGTTCCAAATCATGTAAACTCCAAATATTCCAAACATAAACAGTAATAGTAAATTGATCAATTTATAAACAGGTAGGTAAAACATGGAAGAGATATGTTCTCTCCACAGCCGCTGTCCTCCACACCTCCATCCTCGGAGCGGGAGCCCACCTTCGCGCTGCTGCAGGCTGGATGAGAGGAGGGGAACGGAGGATGTGGGACTAAAGAGTCTCCTGTCTTACCTGCCTCAATTTTCTCTTCTCGTAGTGATCTTGGCATTGATTTCTTTCTTGAACACCCTGCCAACAAAGCACCCTGCAATTGTTGGAAGCTTTAGAAACCTATGCATTACACTGAGTGATGAAATTATCACCAGCTAATCCTTCTCATATTTTGAAGGACACTTTTCCCCCTCAGCAACAAAAACACAAATGAACTGAGAGTTCCCCCTTGTCGAAATATGACAATTATACATTTTAGGATG
Organism: Ctenodactylus gundi; assembly: GCA_004027205.1. Classification (NCBI taxonomy): domain Eukaryota; kingdom Metazoa; phylum Chordata; class Mammalia; order Rodentia; family Ctenodactylidae; genus Ctenodactylus; species Ctenodactylus gundi. Next base: position 266,726 of record PVKB01001446.1, on the reverse strand, counting down.
GATTTTTTTTTAGCAAGAAAGATTTTTAAAAAATAAGTCATCAAGCCTATATTTATTTGGATTCCAGGCTTAGGAATTCTGTCTTCCACCACAATGGTCAGTTATACCTGTCCCAAGGCTTGGATCAATTACTTGTTTCTTGAACTCTGTTTCAGACAATCCTTGAAAATAGGGCAAAGTGACTCTGCTCCTGGCATTCAGGTTCTTCACCCTAATAAGACTGGTAGTTTGGTTTGTTTGGGGAGACAGTCCTCAGCATTTCATGATTTATGAACTGGCAGATCTTTTTAAAGGTGTGCAGAGTGAATACTTTAGCCCTAGGGTCTTGGTCACACCATTCATTTCTACCACGATAGTACCGGAGCATTTGTGGACAATGAGCAAAAATCAATGTGGATTTGTGGGAAAACAAATAAATAAAAGAAACTTCAAAACAAGAAACTCATTGGATTTGCTCCCATGAACAGGCTTTAGTTTGGGATACAGAATGAGGGTTCTTCGAATCTGTGAGAGTTCAAATGCCTCCGTGTCAGGGATCCAAACTATAAACAGCAGGTGGAGGCCACATTGGCTTTCACTGGAGCCCTTGTGAGCCTCAGTTAGCTCCAAAGGAACAGGACTCTAATGAGCCTTTTGACTTTTTAACTATAGAGGGTAAAATCTGGACAATACGGAATTTGCTTTAATCAGATCAAAAGTTAAATAAGTGAATTCATTCTTTGGGAAGTTGCCTTGATTAAATTATGCAAAAATCAATGTTCCTCATTTTCTTGGCATCCAAGAATTTGATTAAATTTTTCCATTCAAATGTATTTCATAGGTTCTACTTTTGTCATGCTTAGTGCATGTCCTTTTCATAAATTAATTATGATATAAGCTTCTGAAAATATTTTGATGATTAAATAATTTTAAAACAAGCATGTATATATGAATTAGTTATGATTTTAAAATTAATTTCAAACAGTATGGTATATTCAGCTGTCAGCTTACAATGGTTCTCTGGAATTTACAATTCCCATCTCCCAAGATTTATGGAAATGATGTTAATGTCATTATTTTACTCAATTATCTTTCTGAAATTAAAATTATAGTAACTAAAAGTAACCTTGAGTGTCCCTGAGTGTTAAGTACATGAGCAGAGATATTCTGAATACGTCAATCTGGAGGTGACTTTGAATTCAAGCATGGTCCTTTGTTGTGGATCAATTGGAGAATGAAGAAAAATACAGATTACAAAATCTCAAAATTTACTTTGACCTTTGCAGCTGTAGCTCTGCAAGGTAATATAGCGTGAATCAAGATTTATTAAATCTAATCATTTGACACTTTATGTAAGAAATTAGAAATTTTCTAGGTTGGAAAAGAGACTTACTAATGCCCCACCCCTATACTCAATTCAGAAAAAATCCCATGTATCCAGGTCGCCGTGATTAGCACATTCGTAACCTATTGCCCAACCAGCATTCCCCATCACACAGTAACAACAAAAACCTTTCACTTATTAATTTCTGTGTTTGTTGGGATTTCTTAACCCTGTTGAATGGATGAAGAATGATTCCGAATGGATAACACATGTAAGAATTGGAAGAGTTCATGAAACTGACAAGGCCGGGAGTGAAACCCAATTTGTGCCTAGATGACAGCTGACCATTGATAAAAGTTCAGTGGAACTAGATTTCTCTCTATATTTTGAACAGTCCCTCAATCAACCCAACACAAAGATTTTACATGGAAGTAAAGGCAAATTAGGCACATATTAGTTTAACCATAAAGGACAAAACTCATTATGAATCATGTGACAATAAGAAGGCTAAAGATGAGAGGTCACTGGCTTTAGTTTAGCAGGTTAAAAATATTTGGGCTAGCAATTTTCCTACTGTGTTTCTTTTTCCTTGTGACCTCAAGATGGAGGTTACTCCATCTTGATGCATATATATATATATATATATATATATATATATATATATATATCCTTTTCCAAAAATGCCTTCCACTTGACTATATGATGGTACCTAAAACAGAATGACTTCCATCTCCATAGTACCGATAATATTCAAGTGAAGGGAGTGAACTATAGAGGGCATATGTATATACCAAGGGCCAGGAAAATTTATTAATAAAGAAATAAGAATGGAAAAGATTGACCTTATAAATTCCATAGCTTAAGGAAAGATACAAAATACTGAATAACTAAATTTGTATGATAATCCACTTCTCTTCAGTATGTGTATGTGTATGTGCACACGTGTATGCGTGTGTATAGTGATTGAACCCACATCCTTATGCATGGGGAGCAAGCACTCTACCTCTGACACATAGCTCCTACTCCTTCCTTCATTATTTTAAAGTTCCAGAAAGATTAAAAATTTCCAGTGTAAAAATTGCAGAATGATGTATTTATTTCTGATAAGGCTACATGAAAAAAGTAGAAGAAAAGTTAGTTGATTTTTACTTGGCATGTTCTTTTCAACTGGCACTTCTAATGCTGATTAAACAGATTTTATACTATAATTAGTAACAGTCTATTTGTGCCTAAAGGAGAGTAAAATCATCACAGTGTGTAAATTTTAATGTGAAGGAAAGAAGTTGCAATGATTAAATATGATATTTTTCCTTATCAGGAAAAATAATCCATATGGCAGATAATATTAAAGTCTAAAAAAGATTTTTTTAAACTTAACCCTCTTGGTGCAAAATAAAACTATTCAAATTTCATTTTTAAAAGATCATTGTAGAAATGAGCATAGAAGTCTGAAAATATACTTATTAGACAATTGTTTCTAATAACATACCATGTGAAAAGAAACTGACAAAAATATACATTCTATTGAGGCAGAACATTTAGTTACATACCCCCGAGGAATTTGTTGAAGAAATAAAATGCTACATTTACCCAAAAAGAAAGAATGGAATCTTATCAAAGAGCTGAAAAATGTCCCAATTAATACACATAGTTTTCCTATAATATAAGTCAACCATTTAAAAAATATCATGGCAGATCTTCCTTAATAAGCTTAGTTGGAATTCTCTGATATTGCTGGAAAGTCACCTCTGACATCCCGATAGCAATTTGCATATGATTAGCGGTAGTGTTTTTGCATATTATTCTGAACAATTTATTTTTAACTTGTCAGAAGCTTCTCTGACAGAGCTCATCCATACATGGAAGTCAGAAGCTTCACAATGCCACCATATAAAGGATATCCACTGGCTTGACTAAGACCTAAGGCACAGGTCCCTGAGCATTTTTTTAATACATGAAGCAAATTAGGAAAAGAAAACTGTAATAAAGTGTGAGAAGATTCTGACTGACAAAAGCCATATAAAGTAGTAGTTTAAAAATCATCTATACCCTTGGAAACAAAAAGCGTCATCCACAGCAAAAATAAAAAATAAAAATAAAAAAGACTGCCTCAGATGTTTAATGTTAAGCTGAGTTCACCACAAGCGTGCTTAAATTCGTTTGCTGTATTGGGTCAGTTATTCCCTTGTTCATTTCCAGTCCTGGGTCTTTAATTCAGAAATTCTGCATTTCCTTGTTTCAAAAGAGTCTGTCAGAATCAGGCTCTGATACAAGGTTTAGGAAGGGTCTTCAGACATCTGTCTCTGGAGCACTCAAAAAGCTCGCTACTCAAAACACATCCAGGATACCTCATCAGAACGCGTCCCTGATGCTCAGCGTTAACATGAGAAATTGAGGAATAATTCAACAGCAAAATGTATTATCCTACGGGTGAGGTCAGTTGTGCCAGGCATTATGGGAACAGTCGAACACATATCTGATACCTAAGGGAAAATACGTCCCTAGATTTCATTGCCATCGTTACGCGGAGAAATGCGTAACAGGGTTTTCTCAGAAGGAAAGAGAGGAATGAGGTGGGGAGATGAACCAAGAATCTAAAGTCCAAATAATTCTTGATGTAGGAGGACTTGATTTGGGGTCCAATCTATCTCAAAAGGAGCTGCAGGGAAATATGAAAAAGGAGGATTCAAAATTTTAAGGAAAAATTATTTTTAAATAATTAATATTCATTTTATCCTGGAGCTAGTTCAGGGCCTGAGGTGGCCCCTCAAGGCAAGAAGTCTGGGGGCTCTGTACCTACACATCAGCGAGTGCCGGGAGGTCACCTCCTGAGGCTGTCAGCTATTATCAGTGAGAGGGACCAGGAGAAGCTACAACATCTACTCACTATGGTATTTTTGCCTATGAAAGGGAGAAATTATCTTTTCTCAATTAATAGATTCCTGAAATCTATTTGAAAATCTAAACAGTGGTTCTAAGACAAAATCTACTTGACCTTAGCACGCTTACTTCTTGGAGAGGAACAGCGCATCACACGTGATCACAATCAGGATAGGCCCAAGTGCCGGTCGTGCAGGAGATCATAATTTTCTAAAATTATATCCTTCCTGGTAAGAATCCGGGCATTTAAATATTCTATCTTTTGCTAACTGGCAACATTCTTCTTCCTTCTAATGCCACCTACTAAACTAAATAAATATCACTTCCCAACTGAGTTAGTTTATTTTTAAACACAGTGGAGGCCGGTGACGTCATAGAGGGAGGATTTAAGCGCCTGAGACCAGATGTCTACACCTTTCTCTTCAATGTGAACCTGAAAGGTCAGTTAATTTCATATCTCTCTCTCTCCATTTCCTTTTTTCAATAATTTTTAAAAACAAAAATAGTGGAACAGTTCGTCTTTCATGTTCTTTCCAAGCCGGAAACCTTAAGCTAAATAGTTGCTTTTATTTTCTCTGTAAAAAATTCTTCTCCCTTGAGCTTGTATCACCCAATTTGTCATCGTTGCCACTTGAGCAGCCTTGACTTGAAATCCAAGGCCACCCCCATCCAAGCTGTTCTGCTCTGCAGAGTTCTCCCCTCTCCACACTGCCTCTGCTGACTGTGTGTGCATGTGTGTGCATATGTGTGTACGTGCATGTATTTACATATCGGACTATATAAATCCATAGCCTTGTCTTCTTTTTAAAGAATTTATTTTGTTTTTGACTAGCAAAATGACTATACCTCCTTGTAGGGTGCACAGCAATGATCTTACACATGCACTAAATAATGCCCAATCAGAACAATTAGTATTTCCCATTGCCTTAAATATTCACCATTTCTCTGTGGTGAGAAAATTCAAGATCTTTGTGGGGGCTCTTTTGAAATATATAGGAACACTCTCCCTACTTTTGCAGCCTCTGGCAACCGTTATTTTGGTCTCAAGTTCTACAGAAGCAGCTCTCCTTAGGTTCCACTCATAATCCAATAACAATATTCCTTCCTACTTTTTTTTAAACCTATATATAAGCTAAAATTTTAAGTAGCAATAGAAAAATTTCAGAAGCTTTAAAAGGAGAAAGCTTCTAACAGCAGATCTAAAGGGAGTTTTTCACGTGCAAAGGCAGAAAGATTTTCTTTTCTAAAGTGATAACCGGGGTCCTAAGCGTCTGACTCACGTGTACCACTGTGGCTGATTAGGAGGGAATTCGCTGGCTCTCAAAGCGCTCATCTAGGTGCAGCCCTCCCACGCTCAAGCACTGGGCTGTCCATCCCACATCTCCTCGCGGAGGTGTGCATCTGTTTCGCAGCACTCCTGTCTCTTCTCATTCAATTGTTTGTTTGTTTGTTTCTTATAATTAAAGAAGTAATATACACTAAAGGAAAAAATAACCTCACCATCGAGCGGTGAACGCTGGGAAATGTACGCTGCGCTTTTAATGTCAAGCCAAACCATGCACTAAGGCTTTTGATTTTGTCACTGACTTTGGGGTCCTTTTGAGACATCCCACTCTTAATTTGGAGATCTGTTTATGGTCCCAAGGAAAAGAGGGTCTGTGATTCAAATCATATTAAAGAATAAAGTTCACTCTGGGAAGAAAATGTTTAAAAGTCTTGAAGATTTGGGTTTGTATGCGTATTTTTGAGATGCACAGCATGTTGTGACCAAGGAGGAAAAATGTTTCCAATGGTCAGGTGATAAGATGGTGTGTGTGTATGTGTGTGTGTGTGTGTGTGTGTGTGTGTGTGTGTGTGTGTGTGTAGTAATGTATACAAAATCTACATTTTTAGTAGATTTTCAGTAAGCAATATAATTTTGACTGTAGTCTTCATATTGCTGTATCTTAAGTGTCTAGATTTCATCACCTCACATAACTGGGACTGTGTGCCCTGTGACCTACGCTTGACACTCCCTGTTCCTGGTACCCATTATTCTCTCTTTTCATCATTTTATTAGTTTTAGGTATCACTTATATGCATAAGGTCATATAGTACTTTTTAAATTCGCTGTTAACCTTATTTCACTTAAAATAATTTCTTCTGGCTGCCTCTATATTATTACAAGTTACAGGGCCTCCTCCTTTTAAAAGTCTGAAGAGAGTAAGATTTCATTTTATACAAGAATATCATTTATTCACTCATTTGTTCACAGACACTTGAGTTTTTTCTGTATCTTGCCTCTGTGAAAAGGCTTGAATGAATATGAGAGTACAGATAGCTGTAAAGAAGATGGGGGGGGGGTGCTGGAGGAGTGACGTGGCAGACAGAGCACTTATCTAGCATTTGCAATACGCTGAGTTTCATTCTCCAGTACCACATTCGGTGGGCGTAGTGGTACACACCTGTAATTCTAGCTCTTGGGAGGCTGAGGCAGTAGGATTGCCGTGAGTTGGAGGCCAGCCTGGGCTATATAGTGAATTCAGGACCAGCCTGCACTACAGAGCGAGACCCAGTCTAGAAGAAAAGATAGTGATTTCATCTACTTTATTACCTGAACTGCAGAACACGTAGTCATGCTACATCTTCAGGAGCCTCAAAGCTGCTTCCCACAAAGGCTGCCAGAGCTCATTTTCCCCAACCAGGGTGCAAAGGTTTTCCGTTTTCCCTGTTCTCCTCAACGCTCGTCATCAACCACGCTAAATGCATGAGTAAAAGGCCTCCCACAGTTCATTCTTACGCAGCCCGCAACAGTGGAAACGCGTGCAGGGACTGGAGAAGCACTGACAAGCTGCTCGGGGCATTGCAGACAGAAGCCAAGCGAAGCAAGAGCCGAGTGCAGAGGCAGGAAGGCGCTAGCCCAAGACTGAGGTAGAGGCCACCGCTGGCCCAGGAAGAAGCTGCCACAACGTTCCTTCTTCCTTCCTTTCCTTTGATCAAGCTGCAAATTGGGTTGGCCGTACCCAGGGTGGGTTGTGCTCCCTCACTTCCTAACCTGCGAGTCAATAACACACACCTGAAAGCTCTTCCCTGAGCATCTGTCACCATGGCCCAGTTCCTTCAAGTAGAAACCTAATCATCGGCCCCTCGCAGACAGGCCCTAATGCCAGATACTACAGTTTCACAATTTTTTCACCCAATCCAAATACATGAATTTTTTTAGGGGGGGACACTCCAGATTCAAAACAAAACAGATATTCATCCAATTCAAGGATAAATGAGAATGAGATTAGGGTATAGATTTGTCTTAGCACATTTATCATCTATTTTTTAAATTATTTAACATAATGTAAATAGTAGGGGTGTGTGTGTGTGTGTGTGTGTGTGTGTGTGTGTGTGTGTTATGATTTGGATCTGTAGTGCCCCAAAAGCCTGAGGTATTTGGACATTGTGGGTAATCTACAGATACTGTGTGCTGTTGGAAGGCACCGGGGCTTCACCCAGATTTGAGAGACGACTTGGAAGGAAGGATAGCTCCACCCTTCCTCCATATTCCATACCGTGAAGACATCCCCTTCAGCTGGCCTCTGCCATGTGCTTCCAGCATGCATAGACCACATCAGACCTCCTGAAACTGTGAACTAAAATAATTCTTCCCCTAAGTTGTGAATGTTGAGTATTTTGTCTCAACAATGAGAGTAAGACAATATGTGTGTGTGCAGGTGTATATGTGTTGTGTGTGTGTGTGTGTGTGTGTGTGTATGTGCACACGTGGGGGGTGTTGTGTCCATACACCAAGCCAAACATTAAGCACAGTGCCAGGAAAGGTGACGGAATTATTAGGACAGACATATTCTTGTCTATCTGGTTTTCATAAACAATGTGAGCTAGAAGCTTAGGGTGGTCACAGCCTGAAGAAGAAAGCAGAGGTGAGACATGGAATAAGGGCGACTGCGTCCTGGTCGTGTAGAATGCATACGACACATAGTTTTTACGTGTAAGCATGAGCAAATAATTAAAGAAAAATATCAAAGTCTGAGCCTCCAGACTCCACACTTACAGGTGGGTAGCATAAGGTCAGGGATCAGTGGCCTGGGAAACAAAGTCTGTGCCCTGCAGGCAACAAAGCATGAAATCTTATAAGCTCACTTTATTATACGTTAGGCACAAAAGGATACATTCTAATTTCTCAAGCTAATATTATGTGGTAAAATATTTATTTTATTTATCACCACAAAGGTACATACTAATATGTATTTCTTTTTAATCAAAAGGCTGAATCTTAATATATTATCCCGCCTCTTTATGAATATAATTAAAGTTATAATATTAATCATACTATTTTAAAATTCATAATATAGTAATAATAGGCATATAATGGCTGTAAATAAGATAATATTTTGCTCATTTATCAATGGAAGGCAATAGAATGAATTTAAGACAATTCTAAATCTTCTGTCACTTCAATCTGTGTAGCAAATTACTAAAATTTTAGGGAAAGAAACCTATAACATTGTGAAAAAAATAAAATTTTCATATAATTTTGCCTACTTAGTACTGCAATGATTTTTATATTATGGTTATACGTTTTTAATAAAATCTTGCTGTGAATGGAGGCTGTGGGAAACTATCAGTACTAAAATAGAATGTGTTTTTAATTCTAAGTGAAAAAAATTTAGTTTCCCTGTTACTTCTCTTCCCCTTCCCTCTCTTATTCTGAACTCCCACAATTGAGTTAAGCCATGAACAGAACGGCATGCGCACCTGAAGCTTCCGAGACCTCCTGCCCCAAAGCGAGGACAAAGAGATCCCCGGTTCACTTAGAACGAAAAGCCCAGCAGCTGTCAGGGAGGCTGCTGGCTCTGGCCTCACCTGGCATCCAGTGTGGGCTGCCATGTTGCACCTGGTCTAGGAAACAAACGTTATCTTCGAGCCATCTACTCAGACACTTCCAGGCATGTGATGCTGCCTGACTAGCAACTAACCTGCCTCTGATTGAATACACTGCTAGTAACCCAGTCTCCTACGCACAATTCAGCTGCATTTTGATTTTTGTATATTCTAGTTATTTCCCTTTCTTAGAATTATGGGGGCACAATTGGGAAATATAAATCGTATGTATTCAAGAAGCACAACGTGATGTTCTGTACTCTGTGAAGTGACCACTGCGATCAAAGCGGTTAACATACTGCCCACCTCCCAGAGCTGACATTGTGTGTGCTTGAGGAGAATATTCAACACTGATCCTCTAAACAATTGTCAAGCGTGTTGCACTGTACCGTAACTCAGTCAGCTTCGCTTCTGGTAACACTTCCAAGATTGCACCCCTAAAACAGTGACTGAGCACTGTGCCCATGTCTGACCTCACCAATACCCACTGTCTTCCTACTACTTTGTTCCAGTGCTTTATATAGTACTGCGTCAACTAATAAGGACGCTAATTAAAATAGATGTCTAGTATTTCTCATATCTAAAGCTCATTATCTACTGGGGCAAACAGCTACAGGATGAGAAGTCTTGTCCGATGAGAAGAACAGTGAAAAGAGTTTTAAAGGGTCGATGTCCCATGCTTGGTTTAGATACAGATTCAATAAATTGACAACCACAGAAATCTAAGTAGTACAGAATACCGCAGGTAGAAGGAGGAGAAAGCCAAGGGCAGATTGTGACTTAGGGCTAATGTCCCTGAGTAAAGGAAGAGCTCAAATTCATCAAGCAGGTGAGGACATGTAACCAGAGGAGAAATGAAAGCAAAACTGTGGCGAGCAAAAATGTGCAGGATGTGGCAGAAGTCTCTCCCGGTGCCCGAGTCCTCAGAATTCATAGATGGGACAAAAATGCTGTGGGAAGTTGAGAGATCATAAAATGGGGACACGAACATAGCGCTTACAGTTTGGAAGGGAACCGCCAGGGGAAAAACATCAGACGTGTTTCATATGTCAAGCCTCAGGCTGTGATTGGGAGTGTGAGCAAAGCACGAGAGATTCTTGCCTGTATTGGGTAACATCCTCCCTTCTTTCTGTTGCCAAATTTCGTATTACTTTTAAACTAACTTATTAGGCGAGGATATGATTATTAAGCGACGGGCATAAGTGGAGACAATGAATGTTGACATCCAGAATAAACTGCTTTGAGAAGAAATCATTTTCAATCTCTCACATGTGAATTTCTCATTGGTCATAATTCACCACCGGAGAGATGGCACCTCGTGATATGATGTAAATACCGAGACTGCAAGGCCATGACGAGGGCATGGATGCACCCCTTCCTGAATTAATAATCTGAAGTGTCAACGTGTGATCTCTAGTTCCTTCCAAGGGATGCACTGTTCTCCCTTGTTTTCGGACCAGTCATGAAAGTTCCCAGCTGCAGACACCAAACCTTTTCCATCTTTGCCTCGGTGTCTCTTGAGGACAAATTGATTACTAAGAAATTTATTAGTATGTTATTCTTTCAAGGTATATGATATGTCTAAATGTATTTCAATTTTGTAACATAAGCTGGATTATATCTATCTACGCATCATGTATTTGTTAGATTGTGTGTGTGTGTGTGTGTGCATGTGTGCAGGTGGTGTGGGTAGAGAGCCCCAGGGCCTTTGCATGAAGCTACATCTCCAGCCTTTTGATTTTTGATTTTGATTTTGAGACAGGGTCTTGTTTAGTTGCTGACCACCTTGCGATCCTCCTGCCTCCTGTCAGAGTGCTAGGATTCCAGGCCTGCCCCGCCAGAGCTGGCTAGAATTCTGAGTGAATGAGACACTGCTGTCGTAATGCACAACAGGAGGTCTAGCTCTGCTGATGGGGAGAAACATCAAAGAAGGAGAAAGCATCTCAACACCGCGTCCATTTCTTTATATGGCTCTTTCCAGGAAACATGGATTAAAAAGCCCAAAGGCCCATAAAGCACTTAAAAATTATAAAAACTACCTTTTGCCTTCACAGAGGTAAAATTACTATTAAAATTCTAATCATACCTGAATTTTTTACTCAGACATAGTCACAATATTTCTAGTGCTTTGGACACATTCCCTAATCCAATACATTTCCTTGTCATCTTAAACCTGTTAAGCAATCTAAATCTATTCATCATCTTGCTAATGATGAAATCTCCCTCTCGGTGGCAGGCTTAATGATTTTCAAGTTTCATCAGTTGACAGCTTATTAATCAATGGCATGTTATCTTTATAGCATTTTCATTGTTTCATCCCTTCTTGATTTTTGTAAAACATAAACACAAGATATGAAAAGAATAATATCCCAGACTACTATAAGAAAGCATTCTTCGAGCTAGCCACGATGGGGAAGCCCTCACAAGGTACAGAGGGGAGGGGCTACCTTCTCTCTGTGTCTTCTTTGAATACCATTTAGAGACTTTGAAGAAACCATCAGTTAAAAGGAACTTGCAAGACACCACCTGTAGTGAATACCATAGTGTGGCCTTCTGGAAGTCTTGCTGCTCCAAGATAGAGCATCTGTGTGGATTTGCCAGCTATTGGGACAAGCCATAGGGGAGACCAAAATACTCTGAAGAAGGCATATTAAAAGAATGATGATGCATGACAATTTCTAATATCTTAATGTTTGTGGTATTCAAAGGCCAAAGGAGTAAGTCTGAAGGAGAACTGTGTGTCAGAAATCAACACGTTCTTTGGCGCAGGGCTGACACTACTCAGGTAGGCTGAGAACTGAATGGACAGGCGTTTTGGCGCTATTTGGATTTTCCATTTTTCTGTTCTTTGCTGTTGTTTCCATTTTTTCCTATCTTCCCGACTCTTCCTCTTTCCTACGCCACATATCATTTATTGGAATAGTAGCAACGTAAGAACCTGTAATTGTACCCATTATGAAATTAGCTAAAAGTATTTCTTACCTTCCCTGCGAGTAAACAAAGAAATGTGTTCTTTGTTCTCTGATCATCAGTTATTTTCGTTGCTTACTATAACACTTAACTTCTGGTACTATCACTGTCTCAGATCATTTAAATTATGAGGGCCTGTACAATGTCACATGTACATCTAATCTTTGAAATTAGTCTTTGTTTAGCTATCAAGCACAAACTTTTTAATATTTTGAAATTAGCTCTGATAGAAAGGAATAGAAATATTTTATATCAAAAATAATCCAGTAAATCAATGAAACATGTAGTTATTCTTTGACTATATATATTCAAAGTTATGTATATGAGTTAAGAATTGCACATATACATATAGAAAATATTTATATAAAACTTAGACTCATATATTTATATTTATACATAAATAAAAATTGATTTGTGTATATTTATGTAAGATTCCATTCATGAAACTATACATTGATATTTAATTTTATCTAATATCTAATGTTTATACTCATATTAGAATATTTATACATAAGTATAAATACAATACACATACATAAATATATGAATCATTATTTTTTTCAATCTCTTCACATAGATTACCTCATTTGTGTTGAGAATAATATGAAACGTCATGTTTCCCAGAATTTTGACTACAAGACAAATATTAATTTGGATTGTTTGAAATTCAGCCACTACACAACATGTCCTCATTTTCAAGGTACAGGCACTGTTTAAGATTCCCAGTATTCACAGAACTGCTAAGAAACCGGGAGGACAGATTCAAGGAGCTTCCAGAAATAATTCCCAAAATTATGAAGAGAACACATTGATGAAGAAACAAGTGCTCTTACCAAATGTTAAAATCTATAAGGTGCGTATCAGTGGCTACAGTTCTAGGAATTTTTTGTTGTTGTTGTTCTTTCTCAGCTTTTGCCCAGGTCATCACAGCTCTCAGTTCCTCACGTCCTGTGCCAGGAGCCCTCCCTCACAGCCTCATCTCCAGCGCTGCTTCGACCATCTGAGAGTGAACTCCACGGCCTCTCTCCTGTCACCACTCGTACAGCCAGAATCTGCCATAGGTTTGCTTGATTGGGAAAGCATGGAATAAATACTTGGATCTTATGTGAAATGGAGATCGAACGAGTGGGAACCTAAACATCTACTCCAGCAATTTCAGCGTCTATATAGAAACACAGTTACTTCTCCTCAAGAAATCTTATATGGTGGGAATTTCTTCATCATAAAAAGAAGCCCAATAACTTACCTGTGTCTTCCACACATGGAGCCTACACGCACGTGAGTCTTAGGGAACTTGTAAAAGTCACATCTTTGTCCAAGTTTATTAGCATCTATGGCTGGCGCTTGAATTTGAGTTTTATCTGCCTTTACAGTTAGTGTTATTAACCATCTTCTTGGGACCTTGGATCACTTCCTCAGCGGTTCACAAAATTCTAGAAATTCTCAGGGCACTTCTACTGAGTCGGCAGAGACAAAAATCACTTTCATAGTCCTATTTTTTTGTCTTACTTACCTTGCATTTATATGTGTTCTGAAGAGGCAAGGAAAAAAAAAAAAAACAGTGGGGAAAACTCCTGCCACCTTTCCACACATCAGGATGGAAGAGCTGATGTGGCCGAGTCAAGGAACCCTCCACTACTGCTGATTGACATGAAGTCTCACTTACATATGGCCTTCTAAAGCAGACTTGCTAATTTCAGTGAATCTCTACCGCAGCGTGTGCATAATTTCAATGTTCTCCACGGAGAAATGGGACGTCTACCAGCAGACCTTTCCTTGCATGCCATGATAGATGGGTGGTTTAAGACAAAGCACTTTAACAATTGATTTAGGATTTCAACTAACCCACTCCACTCCCTCCCCTCACGGGACATTATTTGTCTTTAAAGAAAAAAAGTGACCAAAAAAATTGATCTAAAAATATTCTGAAATTATCAGAGTCAAATTTTTTTTTCAAAAAGTAGTGCAAACAACTTGTCACTTCAAAGAAAACAATGAATGTTTTTGGTGTCAATGGAAACATTAAAGTTTTCAAGTGAAAATTTTCTGAAAACTCATACATACCATGGTGACCTTGTTGTTTCTCAATAACTAAAAGATTTTTGTGATGAGGCATTTTCACATTGTGTTGTAAAATGTGCCAACATTTTGAAAATCTTTGTAACTCACTGACCTGATATTTCCAAAGTGGACAGATAATTTATGATAATACAAAACAACATATAAATAAAAGCAAATTCAAGATACATCTAAGACAGCTACTATCAACTTAACAATAATAGTAAAAACATTAAGTGACCTGATTTTAGATTCCATATTTTATCTAAATTTCAAGAAGTTACCATTATCAGGCCTTCCCTTTGTAGCAAAAAAATAATAAACACAAGGCTATGAAATACTTCTCTCTTTTCCAATTATGAATCTGTGCAAGGCAATATTTTCTTCATATTCTTCAGTTAAAATAATATATTGCCATATATTGAATGCATAATATAATTAGAATCTTGCTGCCTTTTATTAAGCCAAGTAAAAAGTTTGCAAAATATACCTTAATGCTACTTTTCTCATTTTTGTGTTAAATTATATAATGATTTTCATATGGTATACTGACAGTAATGGATTTACTATTTTTAAAATGTTTTAACAAATATTACATAAAGCTCCTGTTTTAATTCATAATGTTGTAAGTATTGTTTTATGTGTCTATGTTTGTAAAAGATTTTGGACTCAGCAATTTTCAGGAGACTAAATGTTTCCTGAGGGCATGGTGTTTGGGAACAATTACATTGACCTGTTTTTTTCCTTATAAAAGGTTTTTTTTTGTTTTTGTTTGTTTGTTTGTTTTGTTTTGTTTTGTGTTGTTTTGTTTTTGGGGGGTTTTTTTGCCTGTGATGAATTGTACCTAGAGCAACCGGTTGGTTTCCTTCTAAAACCATTTTTTCAGGTTCAACTTTTGTTTAGGAAAAACATATTCTTATGAACATGACCAAGTGGCCATTTTCAATTTTGAAGCATTTACTTTAGTCCTGTTAAGTAGTTGAGTCCCATTAGTTCCCCTCCCAGGGTTTCCTGTACCCTACCAAACAGATCTACAAATTAGGGAGGAACAACAACTGCGTGTTTTGACTTCCTTCCTGCAGGTCCTCCGTGCTGTACTGGTCATTAAGTCCAAAGTATACCCGAATTTTTTAGGCTTATCTCCTCCAATTCAGTTCTCACAAGAGCTGCTCCTAGATGGCCATTCACGATTCATGTTCTTAACTGTTTATATGCCATCTCGGGTCTCTATTCTTCATTCATTTTTATTTAATTCTAGCCAGACCATTCATTACACTATCAGTTTCATCTTTATTTCATCACAAAGGGATGTTATGTAAGGAGTGAAAACACTAAAACAGGTCATCTAAAGAAGAGAAAGGTAATTATGGCTTCTAACACCATCTCATTTTTAAATTTTTTATAATTTTTTTGGCCTGCACCAGCACGAATGGGGTTTGCAATCTTCACTATGTTTTTCTTCCACCCAGAAATTTCTTAGCCTTTCTGCAAAAGTCAGACTCAGCGTTAACCACTCTGTGAAACTTCCACAGTCTCTTTTAAGCAACTTACGTCTCTTGCCCCATGTTTTCATTAAATTCCACATATGCTTCTGTTACAGCAAATCACAAATTATACTGTGTGCACTGGCTGCGTCTTGGCTGCCATATGAGCTTCTCAACAATGGACAATGTCTTTCTACCTATGGATTTACAGTGATGGACACTGTCAGGGCCTGACATTGGATGATACACACACATAAACAATTCAATGAAATAATTCAACAACTTTTTAAAAAATTTATATATCAGTTAATTAGAGGCAGTCTAATGCGAATGGCCTCAATTCAAACCCTGTCTCCACCATTTCACAGATCTCTAACATTGGGCAGGTGATGTCGCCTCCTTACGCTTTGTTTTCATCACAGGTCAAATGGGGATAACAATACGGTTCACCTCGTCAGAGCTGCAGGAAGATCCCATGAGGTAAGGCAGATTTGGTCACTTGGAGCAGCACCTGGACTGAATGAGTGAGAAGATTACATTTTCATATAGATATGCAATACGCAATGGTTCCACTGAGCTTGAGTACTTTGTGCTATATATATACAATGTCAACATTATGCTCGCTTCCCTTCCCCCTTTTGGGCCTTCCCACACCCTTCCCGCACCCCCCCTAACCTCCATTATTGCATCCATTTGGTTCTATAAAATGCCTGTATTCTGGGTTTTTCATATTACAGAAACCACGTAATATTCAATCTCCTGCATCTGACTCACTTCAATAAGCATGATGATCTTAGGTTGAACCCATTCACCTACAGAAGCCTCACATCTGTCTGTCTTTATGGAAGTGTGGTACTCTGTTGCATACATGTGCCATATTTTTGTATCCATTGGTCTTTCATGGATGTCAGCATGTTCCATATTTTAGCTACTGTTAAACACGGATATACATGTATCTCTAAAATTAATTATGTCATCCATTATTACTAACATTTAATTTATTAGCAAAAGAACCTATTTACCCCCAAAAAATCAGTTCGTAAAATAATCAAGTTGGCACTGATGTACATTTTCATGACAAAGACTCTAAATAAGATTGTGTCACTGAATATGAAATAGATTTTTATTCATTCGTTCGCTAATGAATTCCTAAGCCCTCAGTTTGAACAGGGCACTGCTCTAGGTGTTGAGGAAACCAAGACTCTCAGGACTCAATCTCTATCATTCTAGTATTCCCTGGAAGCAATCAGCATGTAACGCGGCAAACGCTAACGAGGTACAGCACATAAAATGCAAACATTACACCAGTACTGGTGCGAGACAAAGATGGTGCTCTACATTTCTCACTAACCGCCTAAATTAAATCTAAGGTCTAACTTTTCTCATTTTAAGTTCTGTTTTATACCTTAAAGAATAAATCCCAAGGTCCACATATACCTCCTATAGCAAAACAACATAACAGTCGATATCGAGTATAACAATGAAAATTTAGCTTTGATGAATCATATGCGTAGATGATACAAAAGATATTCTACCTAGCTATTTCCTTATTTTTGCGGTCTTAGTGCTATTCACCATACCTTGAGCAGCAAAAAACTATAAATGCGAGCTTGATTTATTATCCTGTATACTATTTGGGTAGAAATAGAGGTGTCAATACCCTCAAGGCAGACAAAAGAGGGTGAGCTAAAAAATGAATGAGGCTGATAATTAAAACCATTAAAAATTAAAAGATCTTAGGGATAATTTAGTACAAATCTTTAATGTTAGAGATGAAGGCACTGAGGTCCCATGTGGTCTGGGAATCAATGTCACTCAGCTAGTTGGCTGCAGAGCAGGAACTATAACCCAGGTGTCTAAACAGCAATGCTCATTAATTTATCCTAAAGAAAATGACAGCTGTGCAACATTTCAGACACATTAGCCTTTCTCTCATTCTCTAATGCATTCCACAGTTCAAGGTCAGTAATTATGGGAAAGCCTTTCCACCAATGCATTCATTCCTGGAGAAAATAATACGGGAGGCCCGGGGTAGGAGGAAGAATGCTAGAAACCCAAGGGGTTAGAAATGGGTTGGGTAATATCGGGAAGACTGACAAACACAGCTTTTAAATTAAGCTAAGGCAGCTGAAGATTTTAAGAAAGACAGGAATGTTTAAAATGACGTACATATTCTTAATGATATTGTACAAGCTGATCTCCATTAAAATAAATTCACAGTTCAGTGGACAAAGTGCTGACTAGCTAGAAAAATAATCTTATAAAGTTATACAATTTAATTTCTATAAATTCATAAACCTTTCTCTTCCTCTCCAGACAAAGGGTTCATTTTATGCTGCCTTGCAAGCAAATAAAATCTATGCCTTTAATGTTTGCTCTTAAAGAGATGACAATCTTTTTCTAAAAATATATAAAAATCTACTGTACTTTGTTTCAACTTAAACAAAATATAAAATAGGATTCTCGTAATGGTCCCTATTTTCTTATTTAAAAGTGACACATTTAGTTCTGTTTTACCGCCTTTTGCTTGTTACCATGTTTATATTTTTGAAACTTGAGAAATTAGTGAACATTCACGAGATCTTAAGTCCCTGAGGATACTCCATGCTTCCGTGCGGTGAGATGTGGCGCCATCTGTCGTCTTGATTTGCAACTACTTCTCTGAACCTAGTTTGCGGTGATCATAGATTCCATGAAAATGACATGATTCATTTTTTTCTGCAATTTGTTAACCAATATGCTTTACAAGTAGCTGACCATATCTAGACAACACTCTTTGAATGGTATGTGATATTAAATTTTGTAATTTTATGCTACTAATTTCCTAATATTACAGTTAGAACCAAGTTCATTTCAGAAAAGCAAATAGATGAATTATCAATGCAGTGTTGGGATGATTCCAAGAATTTAAGGTAGAAATTTGTCTTAGATATTCACCCTATTAGCTAAAGAAAACAAAACCAAATATAAAAGCAGAGTGAACAGATAAATGCATAAGTCTGGACTTATGCACACAGTCCAGACTGTGTGAAGCCGTGATTCATAACACATATTCAGGAATCATACTGTAAATTAAAAATATAAGTGAATATTTGTTCAAACAGAGAATGAAATTATAGATTTACCTTTTTATAATTCAAAACAAAGCCATTTACTTCTGTTAAAATTGTCACGTAGTTTCCAGACAGCATAAAGAAAAGTTAAGAAAAACTTTAATATGTGACTGTTAGAGAGTCAAAAATGATTATGCATAGATATATTAGTTTAAAAATAAAGGACAACATTGATAAGTGTAAATCAATGCAACAACTTAACTGGCCTTAACTCACAATAAGGAAAATTTGTGCTCTGGTAAAATGCTCAGTCTTAGCTTTGTTTTGTTACGTTTTGTAGAAAAAAAAATAGAAACTTAGGTATGTGGATGCCGAGAATATATTTTAACGAATTATATTCCAACTGTCTGTTCTCCTAAGACAGCTGATACGATCTTGCTGTACCATTTTACCACGTGACTTAAAGTACCTGCTTGAAGCGCGGGCTTGATTCTCTTTCCAACTCACCAATGCAGTTAAGCTGACAAACGTCTTCATGAAATACACTGGATTCCAAGGAGCAATGGCACCTGTGCTTATTTTTTTAATTATTTCAATGTCAAAAATTTTATATAAAATTGTTTCTCACAAAAATACTTGTCTTAGACTCCAACTGAATTAATCCATTTCATCTCTTATTATCATAGCCTTCCATGTTTTTTGTTTTGTTTGGTGTTTTTCTTTGACATATTTTTCCATCTCCCCTTCCATTCACCATTTATTCAAAATCTAG
The DNA here is from genome assembly GCA_004027205.1 of Ctenodactylus gundi. Classification (NCBI taxonomy): domain Eukaryota; kingdom Metazoa; phylum Chordata; class Mammalia; order Rodentia; family Ctenodactylidae; genus Ctenodactylus; species Ctenodactylus gundi. Next base: position 247,337 of record PVKB01001446.1, on the reverse strand, counting down.
GAATTGGTTTTCTGTTATCTACTGAACACTGAGCTATTTGTGCCATACATGGTGAATAAAACCGCGCACTCTCTGGTTTGTAAAATGAACAGGAACGAAGGGAAAAAGAAAAGGAAAAGACAAGAGCTGAGATGAGAAGAGAACAGATTAGTGAAAGAAAATAGAAGAAAAAGGGAAAAGGGACGTCACAAGCTGTCTTAAAACCCATGAGGAATACAAGCCTCGCCCGGAGCAAGCCTAATCAGAAAGAACTTTGTCTTTGCAAGTGGCTGGAGGTCACAGAGAGCAGGGCATAGTGTTTTTTCATAATTTTAGCATGCTTATTTTGCATTAAAGCTGATTCTCCCGTTGCAAAGAGATTCATTAGATGATGCACAGTTTTACTTTCCGTAAAGTGTAAGCATTCCACTGAGCTCCTGGAGTCACTTGGAGTTGCTTACACTCAAAGGCAAACAGTTTCAAGTTATTTTGTTTCTTGTTTACTGGCTAGTATCCCATGTTACTATTTTTGTTTCACTAGTAACAACAATAGCCATTTTTATGGAAAATGAGAAATTGGAGAGTGAACAATAATATAAACAAAAATCATGCTACCAGGAAAGAAAATGACTCACTTTGGTGTATAGCTTTTCTGAAAGGTTGCTGTGAGCTTGTATGTCGTAGCTAGATTTTTCACTTCACATTATATAATAACATAATGAAGATTTGCATCATTGTAATATAATTGTAGAATTTAAAATATTTTACCAAGGTTCCTGATTTTTTCACCATTATTTGAAAGACTGAAAAGAGGTCCTTCTACACAAATATTTACAAGACTCTATTTTATTAAGCTCTTACATTAATATACAAATCAGAGACCATAAGTTATTTAAGAATATTTTCAGAGCAAATAGAAACTTAAACTTTCCACAACATACAAGTTCAAATATGTAAATATTTCTGGGTGTGGTGGTGCATGCCTGTAATCACAGCACTCAGGAGGCTGAGGCAGGTGGCTTGTTCTGAGTCAAAGCCAACCCTGGGCTATGCCAGTGAATTGAGGAACAGCCTGGCTAGCGTTAGACCCTGTCTCACAAGTAAATAAATAAATAAGTTTTTTGATTTATACTTTTAGTATCATTTAAAAATTATCACAAACATCAGTTTGTCGAGGTTTAGGTTTGAAACAATTAACGTTTTCCTAGAATTTGTTTTCTAATAAAATGTGTTAAAGAGCTATCATTCACTCATATTTTTTCAAAAACATTGGCTAGTTTTCTTAGCACCACTTAATGTATAGTTTATTACCACTTACAAAAATGTTGCCCTTAGAATATACAAAATTTATGTTTTATAAAATATGCACAGCTATTATATGTGTTATAATTCATATGCATTATATTTTCTTCCAAATATTTGACTATTGTTTTATCATTATATTATTTGAACAGCCAATTAATTAAAACTAATTATAACTGGATTAGGTAATCTTACCCTTATTTTTTTTCAGAAATTACTCTGTGCCTCTTTTCACGTGTTTAGAATGACTGATCAGTTTTTGGACAGCCTTTCTATAATCTCTTCCTAAGTAGCTATATAGTCTCAGCCCTAAGTAGCTGCACTGACGCAAATGACTCAGTATGTGGACATTCGAATAGAAATCGCATCGTCACAAAACTGAATCCTCCTATACATGATCTGTGTGTTTCCATGTGTCAGGCTTTTCAATCATTTTTCAAAGTTCCTCAATAATTATAACCACAAACAATGCGTGGGTCTGTATTTGTTTGGCAGAGCTGGGCACAGAGGAGGCTAGCGCTGTCTGGCTGAGCTGTCCACCAGCCCTGTGAACGTGAATAGGGGAACGTGTGGCTGTGGGCCAAGGGGGTAGCTGGGTGCACGTGCTTTCCCCACACATCTGCAAGCTTATTCACGATAACTGAAATTTTATTTATACTATGAATCGTTTGCTTTCACACATCTTATTGCATACCCGGCTATTAACCTAAAAAGAAAATCATTGATTGGAATGGTTGTTTTATATTCGCCACTTTATGGCAATTTATATTAATCAACAATAATTATTGAACCGATTCTCCTGGGTCTTGTATGTATGTAATTATAGTCTATGGTGGAGGAAACTCCTGCTACTTGATTTCTCCTGACTGGCTCTGTGACTTTATAGGCTAGCACTGTCTGAAAGCAATTTGTAAAACTAGGGGTGATGCTAGGTCCCCTCGGGGCCTTATTGAAAAATATCCTGTTTTTTCTACCTATAGAATTAATTTTAGCAATTTTTGAAGACTTATGATAAACTGGAAATATTTCATTTTACTTAAAGAAATTTATCAAATATTTTTTCATCTTCTGTTAAGATGATTATGGTTTTTCCACTCATGAGGAATCTAACTAATACATTTCTTAATATTAAACAATCTATTTTTCCTACAGACACAAAATCTATTTCAAAATCCTGTATAACATTTTTTTAGTTATAATAAAGCAGAATCATTCAGAAGTTCTGACTAATAAAGATTTTGTTAGCATTTAGTCCACAGATTATTTTAGGTATATAAAATATTTGTAAATATTTCTATGTACAATCTATAAGATTGACTTCAACTAAACACTCTTCTTAATTATTAAATTTGTGTGAAAGAAAAATTTCTAAATTGAAAGACATTCTGAATATCTAATATGCCCCAAACAGGTGCCTAAATTTAATGCAAAATAGTTTTATGTACTTTCTGATAAAAATCAAACTTATTCATTCCTCATAATTATTTTTAGAGGACAATTATTTTCAACAGAATGAAGAGTTTGTATCTTTCGGACTCCATCTCTGACCTGAAATCTTATTTTTCTGATTAATCTTTCTTGGCAGTCTTGATGCATAACTTAACATTTTTCAACTTCCTTTTTATACCACAAGGTAAACACCAAGCCATTCAAATATGTTTTTCAAAAAGTTTGTACATACATAATAGAATTCAATGAGATGAGGTGATTTAATAAGGCATCTACATAGCATGAATAATTTTATTATAAAGCATTATAAAGAGAAAATAAATGCTACATAAAAATGTTAATGTCCTTCTTGCTAACCACACTAAAATCGTACACCACGGAGAGCATTTTGTGCATGAAATGGATATTTATGTTAGTTGAATAAGTTATGAAATCATGAAATTTGAAATTAGTCATGATAACTTCTTGTGTAAAGCTATATCTTGACATAAAACAGATAAATTTTAGAAAACTAAGTTTCTAGCCAATGGTTGATTGATTTTTTTTGTAACTATCCCTTCTTCAACAAGCATTTTCTGAGACTTACTATGGGTTGTAGGTCCTACTCGAACTGAGAATGCAAATTATTACAATACAATTCTTGTCCTCACAAGCACTTTACAGTCTGGCAGCGAACTCAGGCATAAATGTAGACAAATTTTCTTCAATATAATACATGACATATTAAGTAACTTGGTGTTAAAAGTATGCACAAGGTACAATGCTGACAAAGCGCACCATGAATATGAAATCAATTCCCTTCACCCGATGACCTTCAGTTGCTGAAACCTAACCTACTCTTGTGTTTTCTGTACCTGTGCTTCACCCCTTTCACATTTTCTGGCTGGAGTGCTTTCACTACAACAGCCGGCTCATTCATTTCTTCATTGACATGTTATCCTCAGGTCACTCTTTCCCTGACTACACAAAAAGCGAACATGACTGAAATGTATGGCCCTCCTTGAGAGCCCTGGTCCTTTTCATCACAGCCTGGGAAAGGTGTTAAGAGACTGGTTTTCTGTCTTTTTTTTTTTTTGAGGTGTTAAAATATATTTTATTTATACAAATCAAGCCTTGAAATGCAGCATTTATAAGCATGCTTTGCCAATAATTCCACAGTATTTTGAATCTATTTTTCACATTTTATTGATATGTATAAGCACAAAATTATGGTTTACAATGAAGTTGAGCATTTTGTACACATATGTATCTTGTCACGGTGCCAAAGACTTTGTCTTGACCTGGACAACTCTGACACATGACTTTCATCCAGAGTTGTCCAGTAGAAGGGCAGCTAAATTTTCGTTGGTGACACTCAACTTGAAATCAGTTTATTCCATTCCTGGTTCAATTCCTTTACTCCACTTCTGGTTTTCCTAAAGTTGAACTCTTTTTCTAGGGCCTGCTAGTAAGAATTCCAATCTATGGCAATTCTCTTGGAAAATACTTAGAGGCCTCCTCTTTGTTTTTAACAGCAAGTAGAATCTTTATCTTCCAACTGGATCAGTTCAGAAGATATACTGAACACCTCATAAGATATGTAATTAGACAGCTGTTGTGATAGCCGCGGTGGCAAAACATTTTTGTTACTATGAGACACAGGAAGGAGGCAAAAAGCCCAAGAAGCGCAAGATGACTTAGCAAAGGATGGGAGAAGCTAGCCCGTGGTGACATGGCCAGGCTGCTGAATTAAGCTGAAAATACCTACTACAATGTCTGTGCTAAGCAAGACAATTGAATGTCAACTAAAATACTATTGAGGGATACAGTATGTTTCAAGGGAGGATTTTCCATTGCAAACAGTATTCAGAATCAAGTTCTGAAAATGGCTGCAGAAATTGGTGTGTAAGAGCCCATGGTCAGAAACCTAAACACATCTAGTAACATGGAGGAATACATGAACGCACAGGAATGTAAGGGAACTCTTGATCTCTGGAAAGTTGTCTTTAAAAGGAACCAATGCTCGACATTATTAAAACCATCTATGACATATGTGGCAGGAGCATCTGACTTACGGGCTCCAAGCTGCTAGAAGAACGAAACAAAACCAAATTTCAAAATAACATAGAGTAGGATCTGTATCAACTTTAGGTTTAAAGAAAAGGATTGGTATATACCTAAATTTTCTTAAATGAATGTATCGCTTAAAATGGTCTTGTACTTTAAAATGAACTGTTTGAGATTGGAACAGCGATTCTCAGTTTAATTACAGCTATTTAAAAAATATTACTTGGAATAATATTTACATTACTTCAAATTTTGCTCATAATTTCAAATAGAAACTTACATATTATTCAGACCACTCTGATAGTATGCCTCTTAAGTAATTTACTTTTATGTCACAATTAAATTTAGCTATGCATAAAAGTTTGTGTTGGACATAAATATGTCCACTAATTTTCCAATGTAGGCAGATTATTCCTGGACACTGACAGTCAATATAGCAATCACACTTTGCTTCAGGTTAATTAAGTGTATTTTAACTACTGATAGATTAAAAGACAGAATGCAATACGTACAAAATTAAGTCACCAAATCTAATATGTGCGTGTGTCATCGGTATATGTGCACACACATATATACATAGTAACATATGTGTGTATGCCCATATACATAATAACAAATGATGATTCATAACAAAATACCCCATTCAGAATAAGATTACACAAATAGATAGAAATACACAGATATAAATAAAATAAAAATATTTTGACAGAAATACTAGAAAAAAATGACTGCGAAGGAGAAAATTGCAAGTTTTAGTCCAGCCTGGACTACTCAGTGACTTAGTAAGACCTAGCCTCAAAAAAGAAAAAAGATTCTGTCCATAGTACTAAGAAAAGAAAAAAAAGAAAGAGGGAAAGAAAGAAAGAAAGAAAGAAAGAAAGAAAGAAAGAAACAAAAAGAAAGCAATTCTCCTGATTTATAAAAATAGCTATATGAATGCTCATGATTTTAAATAAAATTTTGAATAAAATAATGCTTCATATACTCATCCTGCATACATATAATAAAGTTGTGAGCAAAAACTATTATTTTTAAACTTCAACTATTCTTGGCTTAACTTAAAAAGTAAGAAAGAGATGATCTAAAAACAAAAAATTATGTGAATACAGTAGATTCAGCAGATATTAAAATGTACCTTAAAATATTAAAAGAACACATTAATCAATACATTATAAATAAGGCAAGAAGATCAATAGATCAGATTTGAAGGCTCAGGTAGGGACTGTGCTTCTTCTTAATAAATGAAAAGGAAAGTTCATAATTTCAGTTGAATTGAATTGATTAGTCATTACAGTCTATGGGAACAATGGATTAGAAGTTTACTCCAAATTCTGTTTCATCTGTGCCTTCATTTACACAAAAATCAATCAAGGGACAATCTCTTCTGAATTCTGTACACCCTAATGATTCACTGAGTTTTACTTTACAATATTTATTGGTTATGTAAGTAAAATAATTTCACAAACTGCAATGCTGGACTTTTATTGAACACATACTCTTTCCCAACCTTGCGCTAAGTACTGTCCTTGAATTTGCACTCCGATAACCTGCTTACGTGGTATGCTATTATTAACATTCTGACCCTTTTACAACTGAAGTTTAGACACATGTCCAAAGTCACACAGCCACTAACTAATACAACAGATTTCAAGTTTGAACTTGACCATTCTACATTAGGCTTTACATTCAACTGTTGCAGAACTGAAGGCTTCAGATTTAAAACACAATACACTTTAACTCAAAAACTAGTAAATTTGAAAAAACCACTGTAACAGGTGTTTAATAAAATGGTTGAAATCATTCTACAGTAAGTACGTGGCACTTGGTGATTATCATTATATTTTCCAACACGCACATTCAACTCCTGCATCAATCTGGAGAAAATTAAAACCAGAGACTTGGCTCCTCTCTCGGTTGGCAGTTCTAAGCAGGCAAGGGTGATGAAAGAGGAAGCACATGAACTGAAATGAACTAACCAATCAGTCATTAAATCAGTCGGTCCTGAATACCTATCGAGTTTCTACTACGGGTCAGCATACAACAGGCTCTGTCCTATGAACCTTACGTTCCAGTAGGTTAACGGAGGGACAGAAAACATAACAAGCAGAGTAAACATCAAGCGGTAACAAGAGACATGTAAAAATATGTCACAGGTTGGGCACAGAGAATAGTGTAGGTTTCAAATTGTTTTTCATGCAAATGCTTCATAACTGTCTTTCTTCATACATACATGCATGCATACGTGTACACACACCAATATATAAGCCCAAACACAATTTATCTACATGTGCATATGTGTACATATTTATGTATTTATATAAACATATATTTCAGTTTGTATCATCACAGAAATGAAAAAGAGGTTGAGTTATATTGTTAACTATTTCAGAATCAATTGCTACTTTGTTCTCTTGAAATGCATTTTAAGTTGTATACTTCCATATTTGGCCCACCTAATAGTAATGATTAGCAAAAAATATATTATAGTTTATCCAAGGAAGATTCAACTCTAAAGCAATAAAGGGAAGAGAATGAAGAAGGGAGTGAAAAGAAGATGTGTGCATTTTAAATGTATTGTGCATGTTTTTCATTACTTTCACTTCACATATGTGTTTTCTTATGGAGTATCACTAGAGTAACTTATGAGTGAGGAAAACAAAGAAAGTGTAGAAGGCAGAGGGTATCATTACTTGTAGGAATCATTACAGATGAGAGAGGAATATTTGCCTACAGGTCCATAAGTGAGTTAAGAAATACCATTGAAGGCTAGATTTTTAATGCATGCGCGTATACATACATACATACATACATACATACTGTTTGTTTCCCTTATTTTACTGTGAGGCCTCTTGTACATCCTGGAGTCATAAGACAGGAAGTAAAACAAAGTAACATGTAGACTATTTGAATCCAAGGATAGTTTTGATTTTTATTTATTTTTGATCATTAAATACGTTTTTTTTTTCTGTGTTACCCTGTTCCATAACCTTTAAGTCAATGTGAAGTACTACTACTTTTTCTATTAGCTCCAAAGAAAGAGATGATTAATTAGGATGGGAGTTTTAGGAAATGCTTCATAAATTATGGAGTCTTAGACTTTGTATCTGAAAGAAACTTTAGTGACCATTTCACATTTGTACCCTCATAGAGAGTCATAACTAAATAAAAACTTTGAACGTATCTGACAACTGAGGAGTCTCCCTCAGCTAACCTGAGTCTGAGATATCCCTGCCACTCCTTCAGACACGTATGGCTTGCTTTCATGACTTAATGCCTTACGCAACATTTAGTTAACAATAAGAACATGCCATTGTCCGTAGTTCAGCAGTTCAGTGTGGTCACGAACACCTTGGAATCCATGAAGTACAATATCTTTTGCATTAACCAGCTTCCATATCACTAGGACACAATACTCAATGTTAAAAACTTGAAAACAAAAGGTGTGACTTGGTTCACGGTTTCCAGGGAGCCATTCCATGGCTGGCTAGCTCTGAGGTGGAAACTTCATGCTCTAAATGTGCAGATAAGCAAATATGCTTAGTAATGGCAGCCAGGAGGCAGAGCAGGGGAAGAATGCCAAAGAGGAAGCGGACAGACACCATATGTGCCACCCAAAGTCACATCTTCATCACCCAGCTAGTCACAACCAAGAATGACCTTTATTAATTCCCTAAACAGCTCAAGAGATAATCGGGTTGAAACTTAAGTCCTACATAGATTGAAAGAAATGATTCCATTCAAAAGAAATTATTATTATAATCAATTAAATGCTACTTTAGAATGATATATAAATAAATCCCTTTATAAATCATTTAGCTTTACTTTCTAATTCTGTATAGATTAAGACTTAGAAGGGTAAATATAAACTCAGAAGTAGATATGTAATTACATATCTAAGTTGACATCAAGGCTGAATTAAAACAGTAATATTGGGCTAGAATATTTAGATTGATATTTAATGCCAGGAGTTGATATTAACAGATGGGTATGTGACAAAAATAATAAGAAAAACAAAAAAATTGGAAAATGCTATCTTTAGAGTGTGAATAGGAGAGCAAAGTAACCGTTAGGTTCAAATATATTTTAATAACTAAATAGACAATTTTTCTAGAATGACAAGATAATTGAAAAATATCTCAAGAAAGTAAATGATGTGGCCAGCCAACATGTTCCCATGAGCTTAATAGATATGAATGTGATAAATTTAAAAATATAATAGGATCTCTGAAGATTTTTGACAGGATTTATGCACGGTATGAATTAGTATCTTCTTTCTTATTTAAAAATGCTTAGCTATGACCACGAATGAAAAGTGAAATTGAAAGTTTTGTTACATACAACTGGATTTAGCGTTCAAAATTTCAAAATTCAATATCAGATGTACCACAATATGTTATGCCAGGTGAACAGAGCAGGGCAATCATTTCTGTGATAATAGAATTTTTTTGGCTATATTTTCTTCTAAAATGTTGGTTGCTCTAGATGACCTCTTGCTCATGGTCCCTGAAGAATTTCCTTTAATTACACCTTGCATTCTTGTTCTTACTTCAACTGGGCCATACATATTTTTTTTAATCTCCAAGATTTTGCTCTTAAATTTCCTCAGCTGGGATATTTTTCTCCAGATAGCTTCATAACAGCTCGATATCTTCCTATTTCAAGACCTCCACTGTCTAAAATAGATACTCCATAGATGGTCTAAAATGCAACTTTTTAATATGTTTTTTATATCCGAGGACAAATTACTCCACTTTGCTGACATAAAAGACTGTTAATGCTACTGTTAGATATAAATAAATAGAACTCTGGAAATTGTTTCAGTGAGTTTAGATTGTCCAAAAAAGTGGCAGCCTTTTTTACCTGCCTTCATATCATTTTCCACTATTTCAAAATATTTGTAAGAACTGTCCTTAAAGACTACACTCAGAAATTTCTGCTTTCCTTGGGAAGCACTAGTAATGAATTAAAATTCTTCTTAGGAATTAATGTCCTCATAAAATGCATTACTATTACATGGAAATATTGTCTTGAGAGAAACATCACAAATATAATTATTTCATTATGAAATGTAAAATATGTGTGGTGTGTGTGTGTCTGTGTAACGAAGCATTACACTGCCATAAAGAAAGATAAATTTGAAGCATTTGTAAGAAAATGGATGCACCCTGAGATCATAATGTTCAGTGAAGTTAAACACACACAGAAGATTAAGTATCTCATGGTCTCACTAATAGGAGACACTCAAAATATAAATGTCTACCGAGGGAAAATAAAGGATGGAAGGTCGTAAACAAGAAGGGACACTCCTCGGAGATGGGGTGGAGGTGGGAAAACGGGGGGGAAAAGAGATTGAAACATGATATGTATACAGATATCAATATCCCAAAATGTTATGTAATCAATATGTAAACAAATGCGTATTGCAGACACACACAAATATAAAGAGAAAAACTAAATACAAAGGAAGATCAATGCAATGAAAGATAGACTGAAATCCAGCGCACCATCAGGAGAGCATTTTATGTGGGCGCTACCAAGCCCAAGCAGAAGAACCAGTGCACATGGCAAACACAGGCCCGACAGGGTCTCTGAAAACCTCTGGAGACCTTGAATGAAGATTACTTTTGGAAATATTGTCATATTGAAAAGTTACATAGAGTTAGAAGGGAAGATCTATTACATTTTGTTGCTGCTTCTCTTTATTTTTAAACAAAGAAGGGGAGTTTCTACACTTCATTTAAAAGAATAAATAATCGAAGTCATTTTGACCAGAAGAATTAGGATTGTAACCAAATAGTATGTTCTAAGCGCTAAAGCTAAACTCTCATTTATGGCTTGCCACCTACCCATTACTGGCATGGTCACTTACAGGTGTATATACTGAAGATTCTCAGTCACCACATTTTGAGGAAAATTGTTATCTCTGTTTAAAAATGAGCCCTACAGGTGAGTCAGATTCATAACCAGGGTAACACCAATGTAAAACAGGAAGTACAGAAGATCTGCAGAGGTGCGTTAGGATATCACTTAAAATTTGTTGTGATTCCAGACTCCTTCCCCATGTTTTCCCCCAAATCGGTCTCTTCATCATATGTCTTTGTGACACGTAACCATCACATTCAACGTGAGGAGCCGGTGCCCATGCATAGCTCGTCTTGGCTCCTTTTACTTCCTCTCCCTCCACTCCATCCTCTCAACTCCTCTACCACTGCATCCTTAAGTTATAAATTGAGAAGTGGACCACCAGTTTAGGCTGCACCCATGGACACATAACTTCTAAATTTTTAACAGGATTCAGTTCAAATCATGATTTAAAAGTCCATAGTTTTCCAAACAGACTGATATTTCTTCAAATACCCAGAGTGCAAAAGGTTGTCCCAGAGCTTCCTTAGTCAAGAATGGAACAGATTAAGAAAAGAGACAGCTTGAAGTTCTCCAATACCTCGTCATATTCCAATGACAAAATCTCTGCTTTTTCATGGTGAGATGCTGTCTATATCTAACTGTATAAAAATATTCTCAATGAGTAAAAAGATTTTGAAGGTCGCAAACAAAGCCAAGAAGAGAAATCAGGAGTAACAAGAGCAGAGAAAGAGATGAGAAGACGGCGATGTCCAGGAAGGACTGCTTTAACTGATTTAGGCAAATCACGTAAATTTGAAAAATCCCAACTCGGATTAACTGTAATGATTGGCAACTGTGATGGAGTGGTCCAGCCAAAGGAATAGGAGTGAAACTGTTTCTTTTGATCAAAGAAATCTATTAACCAAAACTCACACTAACAAAAATGTCTTCATTTCTTGCTTATCTCTTCTTTCATCTTGCCTGAGGAGGACCCAAACTCAGATCAATAGATTCCTCAGCTCTATTGTATGAGTAAGGTGACTGTGTCTTCTGTCACCTACTGAGACACTTTAACAAGGGAACAGGGAACTATTACTCAAAAATAATAGATATAAAAATGACTGCTGCGAGTGCATTTGTGGAGATGTGCATTTGCTCCCGTTTGGATAAAATCTGAGTATGTGCTACCACGGCCCATGCCGTGGAGGCTTGGCACTCAGTGTGGTGATGTGAAGATGGAATCTTCAACTGGGATTAGTGTGAGGTCATGGGATCACCGAAGGTGCTACCCTTGGCAACCGAGTGGTGTTGCAAGCTGAGTCAGTTTCCACAAGAAGATGGAGTCACAAAAGTCCAAGCCTGACCCCTGAATCCCTCTGCCTCTCTGCCTTACCATCTGATCTCTTCCACCTGTGCATCCATCGTTGGGATGCTAACCACCAGAAAGCTCTCACTAGAGTCCAACAGAAGTCATGACCCATGACTTTGCAGCTCTAGAACCATGAGCTATATAGACTTCTCTGCTTCAAAAATGACTCAGACTCAGGTACATTAGCATAGCAATGGAAAATAGGTTAACATCATGGTTAGGCTATCATAGTTTAAAATCAACTTGAATCTTTTCAGGCAATCGCACCCTTTCCTTCAACAAAGTCCTTACAATGTACTCATTCTCTTAGCCATACCACTCATTTTTAGCCATCTCTCTGAACTATCTTACACAAGGAAAAGTACAGATAGAAAAACCAATTTCTTCACAAACAATCTGTAGGTACAGGTTTGTATTTGCGGCGTATGCATATAAGCTGCAATCTGTTCACATCTTTGTTCTACCATACAACTGACAACCTTCCATCACTGCCTTATCTCCAGGATCCTGACTCTATCTCCATAGCTCTAATTAAGAAAAATCTCCTTTGTCCCCAGAGACTCAAAATTCCAGCAGTATTTTTTACTAGGTGCAATAAAACATTGCTGTAGTTGATATATACACAAAGAGCCACAAAGTAACAGCGGTCTTAATAGTTGCGCAAAATTTCTACCCCTTAACCTGTAGTATTATTCCTAAATACGGTTTAATAAAGGGCTAGTTGAATATACTCATAAAATAGGCAGAACATCAGTAGCAATGTAGCTGGTTTAGTACATGCACGGTGCACAGAACTGTGAAAGTTGCTGTATTATCATTACCTGGCCCCTGGGGTGCTTGGATATAACTGCAAAATTACAGATAAGAGAGTGAAATGCATATGATAAACTATGGAAATCAGAACTAATTGCTGTCTCAGGGGGTTGATAGATTCCTCTGTAAAAGGGAAGAGAAGAGCTGGGTTTTGTTGTGGCCCGCAACAGTGAGATGAATTATCCACGACCTTATGTAAACCGAAAGCTTGCATTGACCTGTTGGAATAGGAAAGCCTGTCGCCATGGCAACAGAGGACAAGTTAAAATAGATTTTTGCTGCAGTTATAAATAAAGCGGAGAAACCAGTGGACTTTTCCTCTCCTAGTCTGTGATAATGACAACACAGGAAATCAAGCCAAACCACTCTTATTCCTGCGGTTTGTCCTGTTAGAAAATGTACCGCATTATTTGGATAAAAACCTCCGTCCATGGAGCCACTGGGTGATTGTGAGCCACTGGGTGTGGGGGAAGGGAGGAAATTGAGGGACGGTCACTGAGAAAAATGGAATTATTGGGCAATGTCACTGTTTTAAAAACGCATTATTTCTTAGAAGGGTCCTTGCAGGTCAGAGGTGTACATTTCAGAAGATCTAAATGTACAGAGGCAAGATTAAAAAAAATCCGCAAACCCTTTCAAATTGCTGTGCTAGTTCTTTCTTTTAGCTAGAGTAAAAAGCATATGAAGTATAGTGTATTTTTATATCTACATCCATCCTGTCAATTTTCTAAAATCTATGATCGATGCTTAAAGATATACTTGGCTTTATAACATGAATCTAGGTAGGCTTCATGGACACCATGGCTAATTCTATTGATTCCTTTAAATCAGAGTTCTCGAAGATATCTTCCCGAAACATAAACCCCTTTCACCCAACACTTGGTGGCACTACTACTTCATGAGGCAAGTCTCTGCAATAGATGCCCAATTTTTGTTTGGCAAACACTGGGTCTGCTACTCCATGGCATGACCCTTCAGCTTTCGTGTTTTGACTGTAAGCCCCACGGCGCTAAGGAGTCTTCTGTTCCTCCCACCTGTGAGGGACCACTGGAAAAGAAGAATCTATTAGGAGCACTCACGTGCGTCGCACGAGGTTCTCATGGATGCAAATTTGAGGAAAAGAGTTATCCTATAGCCGCAGTGCTAGGGGGCTGATGCTCTGGATTCTCCGCCGTCCGATGGAACTTCCCTTGAGATGATCTTCGCCTGTGCTGTAACACATATCCACCAGCAACAGGGCACGATGGGATCTTGTAAAGTATATGATTCAATAGAAAAAGTGAATTAAGCAATGAGCTATTTCAATTTAAAATTCAATAGTCCAAAGCAGCTGGAGGCAGCCATGTTGGCTCACACAGCTTACTGTGCGCCGTGCACAGACCTGGCCTGTTGGCTCAAGAGAGCTGACTCAGAGGGAAGGAACGGGAAGGCCATGGCACTACCGACTCTCCTCTTCTTAGTGACGGTGACAGAATACAATGAAATTCATGCGTTTATCTGACCAGATCACCTTATTCTCCACCCAGCTGTCATCCAGAAAGGCTAGATTTTTTTTTTCTTTGGGGTCATCATGAATTGCTTAGGATTCTGGTCTAGAAGTTGTACCTGTCAGGGTTTTGGTCCTCAACAGCATAGGATTTGGAGAGAAGCAAATAACTGTCATGACAGCGCACTCCGCCGGCGGTCCATGCCACTCCTTTCCCTCTGCCTGTCACCAATGACCTTGTAGAAGGCAGAATAAGGTTCTCCAGACTAGTGTTTTTAAATCACATTAAATGTTAAACAACCTGACAAGAGAGATGGTATATAATGAATTGTATCAGGAACTAAAGTAAGGCAAGGACACAGTCAGTCCCCAAAAATGAGGGTACCTGTTACAGAGCCCCACTGGAGGGTCAAAGTGATGCCCTTGACCTCCCTGAGCTCCAACATTAACTTTATTCTTTTCCTTCTATGAAGCTAAGTCACGTTTTACCAAATTCGATAATGTCTCCATTTCCAAAAGTTGGGCCTTCAGATAAAGTGATTTTTTCTAGTTATTTCCCTTTGTCGTCTAATCCTTGACCTCTATTCTTTTCCTACTGACCGGAAAAATAAAAGGAATAGGATAATTAAGATGTCATAAATTGGAATGATTCTATTACAGAAAAATGTCCCAATAATGGCTTCCCAAAGGGGACGCCAAAATTACTCTACTAACAGTTATGAATTCATGAGAATTATTACTAGATTCTTGTAAGAAATCCATTTCAGGTACTACATGTAAGACACTGAATTGCTGTGTTAAAAAATACTGTTGTATATCAAGAGCGACTTTACCAGCAACTCTTAAAATCTTATTCTTCAGTTCTATCACTTGCATTTTTGTAAGAAAGAAATCTCTCTGAAATGATATTGCATTTTTTACTCATCTACTTCCTGTTGCCTTCAGCTGGTCAAAATCTGTACTCAATTCCTACGAACCATATGCCAAGTCCACTCCCCCACATCAGACACATCAAATTTTTTTTCTTCTCTTCCACTTCTCTATAAATAATCACTTCTGTTTTAATCTATTTTGGTTCAAATTAGGTACAGAATGGACTTGAAGATGACCTCATATCATCCCAATGGTTTCTCATGTTTTCACTTATATTTTCCTTGATTATTTCCTGTCTTCCACAAGTCTTCACATATATATAAAAATCACCAAAATTTGACATTTAAATTTACATTAAAACACTACTAAACCTGGGATCACAAACCTTCCTGGAAATGAAAGATAATATTTTGTTAAGAGTATCTATCAGAGCCTGGGTTACTGAAACCACTCTGGCTATTTGAATGAAGGGAGCCAAGGAAGTGTTCGATCTAAGAGTAAAAGGGTACAGCTGGAAGCACAGTGGTTAGAGCACAGTGCCTAGGAAGCACAAGACCCAGTTAGATCCCCTAACACCACATAATAGCTGGGCATGGTGGTAGAGACAGGTCTGTAATCCCAGCTCTCGTGAGGCTAAGTGAGGAGTATCACCATGAGTTTGATGCCAGCATGGGCTACATACATAGAGAGCTCAGGAGTAGCTTGGACTACAGAGAGATCCTGTCCCAAAAGAAAGAGAGAAAAAAGGAAGGAAGAAAGAAAGAAAGAAAGAAAGAAAGAAAGAAAGAAAGAAAGACAGACAGACAGACAGAAAGAAAGAAAGAAAGAAAGAAAAAGAAAGAAAGAGTAAAGACAGATCTTAAAACCTTAAAGGAGGGGCCCCTGAGAGAGAGAGCTAAAACAGTTGCCTCTCCAGAGAGTCTAATTCCACGGCCTGAAGCAGGAGGCAGGATGAAACCAGCTGAACTAGTGCTGGAAAATCGATAACTGGATTCTGCGGCTGACAGGTAACAGCAACACAGCAGTGATGCTCATGGGAACGAAAAAGTGACAAGAAGGCCACATGAGGCAGAGGAGGAGAAACAGACAGGAAACAAATCTCCTTATCCTCCTCCAGCCTTGCAGCCTCCTTCGAATAACTTCCATTGGCAGAGCTAAACAGGAAGACAGTTGGCGGAACAGAAACGTGGTGGTCTCGATTTCAGCTCCAAAATCAACCCCCTCCCTCCCCAAAAAAGAATACCAGAAGGCTGCTTAGTGTAAACGTCAAAGAATCCTCCTCCTCAGAACACATAAAGTGTTAAGGCAGAGCAGCCAAAATAAAACAAAACAGGCAAACAACGTGAACCTCGTTCTGATGTCTGTGCAAAAAGGTCTGTGCATTTCCCAAAGCCAAGTCATTACATTTATTGTTCTAAAACCTAAAACACATCTTCTACACTCAAGAATTGTATGTGGTCTAAAAACACAAAAATATATTGAGCCTGTTAGCGATTGAATTCAGCTTGACACATGAGAATGGATTTAAACTTAGTAATTAAGAATGCTGTGATTTTCTACTTCCTAATGCCTAAATATTCCCTCATTGTGTCTGTTGTTATTAGAGCTTATACAGCCACTTGAGAATGTTGGAAACTCAAAAATAATTCAAGGGAAATAGAGGAAAAACATCAAGAAAAATGTCAAGAGTTAAGATTATTCAGTGGCCCGCACCACGTTGTTTCATGTCAATGTCTGAGGTGGTGTAGATATCTCTATATATAGCATACTTGAACTTGATATTTTAAAGGGCCCAGTAATTATATGTGTCAATTGTATACTTGATATTCACAAAAAACTAATATAATATTGTAGAGTACTAAACAGACCTTTCTAGAAATAGAAATTCTCAGTAAATTGGATGTGCTGTTATGTTCTGGAATGATCCCATTGTAGGCAGATGCGAAGGTTTCTGGGAATAGGGCTGTCATTTAGGAGAAAGCGGGCAAGAGTCAGAAAATCTATTTGAACTTAAGTGAATAGAAGTCTACTCTAGGACTCCTAGCAGGTCCCTAGTCCCAAAACAACAACTGCAGAAGGAAGAAAAAAAAAGCAAACACACGTTCTATCATATTGATCAAAATAACTTAAAAGGAAATAAATCAAAATTGTGGAACTCAGCCACACCAAGCACTGGATAAAGATTTTGAGAAAGGAAAATTAACTTACCCCCTACGGGTGAGCAAGAGGATTCTAGATATCACTAGACTTTTTTCACAAGTTAGACTGAGCTTCAGGTGATATTACCAATGGTCACAACTCAGATTCATGTAAAAATAACACTAGCAGATGGATCCAAATGTGTAAAGCAGCATCTCAATAACAGCCTAGAGTTTAGAATTCAAGTATCACGTTGTTTTGTTACTTTAGAAAACTTGTCTGAGAACTTTCCACTTCCTGGAAGGTAAATTCATTCCCCATGAACATCGTCTACATCCATCAGGACTCACCCTAAATAATGTTTTGTAGATCCAGTGCGTAGATCTCTTTATCTCAGTAAGCCCCAAGGCAGGGTTTATGCTTTCTTTATCTTGGATGCTCACTACCTGGCACAAAGCCTGGAGCAAAGCAGGCCTCCCTGCAGTCCGGTGAATGAGGTAAATTCCAATCTGTTTACAAAATAGATTCAAGTGAATCAACAAAGTGCAGATGTCCACTTGATCCTAGTGATCCTAGAAGATCTAAACAACCAACTAACTCAGTTTTAAGGCTTTTATATCATTTAAGAAGTCATTTATATTATCAGTTTTCAAGATTTTAAATATTAATTTCTTTATACAGCTTGTGTATGTATCCAGAAGAGTACAAAGTAAACCCATATATGCACATATACATTTTATACACACCTATTTGTATATTTTACATGCATTTAAATCTACATTTCAATGTTATTTCCTAAATTTCAATAACAATGTTGTTTCCTAGATTTCCTAAAATTTCAATGATTTTTTAACGATTTGTTTAGCACACAACCCTTGTGTTCAAATTTAGATTTTAAAAAAGGCAATAATTTTCACTAGATTTTAAGCAAGCATTAAAAGGACAAGAGTTGACCCCCCCACACTACCATATCCCTTATCCTCAACCCAAAATATGACAATCTTATTAAACTTTGCTTTAATTTGTAGTAGCTATTATTAATAGTACTGCTGAGGATCTAATAAATTAATAAGTACTGATGGATTAGTCCGTAAGCAAAAAGTGTCGAATGGAAGTACAAAATAAAGAACAAATAGGTGAATAGGAGTAACAGTTTTGGGATTTATTATATTTGATTTTTAAAGAAAATTTTGAATTTGAAAAATTCTTTATTCATTTTGAAAATTTGAACCTCAACCATTCACATTGTGAACAAATACTCATCCACCCAGAACATACTGATTGACCCTCCATCAATTAGCTAGGATCTAAAGATAAAGTAGAAAGTAATGTTGACAGATCTTATCTGCACTGAACTTTCCTTCATATTTTATTTTACTTTTTAAGAGACTCACTCTGTAGCTCAGGCTGGTACTGAACTCAATATGTAGCCCAGGGTGGCCTCAAACTCATGGCTATCCTCCTCCTGCCTCAGCCTCCAGAATGTTGGGGTTTCAGCCATGTGCAGCCACACTCACCTTACATGTTGCATGGAATGGAACCCAGGGCCCTGAGCTTGCCAGACAAGGGCTTCTATTACTGAGCCACACCCCTGTCCCCGAACATTTCAATGGGATTGCTATTCATAAATAAGCTTACATGAATTAAGTTCTGAAAAATCATAAACATAACAAAAAATAAGCAGAATGCCACAATACCACTCAAGAGTTTATGTAACTTCCGACCCAGAGACCAGCACCAGATCTAAGGCAAGAAGGAGTTCAGATGTATTTGAAAGCCTGGATGTACTTGAAGCTAGTGGAGAAACGCGGGAGATTCAGTGAGGAGAGGGAGGATGACAGCAAACCAAGCTGGGAGGGTGTCCAGTGGGCTTTGATCTCATCCTCCTAGGAAGCCAGGGACAGCAGCGTCACATGAGCTCACGGATATCTAAAATAGGAACTATTTTAGAAAAGTTGCTGAAAGAAAATTTGATTTTCAAGAATGTTAACGCAGGGAAGACTGGATTTGCGCAATTGAGTTCCATCTTAGTGTGTTAAGCTATGAAATATTTAACTCCTTATGAAGTTAAGAAATGAACAATCTGTGACAATTCTTGAATTTTAAGTCAGCAGCTGGGTAAGTTGTTAAAGAAGATGAAATAAATATATCTAGGCATTGGTAAAATAAAGTGAGGATACTACATAGAGGTTGAACATACAAGTCAGGAACGCGAAGTCTGGGCTTAGAAGCAAATTCAAGGTTTTTTTGACATATCATAACACAGGCAAGGGAATAGAGAAAAAAAGATTCTATCATCAGCTCAACTTTCCACATGGAAAAGCCAAATAGTATGTGGTGCTCCCTCACAGAAATTTCACTTAGAGATCCTTAAACTGGTACTTAAAACAAGAAATTAAATATGGTACAAAATAAAGTTGATGAGCAAAGTGGTTTATTTTTTAAATGAAGGTTGAGATCAAGGAAATGGGTCCCATCGGGTTAAGGTCATTGGCATTGCGGTCATTGAGGTCAAAGGACCATCACAAGAACAGCTCTAGTAGGGCAACCTGAAGTTGCTACACCTTGCAGGTTTAAGAGCAGGTGGGGAGGAAAAGCAGCAATACTGGTATAAAGAACCTTCTTGAGAAGTTTCCTTTTAATATGTGAGAAGTGGAATTGGGCAGAAGCTGGACAGGAGTGGAGCTTGACGAATGGGACACCGAGTGATGAACCAGCAGAAGGCACCCTGTGACTACGTGACCTGGTGGCAATTCAATCTCCAGCATCTAATTTTCTGAATTTGATCGCATTGTTCTCTAAAGGAACCCAGGTATTGTGTTAGGTAAGTATCTGACTCTGTGCCTCAGTTAGCAACCTGGTTCCACTTCTGACTCTGTATCTGAAGATGCTCAATTTCTATGAGCCTGCCTTGTTCCAAAACTCAACTTTCATCTCCTCTGTGCTACAAGCACTTCCCCATGATTCAGATCAGTAGTTGATATCTCATAGGTCTCAACAACTTATCACTTATCTCTTGAAGGTTAAAATCTAAGAAAGACTTGTGATCACTATTTACATGAATTTCCAAATCCCACATTGCCAGAAAGTTCGCCACACATGCTTCCAAACACAAAGCGAGAGAAAGAGAGAAAGAGAGAGGGAGAGAGAGAAACACCTTGAGCTTTCTATTCATAACCTTGAAAATTAACAAAAAGAATAAAAGCACAACATTATTACATCTTTCATTGCTCCAGATAAATTTGCAGGAGAATTCCACTTACTTTTAAGAATTAAACAGGGCGTCTTTCTCCCCTACGTCACTTGAAACAATTCTTGCTCTATGATAAAGTAGAAAAGAAAGGCGAAGGGGACGTGAAAAAAGTGAACGTAAACCAACTTTACTTTGCAAATTCTAATTAATTTTGCTTCCCAGAAAATATATAGAACAGAATGAAAGAATTTTTCCAGGTATAATACAGTGATTAGATATGATCCAAAGGTATTTCCAGCAAAAATTACAAGTAGAATAAAATCTACATGCTTTGGATGAGAGACGTACACTACTTCTGATAGTTACATCTGCTAAATCCATTTACCCATCATTAATAAAAAAATATTATCACATTTTCTTCTTTTATTAAATAGTCAAGCCAAGCTAAGTCCAGGATGACATCTTCTGTAACGCCAGCCATGTTCCAAACCATGTTATCAACAGTTCTAGTTTCAAACCATTTAATACACTGTAACTTCTGATGTGTTATCTTTTTCTAAATACAATATGAATGTACCAGTAGAAAAGCATTGTTTCTATGTAATTATTTTGGTCTATATATTTTTATTTTCTCTGTCAACTGAATACAAGTGTGGTTATGAATTTAATCACTATATTTTTGATAACCAAGTTGGATAATATTGTGCTTAACTTACTCAAGGATCGCACTAGTAAAGTGCAGTTAGTTCCCTAAAACTCCTCTAGAAGCAAGCTATTTAGCATTTTCTGTTTCTGTGCAGTACTAATTCAACATATCAGTAGATATTCATGGACTGACAGTTGGATTGAAATTCTCCCAATAGCAGTTCAAGTCTTCTGAGAAAGAAGTATAAAAACTGTGAGCAGTTACAATATCCATATCAACCTCCACTGTTTTCATTTTCTCCTTCAAGATGGACAATCTAGTTAAGACTAATTATTAAGAGCTGTGGTTATTACACTTATGCTCTTTATCAATTGAACTCACTTAAACATGAGATTTAGAAAAGCGCTTCCCAAACTGTGATTGCCAGAGATGTTAAACAACCCATGAATAACAAGGCTTCATGTTGAAATAAGTGTTTTTTGGTTTTGTTTTTGTTTTGTTTTGTTTTGTTTTGGAGACAGGTTCTCACTCTGTAGCCCAGGCTGGTCCCGAACTCACTATGGAGCCCAGGACTCACAGCAATCCTCCTGTCTCAGCCTCCTGAATGCTGGGATTACAGGTGTGCACCGCCACACCCAGCTTATGTTTTGCTGGGGAATCGAACCTGGGTACTTAGCACTTGTCTTAGCACTTTAACCACTGAGCTATTCCTCCAGTCCGTTGAAATAATTTTAATGTGCATTCAAATTGTAGGTAGCCTAAGGATAAATCTTAATTAGAAGCACTGAGTTAAAAAGTCCTCTTCCACGAAATTTAAATAGGTCTACTTATTTCTTCTGACTTCCGAGCCACTGTTCACACCGATGTGCTCATCTGATCTTTCTTCTCCCCTCTCTGTTACCCAGAATCAGTTACTCTGTGCCAGTGGTTTCACACCGTAATTCCTCAACCAGGGGGTCACAATCTACAGAACAATTTTCCCTGCACTATTTCATGGCTGCAATCACCTTACAGATCAGCCAATTTTATTCCATTGCTTAGATATGTGACCAGAAGACCTCTGGCTTTGGTTGAACATTGGAGGGGGAAAATAGACACGGAAAATTCTTTGGGGACTTTCAACTCCCTTGCTTACTTTTTTTCTTACTTTATTGCTTTCTTACTTTTTTTTCTTACTTTTCTCTGAGAGAGTTAGACACGTGGTCCTGCCTAACTGGAAGAGACCAGAAGTGCACTGTCTCCTGTGGACAAGATTGAAATGAAAAGAGAATCAGACACAAGGGTGGGGCTGTGTGGTGTCTCCAATACCAGAAACCCGGTGCATGAATGCTTACAGACAAACGAGGGGAGGGAGGAGGCAGAAAGGTAGACTTCCTGAAGAGGAAAAAGGCATGGGGTGGTGGTGGGGAGAGGTGGGAAGAGGGTGAGGGAGTAAGGGTGGGAAAGACAGGGCTCGTGTAGGGGTCCCTGTAGGGACCGATCCCTAAGAAGAATGTAATTATCACGTGTCTAAAGAGAAATTAAAAATAATAATGTGGAAGAAAGATTGAAATATTGGTGAGACTGAGAAACATCCGCTGCCCTGTTTAGATCCTGTCCATATTTTATGACTAATTAATTCATATACCGACTAATTAGCTCCTTCCAGAATTATTAGCGTCATCGCATAGAGTTTTAAACTCTAGCTCTAGAAATGATTTCATCCATTATACTCAAGTGTATAATTATAAGGATTCATAGCATTGTTTCCCTCAGTTTCTGCACCAAATAAAAGTTTCTTCTCTCTGTCACACCAAAGAGATTCTTTCCCTTTTTTGTAACAGACAAACAGAAATTGGGAAACCAGGTTTGGATCCCAGCCCTGTCACTCATACCATGTGTGGCCTGGGGGATTTATCCTAAACCCCCGTGCTCAGTTCCTCATCTGTGAAATGGCCCCATGCGTCATATTTACCTTATGAAGTGATTATAAAAATCAAATAAGAAAATGCACATAAAGGATAACTACTTAGAAAAGGAGTTTAGAGTTTCAATCTTTTTTTTTTGCATTGTGATTGAATATTTTGTGCATATACAGTTAGTGTCAATATCACAATCCCTTCCCCCCCCACACCCCTTTTTGGCTCTCCTGCACCCTCACAGCCCCTCTACTTCCTACAATCACCCCCTTCTGTTCTATAGGATGACTGCGTTCTGGGTTTCTCATATTAAAGAAGCCATGTGATATTTCACCTTCTCCTTCTGACTCACTTCGCTGAGCATGATGGTCTCAACTTGCAGCCATTTACCTGCAAAGGCCTCAAATTTATCTGTCATTATACGAGAGTAATGCTGCATTTTGTGTATACACCACAATTTTTGTATCCATCGGTCTGTTGATGGTTTTTTGGGGCATCTTCCACATTTAGCTGTTGTTAGTGGTGCTGCTGTGAACACGGGTATACATATATTTCTGTTATACGATGCTTTTAACCCTTTTGGAAAGATTCCCAGAAGAGGTCTTGATGGATCAGGTGGAATATTTATTTTCAGCCTTTTGAGGAATTTCCATACTGTCTTCTATCATGGTTACACCACTTTGCAGTCCCACCAGCAGTGTAAAAGGGTTCGATCGTAAGATTTGCCTTGCACCTTTGCACGTCAAGCTGGAACATGAAAACTAGCTTCTGTCTCGGAAAGCCGTTCGGTGCCCCTCGACATTGTCTTTCACGCCACTTTACTCTGCCAGGACGCAAATGTGGAGCGTATTCCTGTGGATTTTGATGTCCTTCTCTAGTTTTTTTTTTTTTCTCCTATGAACAAAAGAAGAAAGTCATTTCTTTCTGCCTTATACTTTCAAATATACAATTTCCATTCGTTTCTTGATAGTTATCAAACTCTTAGGTAGCCATGCCCCTTACATGTGGCTGCAACTTAAAATTGCATTCTTTTCCTTTTTGATATTCCAACACCCGTTTGGACAGCCCCTCATTGTGTGCCATTTGTCAGTCCTGTGCTTCGGGACTTTTTTATTTTTATTCAATCTAAGACTATATGCTAATTTTTATGATGAGTTTAATATCCCCTCAAATATCTTAATTTGGAACAGCCCAGTTCTCCATGAGGAATCTTTAACCCTCTCTCATTTCTGTTTGCAATTCATTAATTCATAAGTATTCATGTGAGTGATGCATTCACTACCAAGACAGCCTCATAGTTTCAGGTTTCTTCATGTCTCTTCTTGTCCAGGCTATTGCAAATACCCCGTGAGGAATCCTTAGCCTTCCTTCCTCTCTCTCGCTCTTTTTCCTTTATATTCCAGTAAATATACACATATATGTAGGCTGGTGTGGCGACACATACACAGGTAATCCTGGCAGGTTGGGAGGCTGAGGCAGGAAGATCTTGCCCAAGCAACTTATCAAGGCTATGTCTCAAAATAAAACAGCAAAAAGTGGACCTGGAGGGTCTGGAGGAATGGCACAGCAGTTAAACTACTTGCCCAGCTAGTGCAAATCCCTAAGTTTGATTATCCAGTACTTCATACACTGGGCATGGTAGCACACGCTTTTAATCCCAGCACTCAAGGGACTGAGGCAGGAGGCCAGCCTGGGCTACATAGTGAGTTTAGAACCAGCCTGCACTACGAAGTGAGACCTTATCTCAAAAAAAAAGTGGAACTGGAGGTGCAGCTCCATATGAAGGCCTTGGCTTCAGTCACCTGTATGCATATATGTATGCATATGTGTGTGTGTGTATATATATATGTGTGTGTGTGTGTGTGTGTGTGTGTGTGTGTGTGTGTTTATATGTATGTATGTGTATGTATATATATATATATATATATATATATATATATATATATATTCATCGTAAATGAAACTAGCAGTCTTCCTTTACTTTTAACACATGATAGCATGTAATTATTTTTAAAGAAAATTACATAATTGGCTGGTCAGTTTCGTTTGAAATCCTTATGGAGAATATATCACAATATTTTCAGGATTTGCAGAAACGGTTTATTGTTTAAATTCCCCTGTTCTCTTTTAAAAGGGTACATGTGACGTCACTAGTCCCCTTACACACATGTTCAGTTTACACCTTTTTAGTCTCAGCCCCTCGCCCTTTGATCACAACAGTAAATTCTCTCAGCCCTCCCAGGCTGAGCATTCTGTGTAATTCTCCTAAAGATTTTATTTTTAATCTATCTTTTACCTATATCATTAATTTTTCTCTTTTCTAGATTATTCATACCAGACACAAATGTGCTCTACTGTGTCCTATTCTAAACGACTTCTCCCTGGAGTAGCATCTTCTGCATTTCAAGAAAGGTCTGCGGAAAAGAGAGACCTTTGAGCACATCTCCAACTTCTCACTTCTCCCTTGTACTTGGACTTTAATCTTATCCCTAAACAACTTCGTACAATAAGCACAAAGATGTGTGATCTCAAGGTGTCTCCATGATCTGAGTATCCCACACCCACTGGAAACTTTCCTTGTTCTCGATTCTCTTGACTTCTTTGAATCTATGAATCACCTTTGCTCGAAATGGCCTTCTGTCTTGGCTTTCAGGAGGATGTAGCTCCCTAGTTTCCTTTGCTCCCACTCATACTTGCTTAGTACATTTTGGTTCTTGCCCGTTCTTGATTCAACATCTCTGAGCATCTTTAATTGCACTGTCATGGCCGACTTGATGTGATAAACCAAATTTTAATTCAAACGTGTATTGTCCATGGCCCCTTTGACTTTGAGGAAGGGCCAGGAATCATCACACATGCCAGATATGGTGGATGAGTATAGGTATGCATGTTTCTCTGTTATAAGATGCATTTAACTCTTTTGGAGAGGTATCGCTGGATCGGAGGATATTTATTTTTAAGCTCTTGAATTTCCATACTGCTCTCCACCAATAATTTTTCTATTCAAATGTTCACTATAGATTTTGCACATTTTATGTCTCCTTATCATTTCATTCACATATGATCCTCTCTGTGGCCTTTTTCCACACACACGCATTTGTACACTAAGAATTCTTTGATGTACAAGTCCGGCCATTTCAGCAAACTTCATATATATGACATAATTTCTCATATCTACTAAACTGTCTTTCAGATAAGTCATCCTTACAGAATTCTACAATAACTTACAATTTTTAATAATATTCCAATTTTCCCACAAATTTTAATAATATTCCAATTCTCCCACTTAGGTAATAAAATACATATACCCATGGAGCAACTCCAGATGAAAGACTCAAAGTCAGCTTGTTCCTTTCGTTCCCTTCCTTCCCCATCTCATCTATGAACGAGACCTATTAAGTCTTTTTAGACTTAATTGCCCTTTTTCACTTTTTTCGCACTCTTCCATTGCCTTCTCCGCTCAGAACGCTAGCTCTCTCCCATTCTGTAACTGCTTCCTAATTTGGGTGCAGGCTTTTACCCTCATGACCTTTCTCCCAACATGAGAGTTGGAATATTTTGAACATGTATCAGATCCTGCCACTCTAATATTTAAATGCTTTATCTTAATGACAAGACCTCTCGAGATAAAATAAGAAGGTTTCGTTTTCTACAAAACCTTGCTTACACTAAGCTCAATTTGTTCCCCATCCAATTTGGTCACATTATCTTCCCAATGATCTTCCCACCTGACACACCGTCCCTCTATCAGTACCAAATACATGTTCAATTTCTTTTGAACTCCAGATCTCTGTTTCAATCTTCTAATCCTCCTCTTTTCCCTCAGATCTCCATCCTGATGTTCCCTCCCTAGAGGAGGCAAGGCAAATTAGTTGGCAGGCACTGCAAGACCGATTCCGTGACCTGAGTAGGCAGCAGTGTGTTTAGAGTCCTGACTGTTTGGCACATCCATCAGCAATGCACCTTAATGCTTTGTGCTTCAGTGATGCTTTCTGATAGAAACTCCATGAAAGCTCCTGTCTGGACACCTCCTGGCAGTAGGTTAATTTAACACCCCATGGCCAACACAAACCCTGGCAGAGGCAGACAAGGAACCGTAGTTGAACTTACACAGCAGTGATATAATCTATTGTCTAGATGACTACCTTTTAACTAAACCATATAATTTGCAGAACTCTTGGAATATATCTCAAAATACACCAGTGTTTTAAATTAGCAGCTGTTTTGTATATCAGAAAAGGAGTACAAAAACAAGAACATAGTCAGAAGCCTCTGCCAGGTCATTGCAGATGAAATCTTCCTCATTATTTGGATCTTGAAACAAGAAAAAAAGAATCCTCTTTTATACACAAGCTCTGAAGCCATTATTTGGAAATAAATGGAAAGCCACCTCCTTCCATGGGATTTCAAGTCTAGGGTGATGTTTGCAAGATGAGATGATTTTTGTTAGTGTAAAACATCACCTCAAGTGTGATAGAGGGTTCTTAAAAAGAGCAAGAGAGCCTCAGAGTCAGGAGAAGCATTTATGTGAATGAAGTTTTGCTCCATGCTTCGATATCTAACAGTTAATTTCTGAGATTGATGGTAGGTCATGTGGAAAGTAGATTCTAGAGGACAAGAGTGGTACTCATGGTTTATGCATTTGATTTCGTATTAAAGGAAGAAACGGGACAGAGTGACTCAGTGATTTGGACACATCAGCCAGCAACAACTTAGAGCACAAAAAAAAAAAAAAACAGGGGTGAAAGGAGGAGCTGATGGTGAGAGGGAAATGCCAGACACTCTCATTTCCATATTCTTGGAAAGGTAAACAGAGTCAATTCGATCATAACGTTGCAGAGATACTGTACGAAAAACACAGGGGGTTATGAAATTTGACTGAGACTTACTATCCACTACACAATAAACGAGTTCCCCAAATTGCATAGAAATATTGAGAAGTTGATAGGAAGAATATTATCATTGCTACTATGACAGCTAAGGTGTCACAGAGGTTAAACACAATAGTGCCACTGCCAGCTTCCCACTGATCTCTCTCATCCTATAGTCAGTTCCACTAGAAGCTCGTTGTTTCATAAATGACAAAAATGTGACATGAATTGTTTTCTCAAATGATAGTATTGCCTATCAAATGTTATTAATATCAGATATTTCAGATAGCAAGTATTGAGTAGCAAAACTGGATTTGGCCAGGAAAAGACCAGAACGAAAGCAAGGCGACAGTCAAGACATATGTGAGGGCTGAGCAATGACAGGTCCAGGAAGAGACTGATCAAAATTTGATGATTCGAATTTTAATACAAAATAAGGCAACACAGACAACCTAGAAGTCACAATGAAGACAGTTTGCTACTCTTTCCTAAGGAACAATTAAACAGTGCTAACTACCTTCTCCCTACAACATGTTTAATTTTATTAAATTGAGTCATTTTTGTTACCTCTGGCATTTATTTTAGTCTTTCCTGTGGTACCATGGCACACAGCGGCACATCAATTTGCTTTGCGTGTTCTATGGCTTTTGTGTCATTAAGTATTGGAGCGTTAGGTGGTGTTCACACCAGAGCTGTAGTGTTTTGCAATTAGTAATACATGGATTAATAGAAAGGGAAATTTGCCTCACTAGCATAACTTGCTAAAATGACATCTAGAAGAAATGTTAATTTCTCCTGAACTAATTACCCAAGATCTTGGAGCATTTAAAGTTGATAAAATCTCCAAACATTAAAAAAAAAAATTGAGAAAAGCTCAATAATAAAAGCAGATCTATGTTGTTCCACAATTTCATATCCCTTGAGCCTTTTTTTTCCTTTTTTGTACAGAATGGTGCCTACAAGAGTGAACCTAAAATCTAGCCATACATAGCCCTGCTCCTTTTGGTTACCAAGGAAACCATTTCTTAGACATTCATATAAATATATTGTAGACTGGAGGAGGAAACACTATGTATATATAGAAAGCTTTTGCCCTGATTTATTATTGCTTTGAGAAAATTTTTATCTCATTTATATATGGCTATTCAGACACTATATATATATAGGCATGTGAGAAAAAATATAGCACACATGACAAGTGCACGTTGAAAAATGAATTTTACTGAGAATGTGAGATATAATAGAAGGAAAATTACTAATATTGCCAAAATACTCCACTCTTCAGACATGAGCAACAAAAAGGCTCATTTTCATTTGGATTTTAATGAGCATTTACCTATATTCACAGAACAAGTCCTTACATTTAACATTTTTATATTCCTCCCTCTAAGGCAAAAAAGAAAAAGTTGAGCCTATTTGTCTTTTGGAAAGTTTTGCAATATCTTTTTAAGAAC
The DNA here is from genome assembly GCA_004027205.1 of Ctenodactylus gundi. Taxonomy (NCBI): domain Eukaryota; kingdom Metazoa; phylum Chordata; class Mammalia; order Rodentia; family Ctenodactylidae; genus Ctenodactylus; species Ctenodactylus gundi. The sequence goes on along the minus strand of PVKB01001446.1, from coordinate 217,975 downwards.
TAGAAGATGAAAAATACCATCACATCGACTTGCAGATTGCCTCTGCTGGCTATAAGAAATAACCTCAGGCTTTGATTATATGCACAAGTATTTCTATCTGATCTCTGGCAGTTATCAGCTTTCTGTTTACAAAACAAGCCAAGTAAAATGTTATCGTGCAAATCCCATGGACGGGTATTTTATTCCCCTCTTTAATACAGAATAGCACTAGATACCTAACTCTACTTGTCGGTCAGTCAGTAGAGCAGATGTTCCTTGCTTGGCTTCCATAAACTCCTGGATTCCTAACTTAATAGGTTCTTCTGTTTTTCCATCACATCCCAGCCTCTTCCTCTTCTCAGGACATCCTCAGGGTCCCTGGAGCTTAGCTGTCTACAGGAGGCCATGATGGAGTCCTTCCTATCGGAGGAACATAGAAATGGCCAGGCCAAGCACCGCCACCAATCTCCCTCATTCTGTGCGGGTGTCTGTCCCGTAAACAACCTGCATTTCAGAGTTTTTCTTTAATTCTATCAACTCTTCCTTATTTTTTCACTGTATTCCTGCTTGTGTATTTACTTTACCTCTGGTTGGATTGGGGGTGGAGGGGTGTTAAATAGGAAATTGAGCCCAAAACATTCACAGTGAGCTACCTCTCGAGATCATTTTTTTAAGTATTTTACATTGAGATAGAGTCATTTTGAGTTGATAAATTGTCCGCACTGGGCTAGAATTTGCTTTCATCCTGCCTCAGCCTCCCAGAATTCTGGGGTGACAGGCCTGTGCCACTGGCTAGGGTTATGGTCACCTGTAATCTTTCCATTTACTAGAATAGGTTTTGTTGAGCTGAACCAATGAACTCCATAGGGTAATCCAGTAATCTTCCTCAGATTATTGCAGCAAATTTTTAATATACTGAAAATGAGCTTAGCTTCCTCTTAATAAGCAATGTGGATAATATTCTAAGTACACAAAATTATCTTGCATGACTTTATTCTAAGTCAAAGTACTATTTATAACTACCCTACGGAGAATAAAATAAAACCATCAATTTCAATTTTAAGGAACACAATTCATTTCTAGCAGTCTCGTTTTAGAATAAAAATATAAATATACATTCAGTTTCTTTATGTCATTTATCATAGTAAAGCTAAACTTTTACTCGCCTTCAAAAGTAAACATGGTGATGAGTATCCTACAAATTTCTGACTGAATCTCAAACATTTCAGTGAATGAAAAACAATATTCATATTTAAAGGAAATTGTAAATTTAGAAGACAAATCAAATATGTATATATGTTGTTGTTGTTATATGATATATTCGGAGAGATTAGAATAAGGTGGTGCTGACTTTCAGTAAAACCATTTTGGTAAAAAGTATATATTCACTTTACAAGTATGACTTAATGTTACATCCAGTCACCCATCAAGTACCTTCCTGCATCACTATGGCCAGGCATTACCTTGGCACTAAAGAGAAAGCAGTAAGAAAGAGAGACAAGGCTGGAGGAATGGCACAGCGGTTAAAGCACTTGCCTAGCAAACTCAAGGCCCTGAGTTCAATTCCCCAATACCACATAAAGCTGGGGATGGTGGCACATGCCTGTAATCCCAGCACTTGGGAGACTGAGGCAGGAGGATTGCTGTGAGTCCAAGGCCAGCCTGAACTACATAGTGAGTTCAGGACCAGCCTGGGATACAGACAGGACCTTGTCTCAGAGAGCAAGAGAATTCTTGCCCTTTTGAAGGTTACGTTCTGCTAAGAAATAAAAACAATGAAGTAATAACAAAATTAGATAAAAGATAATAAGTTCTAAGAGGGAACAAAACAAGAAGTTTCATGTGGAGAGAGGCCAAAAAAGAAATTTGGATTAAGATCTGAAAGGAGAGAGTGAGGGAGAAAGGCAGGGGCACAGTTCACAGCACTGAACAGCATGAATTTTATTCCTTCCTGTTTCTTTAAAAACTTCTTTGAAAGCTGTATAACTCTGTCATTTACAAGAGCTCAGAGCTTTTAATTTCTGAGAGGGAAATTAACAGGTCAGAGCCTGGCACTCATTACAGTTTTGATGTACTGGAAGAAAAAAAATCAGTGTAGGAACTTGGTGAGGATGGAGTTTCAGTAGTGCAAAAGAAGAGTTTGGGATTAAGGTGGAAAGGAAAGAGGCCTGGATTGCAAAGCACCTTGCCAGCCTTATGAGCATTTGGTACAGGATTCTAAATAAGAAGTGGTCGAGGATTATATAAGAATGAAAAGAGGCAAGACAGTTGGAGGTGATGGGTATACTTTTACTTCAAACATGGTCATAATTGCACAGGGAAGGCAAACTGTTAGGCTCATCGGAGGCACACATTAAATGTGCATAGTTTTGTGTCTTGAAAAGACTCATCAACAAAGATGATACAATTTTAAAGCAGAGGAGTGATACGATTCAACTAATATTTTAAAGTAGACAGCTCTCAACCTTTCAGAAATCAGAAATGAATAAAAAGGAGTTAAGAGTGGTCCTGTTTAAGCTGGATTTGCTTGAGATCCGACGGGAAATTCAGTTTGGAGGAGAATGTGTGAATTAAAGTTTCTTCTTTGAGAAAGAGCTGAAGTTAGCTGGTCTGAAATGCACCGAGAGGCTGCCTGTGACCGTGACCGCCAGAGGTCCTCAGCCTGATCACAAACCTGTGGCCATCAAAGTGGACGCTTTCCTCAAGGGCACACTAGGCTCATGGCAGCTGACTTAGTGACTCATTGGTGCCTGAACAAAACACCCGACATCCACAACTTAAGGGAGGAAAGATGTATTCGGTTCACAGGTTCAGAAGGTCTCAGCTCATGGGCAGCTGGCAATGACGGAAGCACATGGCAGAGGCTGGACAGCTGCTCACCCTATCGCAGACAGAAGCCCAGGGAAGATGGAGCCTGTTACTGTCTTGAGACCCAGGCAAGGCCAGAACCTTCCCAGGATGCATCTGTAACAATGTTTCTTCTTCCTTTCTTTATTAGTTCTAGCTGCCAGTTGGACCCCTACACCGGAGGGGGAGGAGGGGTGCCCCTTTCACTTCCTGGGCCAGCAGTCAATAACATGCACCAGAAAGCTCTGCCCTGGGCACCCCCCAATCTCACCAAGTTGCCATATCCCTTCGTCTCAAACTCCAAGCCTTTCCTCCTTCCAGCCAGACGCCCTCTCCCAGCGGCCCATGGTTGCATAGATATCCCGCTGCACCTGGGGGCACGCCGGATCCCAGCCACTTAGTGACATTACTGTTCTTCCTCTCTGCTCAACTTGTCCTTCCATCTACCACAATGCAGGTGCCATGAGGGCGGGAGCTGGTCTGTCACACTGTTTAAAAAATGTCCTTTATATTGAGACCCTTTTAAGTTTATAGAAAAAGTGAGTGCAAAACACAGAAACTTTCCATCCATCCGTTTCCCACAGCCTTCCCCATTGCTAACCCCTTCCCTCAGGGGTCCATACTTCTTGCAAGCGATCAGGCCATGTCCTAACATTATTGTTAACTAAAGCCCATGTTTTGTGTTAGACTTCACTTCTGGTATCTTACACTTCAACCAATCTATAACGTCAAGTGTCCACCATTGCTTTATTGACAGTATCATATGTAAAACTCATATAATACTGTACTCTACCTATCTTTTTGTCCCCAAGCCATTTGCGGTCACTTATTTTTTCTCAAAAAAAAATTTAGTCAAATTTACTTAAGATTGATCTTGTCTGCATTTATCATGTAAAACTTGAAAGCTCACAGTATACACCTATGCACATGTCTGATCGTGAGAGAATGCCTCAATCTAGCTAACTGAAATATACATCGCCTCATAAGATTATGTAAATTAAAATAAGCTAGAAAAAGAAGAGTCTTTAAAGAAGAGTGTCTTCAGTCTTATCAATTCTTTTGCTTCTTCCCCCAGGATTCAAGGAATAGACTCGATTACCTTTTATCCTCCTCCTAAGGAAAACCTCAGCTCTCCTGAAAGTGCCTTGTTGGTATAAACATTATTTTTCTCTAATACCCTTGTATTGAATTTAAAATTGCTTGGTTTCATTCACTTGCACTTTTAAAGAGTCTCCTCTTATGAGTAAGATTCCTAGCATAAGAGAAATTTCAAATAACTTGTACTTATGAATGAGTTTCTTTTCTAGTGTATGAAAAAAAAAAGCCCACTACCACAGAAAGTACTTTCAGGACAGTCTTTGCCTCCACTTCCTGATTTAATACTCATAATAATCCACCATCCCAGTTGATCTTTTCTATTTATTTATTGTTTTGTTTTCTAGACAGTATCTCACTCGGTAGTTCAGGCTGATCCTGACCCCAATATCTAGCTCTGACTGGTCTTGAACACATGGCAATCCTCCTGCCTCACCCTCCAGAATGCAGGGATTAGAGGTATGTGTTAGTATGCCAGTTTGTGTGGTGCTGTGGGACGGAACGCAGGGCCTCACACTTGCTAGTCAAGTGCTCGAACTACTGAGCTACACTCCCATCTCCCCAGTTAATCTTTTTAACAATCCTAGCTTTTATTATCTGTTATGTATAAGAAAATTGATACCTGTAGAGTATAAGTTACTTAGAAACCTATATTCCAGAAAGTGTAGGAGTCAGACTTTAGAAATGACTGTGAACAGTGCTGATATATATTGGGAAAAATATGTCTAGCAGCAATACAATGAAACTCACAGAAATAAAAAGTGAGCCTAAGTCTTATCCTCAAGTCTTCCCCAGTGCTTCCTCCATGTGGATCCTGCTTTGTTAATCAAAGGCAGAAAATGCATTTGTGGAAATCATCTATCAAGCAGTTATTAGAGTGCTTTGCCTTCCAGGGTTCTTTTTATACAATCTCAACAGCAGGCAAACGTCACTCTGCCAAGGCCTTGACTGGGCCAGGCAGACTCAAGAGCAGCTGCTTCTATTTTCTTGGTTCACATCTGTGTCTAATCATTCATGCTTGACTTTGATGTAGGCATTGGCAAGTAACATTTCCCAAATCCAAGGTTTAGCCCAAGAATTAAGTTTCATGCCTTGTGTTTTTAAGAACTTAACCCACTTTCCCCCACTTAAAGGCCATTATCTCTTTTAACACAATTGCCTATAGAGGATATGACTTGGCTTAATACCAGTGGGCACTGATTTTGCAACCAGTTCCTAAGTCTTGTCTCCTGCATGGCTTCTGCTTGGTTTTGAATGGTCATAGTGATTCTCTCATTGAATCTGTCCTAGGAAAACCACATTTTATGATTGAATTCTTATACCCAGACTCTCCTGTCTTCCATCATCCATAAATAGCTCTTTCACTTAGCTAGGCCTTAATTGCTCATCATAAGCTCAGAAATTTTCTATTAATGAAATGATTCCTATACCCTAAATCTAAGTTTAAGGGAGGGAGAAAATAATTATTATTATTATATTGAAAATATATATGAATAAAAATTTTAAACAATAACAAGAAAAATTAAATTAAGCTAGCCTATAATTCCAAAACCAGAAAACTAAAACAAGAGGATTGCAAGTTCATGCCCAGTCTGGGCAGCTTGGTGACTTAGGAACACCTAGTCTCAAAATCAAAAAAAATAAAAATGAGTTAGGATATAGCTCAGTGTGACAGTCCTGAACTCAGTACAACACACATACGCATACACAAACACTGACACTGTTAAAAATGCTGAAATTATAAGGAAACTATCATTTATTGATCCATTGCATTGCAGATTTGACAAAAAGACCAGAATGTCACTCTGATCCTTACAGTTCAATCCCAAAGCTGATTTTTCATCCCTCTAAGCTTTGCTCATCCACCATTCAGTCAACTGCATAGAAGCAAGAGCTATCAGAATAGAGAACACCTAGATGGAGCTACCAGGTGAGGGCTAAGGAGAGGTTGAATCCCTTGCCTGCCATATGTGCAGAGTTTATTTTAGATCTACATTTTCTAATTAATTTCTGTGTATTCTGTTTGCATATCTTGTTTTTACTTGACTGCATTTCGACTATCTTTGCCAACATGTAAGGCAATTGTAAATGGCTGTGAAATGTTCACTAAAATGAAGTCTTCCAAATGCCACTACAAATCTCCATTTCGTTGCCATTCAGAAAATATTCTCTCAACAGGACAGCACTGTAGTCTTTAGTTCTCTGATTCATACAGATAACACGATTAAGAAGGCATGTTAAGGCATGCGCTTGAACCTAAAGCATTCGCCTGGTCTCCAGGATCATGTGAATGGAGTTCCCATGGATTGCCAATTTTGCTTTTCACTCCCATAAGAAAAGTCATACCGATTCTTAGAATTCTAGTTCCATGAGTTTTCTGTTTGGTTCAATGTTGTGATCCTGTACCAAGGAGATTGTCTCAAACACAGTTGGAAGTCATCTACTATTTGCTCAAATTCTAGACAACATAGAGCTGAGTCGGCAATGCAAGACTATAGACTATTAGGGAAGACAAAGAGTTCTAGAACATGCTTCCTGCTAGTGGACCCAATTTCAGTAGCAAGGATAAATTTCAATCTTTCTTAATTTATGCACATAAGCATATTAAATTTATGATACCATTTATACATTTAAATAAGGGTGTGATTAAAAAGAAGATTAAATATCAAGTAATAGAAGTTGAAACTGGAACCCTAGCATTTTGAGAGGCTGGGTCAGGAGGATTACAAATTCAAGCCCAACCTGGGTAACATAGCAATTTAGCAAAACCCAGTCTCAATAACTAAAATACAATATGGGCAGGAGATCCATATCAGTGAAAATGCCCTGTGTTTAATCTCAAGTATTGTATAAGTAAATAAGTAAACTAACTAACTAAATCAAGTGAAAGAAGCAGATGCCTCCTCTGTCCGGAGTTTTGGAAGCAGGTTACGGAGCCGATCAGCCACATTGTTGCTAGACAACACACTGCCTTTTCTGAGTTCTTGGCTCATTTATCTTAAATCATCATCTGAATAAGAAATATGTGCATTTAGACACCCTAATTTGCAACAAGCGTTTGACATTTTGTCTTAAATTATCAGAGAAGTTTATTTCTCACTGACCCACTGCTTGGACTCTGCTACATTGGAAGTGAATGTACTTTTAGTAAAACTGACTTTGATAATTCTGGACACCAACGCATTTTGCAAGTAATAATTCCAGGCAAATGTAAGAGATTGCCTATTTTCATGGAATGGTTTTTACAGAAACAATATTTTTGTTGCCTTCTGTAGCATATTTCTCATGGGGAAATTGTGTCAAAGAAAATCCCTGCATATTTCTTCTCTTGCAAAAGGTCTTCTCCTTTTCAAAAATATTCAAAGAACACTGATATCAGGTAACACTTGTATTTTCAGGTTGTCTCAGTAACCAAGGATATAGAGTTAATCTTGGCTAGTAGAATAAATTGGTTTTTCACATAATTACATCAGGGCATGAAGGCTTTGATTCAGGGTCACCTGCATGCGTCCTCTCTTAAATTGGAAAATACTTCTTTTTCAAACAGAAAAGTAAAGACAATGGAAGTTAGGGACAAATTCCTCTCACTCATCCATCATGTCATAGTATTTGTATGGACTGTATGGCTTCAAAATATTTAAAATATATTTTTTCTGCCAGCCTGGAAAATCTTCTTTCATTGGAAGTTATTTTTAAAACAACAGAGTAATTTGAAATTAAATATTCCCAAGTTACTCTTTTATAGGTACAAACTTCTTTTCTTGAACTAGACTCTAATTTTTATATTAACTAAAGAAAATCTGTCTAAATCTACTTTATGTCAACTTCAGGGAGATCTCTGGGGACTCTTCTCTTCTCAGGGAACTTTTCGTACCCAAATTGTCACCACCGACTGTACAGTTACATTTTAACTTCTTCATGGAAATCGATCCTGTCAACCTACCACAACCACTGAGATTTTAATTGTCTTAAGTCAGTATTTGTTTGAAGTGTTTTGTTATATTATGTACTCAGAAAAAAATACTGATTTGGATAGAAAAGGTAATAACTTAGACTAGGGAAATTAGAGAGAAAGCAAAAAATGTTTTATTATAAAGCCAGGCAAGCTTTTTGAAGTAATTATTCTATAAAACTCTACGAACATTGTATTTTTAAGATCTATACCATTAGTCTCTTTTTATGGTTACAAATACAGCTTTGTAAACAATGCTTAAACAATGTCACCCTCTGAATTTATAGTATCATTTACAAAACTGTATTTGTAATCGCAAAAAGAAACTAAAAATATAGATCTTAAAAACGGAAGCATCACAGAGCAGAGCCAGAGCCCCAAACATTATCCTTACCTTCTATTGAGAACATAATTCTCCCCTCCCAGGCAGATCCATGTTTGTAAACTGCCAGTGTGGAGTCTCCTTTCCTTGCATTTTGGTGTTTAAATAAGGAGGCAGAGGTGGCTGTCAGAGGTTAAAGGTCAATGAAACTCCCATGGCCTCCCTTCTCTGTAGCAACATTCTTCCCATCAGAAACATCTAGACCACAAAAACTAAAATTCTGGAGTTTGTAGGAACACGACTCCAAGTAAGAGTGACAACAAAGCTATTTTTTCACCATTAGTGAAGCCAAAGGAATCTACAATATTCTTCCTGCTTTTAGCTTTTAAATTCACACTTCATATGAAGACTTAGCACTTTATAGTGGCCATCACTTTAAGTCACATAGGATATTCCAGGGGATGTCCTATGTGATCTCTTTCAGTGTGTTACATGGTCCTGTACCACTCACTTCACCTCAACTGCAGTAAAGCGGGATTCTTGTTCCAGCAAATTATATGCAGGTCCCCTTCTCTAGAGATCCAAACTCTGCAATTCAAGTTATGATGACCATGATGTCCGAATCTTTGGATTATGTGTTGATTCTAGTGTGGGTAAATCACTGTTCCTCTGTGAAAAGATCAAATTAAAACATTTTCCACCAGATTTCCTATTGGCCACTTCAATAAACAGTACTGAGTCGGAGACTCAACATCCATCTCTGTGGATGACAGATTGATGTAAGATGGGTGACAACAGCCAGATGCACAGCGGGAACCCAGGCTACCTGGCCTACGCTCAGTGAGTCTGCCTTCAGTGCCTGTTCCTGCCACCTGAGTCCCTACGTTTGTGTATCTATTTGACCATAAGTGGTGCAGGCAAAGGCCATGCAGAGGCTGGTTGGCATCAACTGCCCACCTCATCTGCCTGTCCCATTTCTTAGTGTCTCCTCCTTGGTGCTTGCTGTCTACTGGTCATTAGCCAGCAGCAAGGGTTTTCACATGCCCCTGCACAGTTTCATCGTGTGCTTCCTGCTCATAGTACCTCGTTCCCAGTCTTTCAGTCTTCTGATCATCCCTGTAGATGTTTTTGGAGGGCAGGAAGCATGAAGGACAAGTGAGTGTAAACTTGATGTGATATGTATGTGTACCAATTTCTCAGATAATGTAACTATTGTATATCCAAACACATTTCTTATAAAAATAATTTCCATTGGGGAAAAGAAGACCTTTTTTCTTACCCACACACCTGTAAATATTCATATTCTAGACTATTTTTACCATAAAGACAAAGGCCAGGTGTGCGGCCCAGAAGTCACTCTACTCACTGTATTATGGGCCTGTCCTTTTGGAGGGCTCTAGTGTTAGCCATCCACTCTCAGCCAGCAGAAATCCATATAGCAAGCACAGCATTCTCCTTTCTCTCAGTCATGAAATAGACCCCATGCAACCTACAACAGCACTAAGAGAGCAGCCAGCACGATAATGCTAGAGGGAGGTCTGGACCGTTGTTTGGTTCACTCATGTCACGCCCAAACACTAACATGTTCTTTTCATTTATGAGGTTTTCCAGGTTGAGCTCTTTACTCTTAAAACTCAGTGACTGACAACACCCATCTCTGGCCACATGGTCATTCAATAATCCATACTCAACTATCCTATTTTCACCAGAACCTAACAGCACCCCAAAGTGAGATTTTTCAGTTCTGTGTACTTATGACCTTCAGATGGTAAGAACTTATTTCAGAATCTAATGACTCTACACAGAGAGTCTTCTATCAGAATTAGCCATAAAATTCAAACAGAATTCTTTTTTGATCTTGATATCTTCTAATACCAAAGCATAATTTTTATGGAACAAGCAGCAGTTCATGAACTTGCTGCAAAATTCTTTTCCTATCTAGATGGGATTAAGCCTAAGAGGCCTCTATACTAGCAAGTAAATGTGTTGAAACATCACAGACAACGCAGCCTTTGAGCCGGGACATGCCTACTAAGCACATGGCTTCTTTCTTGAGGGTAGGAAGAGCCCAACACCACGAAAAGGCTCTTTATTAGGAAGGATGTGCCAGTGTACCTCAGCCCACTGGGCTTCAAATTCCTTAGCTTACACAGCAGGCTCTTAACCTTCAAGTGGTTTTCTACTTACATTCTCAGATGTATTTTACCAAGGCTCCCCATATACTAGCCATGTTTTTTTCTCCTGGTATAATCACAGAATAGTAGAAATGGAGAAGAATATTTTATTATTTAGTAAAATATCCAAAGAATTTGGTTCTTTTAAACTATGAGAATAGGCAGAAGTAACATATCTTATGATGTATATCAAGTAAGTACTTGAGTCCAGAAATCCATGAGAGTTCTGTATATTTTCTTGCACCAAGATATAATGAAAAGGCAATAGGCCAATTTGGAAGAAGCAAAGGTGCTTACTTAGTGAATTTGTTGGGATGTTCCAAGGTCCTTTGTCATAGCCATTCAGTCTTTCTTTCAGTGAGTGAGTTCTGAGCCTGCAAATTTATTTAGAACTGACTATGAGTTTGACTCTTGACTTTTGGTTGTATAAATGACCTACAAATGAAACGTACTTTGTACCTTTCCATGGAATAGAGCCTTCTAGTAAGTGGTCTAGACTTTCGTGGTGTTGTTGATTTCTCATTTCTGAGCGCCCTACTTGATATCTGAAAGAAAGACAGCTTTAATTTCGCTTCCATTTTAAGGAGATTCAGTAGAGGATCCCAAGGCACAAGGGCAGAAACATCATGGAGGAAAGGCAAGACAGAGCAAAACTGCTCAGGCTCTGAAAGCCAGGAAGAGAGCTGGTGAACAGCATAGGAGAGGGAGGATTCAGAGACTACCCAGAAACCACAAGGCCACACCTTGAGACCCACCCAAACATGCAGGAATGTGCTCCACTGATCCCCTGGGCAGACCCCAAAGCCAACCAAGCAGACACTGTACGCTGATCCCCACACGGGGGTATGTGTTATTACTTGCCCACTTTTGAGAACCTCCCCTACTATCTGGAATCTCTGCCTCACAGTGTGAACCATTGCTTTTTGCCAAATTTTAGTATGCCATCTTCCAATATGGTTGTAACCTCACCAGGGGTTCTTGTCTGGTATTAAATCTTGGAGGGGAAAAATATCTCTCTTCTATGTACTCTTCATTGCTTAATACTCTGTTTTCCTTAGCAGCATCTCTCCTGTCGGTCCCTGGTATGTCCCCGATGTTTGCTGGCACATTTGAGAACGTATTCTGAAGCTCCTTCAATGTACACGTTTTCTCCTTAAAAATCCACGTCTCATTCAGTCTGGACCTCCATTTGACCATGTAATTGATTTGGTTGCTGGCATGCAAGTTAGAGTCAGTCACGAATGGAACTGAGCATGGCCTTAAAAGGTTCCTTCTTCGTTTGGATATTTTTTATAACCTTCAAGCAAAAGGGCTGGGACAGGAGTAACGTGAGATCAGTGAGGTCGCAGGAGAAGCTCAGAGTCCTCAGGGACTCAGCGCCTTCACAGCATTCTGGGTGCCATTCCTTACGTGCGTCACGCTCTTCACTCTGGTCCCAGCTGTGCAAGAAGAGAACCATCACTTGTTCAGGCCCAACAGGTTCCGTGGAATTGGGAAATGTGGCTACTCAAATATCTCCTTGCTGCAAGCTTCACGGTCCCAGCTGTGTCTCTAACAGACTCCTGCCTTCAGTGGAAGAGAAACCCCAGAGCCGAGAGGCCAGCCTTCTCTAAGTTCTTCTATTTCAGGACTAAACTCGCAGAGATATCCTCCCTTTTGCATGTCCTCCAGCTGCAGGAAATAAAGCTACCAAAAAGACTATGCTTTCCGTTTCTCTGGAAATGGCGATTTGTCACCCAGACCTTTCATTTTCTCTCTTGAATAAATCAATAGTGCTCAGCAAGAGTCACTCAATTCCACTATCAATAAATATAATTTCCCTCATATGATTGAAATGTCAGATATATTGTACCAGTAAACATGTCTCTCTTCTTTTGCATCCCTTGTAAATTCATCACCAAGGAGTCATTCAGCAGATTTACAGTAAAACAGTGTTAGACAGTGTCCAGTTCCTGTGTTTCATCAGGGATGAAGTCCTTTGGCTCAGAAAAAAAGAAAGAAAAAAAAAGAAGGAAGAAAGAAAGAAAGAAAGAAAGAAAGAACAAGATGAGACGAGAAGAGAGAAGAAATAATACACTCCGAAACCCACATTTTGTGTCCCTGTAGGTAACAGCTCTCATAGTGTCTTTTCCTGAAAATAGACAATATTATGAGAAGTTACTCAGGAGCACTCTTGGAAAAATGATTTAAGGAAGGAAGCCTCAGAAAGAATCACAGGGGGAAACATGATATAAGGATTGACTCTGAAAGTGTAAGACTTTAAGTGCAGAAACCACCAGGGGCTGAAGTTCATGCTTAGAAACAGGGCTGTGAAATACCACAAACACACATTGCCAGCAGCTCCCAAAGAATAAGAGTGTTGGTCCTGAAGAGGGACATCTGGAAAAACAAGTCCAGTCTCCTCCACAACAGGGTAGAGTTTATGGGGTTTTCTTGGTTGGTTGGTTGGTTGGTTGGCTGGTTAGTTGGTTGGTAGGGTTTTGTTGTTGTTGTGGTGGTGGTGGTGGTGGTGGTGGTGGTGGTTTTGATTTTGGTTTTGGTGTTGTTGTTTTTAGAATAGGTGGAACAGGTCTTATTTGGAAACAAAGGACTGGGCTAGAGGATTAGTTCAGCAGTTAAAGCACTTACCTAGCAAGCAGTAAGTACCTGAGTTTAGCTCCCCAGCACCAATAAATTGGGTGCGATGGTGCACACCTGTAATCCCAGCACCAGCACTTAAGGGCTGAGGCAAGAGGATTGCTGTGAGTCCAAGGCTAACTGGAGCTACACAGTGATTTCAGAACCAGCTTGGACTACACAGTGAGAACCTGCTTCAAAAAAAGAAAAAGAAAAAGAAAAAAAGAAGGTGGGGGGAGGACTGCAGGGTAAAAGCTCTCATGATCCAGGAAGGGGTCCAGACTGGGATGCCCCTTGTTCATTTTATCTAAAAGCACATCTTGAATAATTTTGTATTTCTTCTGGGGAAAATATTTGTATTTAGAGGCAACTGGTAGAAAAGTTTATGAATTTAAGACAATAGTAGTAGAAATAGAAGCAATATTTTTCTAACTCTTGACATCACAAGATGACTTTTGGTTTGAAGTACTGGTTGAATTGGGTGAAACTTTGAGTAGGTTTTGAATTTTGAGATGTCACAGTGTGAGGGACAATGAGAATATATGCATGGTACATGACATGATTCAGCAAGAACTTCTCTCCAATGTGACACATTTGTAGACTAAATAGTTACATCTCTAACTAATGTCTAGCTCCACTGAACAAATTTTTCTTTACTCTAACAGATAGCTCACACTAAGAACACAGGTTTATAGTTGACTTTGAACGATGGCCACTATTCAATGAGAGCAGAGGCCACGACACTGTATGAAATTCAAGCATTCTGTCTTGAGTTTTTCACTTTCAAATTCAAGAATTACCACCATCAGTAGGCCAGAGTTAAAAACAAGTCATCAGAGCTATTTAAAAAGAGGTGTTATTTTAGAACACCCCCATAAAACGAAGCCAACTGTGGTCCTCAATATTTTCTTGGAACCTTTTATAAGCCACACATTTATGAGAAAGTGTGCTTAAATCGTGCTAGTGCTGACCTTAGCACTCTTCACTAGAAAATCTTTTCCTAACTAAGAGTTTTGGTGATTAACTTAAATTAAATAACTGAAGTACAGGAAATACAAAAATCATCTTCTTTTAAAAATGCTGTCTCAATAATATTTTAGCTAATGGATAGTTCTTGACAGTTATTTCAATTAAAACTTCTGAGATGAAACCAGAGCCTTCATTCTCTAAATTGAGGGCCAAAGAAGAAATTTAAAAACATCAAATAGGATGAAAATATTGGCTTGATTGAGAGACTTGTGACGGGTAACTGCAGCATAGATCAGCAGCCCAATAGGCTTCCTGTTGCCCCACACTTGACCAAGAGTCACTTGCCACGTCACTTCGGGGAAGAAAAGCCTTGCACCAGTCACCTGATTGCAGAAACAAGGAACAGAATGGACATACTCTAGAGGCGAGAGGACCCCACAAGGGGGCCACAGTTCCTGAGGGCACAGGTATCACACCATCACCTTGCCTAACTGAAGAATTGGACCAGTGCATGTTGGTCTTTTGTTACCACGACAATTAAATTCAGAATTTCTTGCCCCTAAAAAGAAGAGTGTATAAATATGTTTCAAGCAGCAAGTTGTTATTAGAGCTATTCTGCTGGAAAATAGTAATTTCCTTATGAATACAATAACAGAATGCAAGTAAGTTTTTTCCTGAAAAAAAATTATCTGGAAAATGAAGCTGCTGTGATATTCCAATACTAAGACAGTATTTCTTTGAGCAGCCATACCATGATATGCCAAGGATAGGTCAAAGTAGATGATTAATAGCATATGGAACAAAGATAAAATTTTAATGCATGAGAATAAATCATCTGCTGTCATTCTAATCACGATGCCATATATATCCTTATTTATATGACTTATGTTTTTAAAATACTTACAAGAAAGAAGAGTGCTGTGAAGTTAACACTAAAAGTCACATGTGCATTTGGATGTTATCTTACTGAGAAAACCAGTGAAAAGTAACCTCAACCTCCATAGTACATAATGGCAAATTATAACCATATTTCTGATAAAATATTGAGAAGTTAGAAAATTATATAATTTACTAAAAATTTGTCATTACTCTTGGGAAGATCAGGAAAAGTGTGAATTAAAATTAAATAACTGGAATAATGAAATATTTATTTAAAGTTAGCTTTTTCAATACTGGGAATTTAACTCGGGGCTTTCACACTGAGCTATATGCCCAGGTTATTTTTATTTCTGATTTTGAGACGGGCTCTTACTGAGTCACTAAACTGCTCAGGCCGGGCTCCAGCTTGCAAGCCTCCTTTCTCACCCCCACCTCCCAGAGTTCTGGGATCAGAGAACATCATCAGCTGGACTTGAAGTTCACTTTATTTTTTTAAAAATCCTCCCACCATTTTTATTAATATATATGAGATACATGATGTTTACGATGAACTTGAGCATTTCGTGCACATATATATCACATCAACTGCACAATCCCTTCCCATATTTGTCCCTCCCACACCCTCCCCATCCCCCCTAACTCCCACTATCACACCCATTTGGCTCTATGGAATGCCTGTATTCTGGGTTTCCCAAATGAGAAGAAAACATGCAGTATTTAATATATTTAATCTTCTGCATGTGACTCACTTCACTCAAATCACTATTCTTTAGCTCAGCTTCCTGCCTCTCAAATGGGCTGCAGTGGCCAAATTGTGATGTGTCTTCTCTGAGTCCAGCAGAGCCCTTTACTGGAATATTTGCCAAACTTCTTTTGTCTACATCATACTCTATCTTTGCTGAAATTCTTTAACAGGGCCCCACCCACCAATCTGCATTATGCATCACATATGTATCGCAGGCCAATGAGAAAAGAAAAGCAACAAAGTAATTCATAAGGCTAGAAAATGTGAGAAAACAAAAGAGAGAAGTCAAATTTAAAATGCCTTAGCTGAGTACGGAAAGGCAAATGTTTGTACATTCAAAAGGCATTCAGGTTATCATGATGTCAATCAATTTTCTTAGGATAAACTTACATCAAAGACCAAATAAGTGATTTGCTATAGCAAACTTAAGTCTCTATTGAATTGCTACATTAAATGAACTTAAATCTATATCATATAAGTGTATTACACTTAAAGTAACAGATATCATGACATACTTAGTTATTTCAGAAATTATTGACTCACATTTTACTAATTACTAGCATTTTGTCAGATTTGGTTTATCATTCACTTTAAAATAGAGCTTATCCTACTAAAACATCATCTAACCCCAGAGAAAATGGCATGCATCAGGAACTTGAACAGCAATCAGTGCTGACAAGGCTGTGGAGAAAAGAAACCCTTCTACCCTTCTGGTGGGAATGTTAACTGGTACAAACACTAAGAAGGCGATAGAAACCTCCTCAAAAGGCTGAAAATAAATATCTCCTTTGATCCAATGATACCTCTTCTGGGAGTCTTTCCAAAGGAGTTAAAAGCATCATATAAAAGAGACACATGTATATCCATGTTCATAGGAGCATGACTAACAATAGCTCAAATGTGAAAGACACCAAAATACCCATCAATAGGCCAATGGATACATAAATTGTGGTACATGCACACAATGGAACACTACTCATCTATAAAGACAGATAGGTTTGAGGCTTTTGTGAGTAAATGGAGGCAACTTGAGACCATCACAATCTGAAAAGTGAGTCAGTCACAGAAGATTAAGTATAGAATGGTTTCTCTAATATGAGAAACCTAGAGTACAGTTATTTCATAGAACTAAATGGGAGGATAGTGGGGACCAGTGAGAAGGAAGAGGGTGTGGGAGGGTAAAAAAGCAAGAGGGGAAAGGTTTGTAGTTTTGACATGATACATATGTGCAGGAAATACTCAAATGCAATGTGAACATTATGGATCACATATGTATCACATACCATGAATTGGGAAAAAATAAAGTTTATCCTCATAAAAACACTTAAGGAGATCACTAATGTAGTCCAAATAGTTTTAGACAAATTTGCAGAGAGACACAGGGAGGAAAAACACATCAGTGAAGAATAAATGTAATAAAGTATGCATGGCGCTTAGGGAGGTCAGGATTTCAATTACAGATTTCAAGAAACATTTAATAGGAAGTATCTAAATTACTGAAACAGAAATACCAAAAATACAATCCCCAAAGTGAAGCAAAAGTTCAATCATAATGGTTGTTTTAAACCTACCTTGTGACTTTCATCCTGTTTTTTTTGCATCACCAGTTATGCAGTTAACTCTTTATTTCTTAAACATTTGTTCTTTACCTTAGAATTACAAATGTAAAAAGAAGCCAGGAAAATAGTAAGAACAGCCCTCCTCGGCTGGTAGAACGAACCATGACAATGCAAGTTTGCAACTCGGTCAGGCAGTTTCTTGACGAAACTAAACGTACTTTACCATCTGACGCAGCAATCACACTTCTAAGTGTTCATCCAAATGAGCTGGAAACTTACATCCCATGTAGTTCGCTGTGTGAGTATTTATATTACAATACAACGGCCAAAAGCTGAAACAGACTGAGATGCCTTTTCGTATAAGAAAGCCTTAAGAAAACACGGTGCCTTTTCTTTCTTTTTCTTGATGAGGTTGGCCAGAGGTTTGTCGATTTTATTAATTATTTCAAAGAACCAGCTCTTTGACTCATTTATCTTTTTATTGTCTTTTTTATTTCAATCTCATTTATTTCAAATCTGATCTTTATAACTTCTTCTCTTCTACTGCCTTTTGGGTTAAGTTGCTCTTGGGAGGGGTGGGTAGGGTGAGGGACAAAAGGAGAGTGGGAAAGCCCTTGTCACCTTGACAAGATACGTAGGTGCACAAAATGCTCAACTTCGTTGTAAAGCTTGAATTTTGCACGTATACATATCAATAAAGTGTGGGAAAAAAGAAACAGAAAAGAAGGCATGGTGCATCCTTACGATGGGACATTATTCAGCTATCTAAAAAATGAGCAATCAAAGTAAAAGAGGAACCTTGAGTGCACACTGGAAAATGAAAGAGGGACCCGATTCCTGGTGCACAATTTCAGCTGCGTGATGCCCTGGAAAACAAAATCTGTAGAGACAGTAAACAAAGATGGATGTATACATGGATCCCAAGAGATTTGCAGGACATGAAAACTGCATTGGATGATACCGCTATGATGGAAACGTGTCTTTATGCATTTTTCAAAGCCAAGCGAATGTATAACACCGAGTGAAGCTTAATACAGGTGAGAGATGAGTATGAATATGAACCGAAGGTAAATAGCAAGTGACTGATGACGGCAAGGCCGGGTGGTGGAGAGAGGCTCTAGGGAAACTCTGTATTGTTGGCCACTTTTCTGTAAGACTGGGACTGCTCTAAACTTAAAATCTATAAATCTTAAAAAGTATTTTATAAAAATATCCCTTGAGTTTTCTATTTTCCTTGTTCAAAGAAACTGATAACTTTCCATAATTTTTATAGATACTTGCTTCTTAATATTTTTCCATCAAACCCACACAGTGGTCATCTCTTGTTTTTACAAATAGAGTAAGATGTACCAAAAAAGAATGAATCAGTACTCTTTGCCAGCCCAAAGCCGTTGGCTGCATTCTATAAAGATAAAATCTCCTTGTCCATTTTGCAGATGAAAAATATCTAGTGATTCTTGCTCAATCCAGGGGAAGCTCAGCAGAGACACAGCCTTGGGTCCTTTGAGGGGAGTACAGCTAGCTTTATATATAGGAATAGTGGGTACAATAGCTATCCAGGTCTTCTAACATGTTTTCTCAAAGGTTCACAGTCATATAAATCTACAGGAATAGAATGTCATGGGTCCCACTGAGAAGGGCAAGAGCCTCCAAAAGAACATGAGAAAGTCCAGGAAGTTAGTGCTGAACCCTAGCATTGAGTCAGAAGACTGAGAGGAAATGGGAGCTATGTCTTTGTTGTGCTAATCCTTTCCTAACTTGAAAACCAGTTCTACCTGAGACATGAGAGAGCTAAAGCAGTCTTAGGTGGTGACTAAGTCAACTAGAATGTGAAGTCTCCTAAGCTAACAATTACAGGGAGATGGCCTACACAATGGGCTACACAATGACCTTTCCTAACTCTATCCACTGTGTCTCCTGCCACGGCAGATGGTGTATAAGTCCTTTCACCTTGATCTTGTACTTTGTAAAGATGGTTGCCTGAAGTTGTGACTAGGATTGACCTCAAGAGCACTTATAAGTTTAATAAGAAACACTTCCTTCTTTGGGACATAAAATTGAAAACTAATACTTGTGAAAAATGCTACAAACATTACAAGATTTTTCCTAGAGACCATAGTAGCATCTGGAAAATGCATTCACCTGACGGTTCAAACCGAGGCACCCTGAGAACATCTTTTACTCAGTAAACACAATCACTCGGGAATCAGTGCATGGAAGTCAGGCCAAATTGGTCTGGGCTCCTTTCCTTCTCCAAATGCTGAGAGGCCAGAGATCTGGGGATTAAAAAAGAAAAAGATTGGTGCTTTGAAAATATCTTAGATGTATTCTCTGGTCTTACAATTTGGGAAGGCTCAGGGATTGTTACTGTGACTGAATCAAAACACATTATGTACTCTCCACACAAAAGACCATATATGAAGTCTATAAATGGAAATAGGTTCAGGGTGTCTATGTTTTCAGCATAAATTTAAGACAAACATTGTGGAAAAGCTTCTCTGCTTCCATTCATTAATTCTGAAGATTACTAAGTTAAACACATTGTTTTTAGAGGGTTTTAATTTAAATTTTCCTATTATCAATGATTAACTCATTCTCTCAACTCATGTGGGAGACAAATCCGAGTAGATCCAGAGAAATCATATTTAAATTTCTAGTCTGACTCACCTAACTAAGTATGACAGTCTCAACTTGCATCTGTTTACCTACACACGGCTCAAATTCATCTGTCTTTATGGAAGAGTAGCATTCCATTGTGTACAAATAACACACTTTTGTGTCCATTGGTTCACTGATGGATATTTCAAAATCTTCCATAATTTAGCCATTGCTTGGTGTGCTGTTATAACTGAGAATGTACACGTATTATATTCCATTTGATCTGGTGATACCTGTCTGGGCACCTTTCTAAAAGTTAAAGGCTTGTATAACAGAGACACACGTTCTGAAGATCATTGACCACACTCATTCACAGTCACCCAAGGACTCAAGGGCATATTTTCGAGTCCTCACACGCTCCTCTGAAAGCTCTATAAAGAAGTCTTCATGGATACAGGAAGATCTGAAAATGGAGAAAGCCAAACAGCTGTGGGAATCTGTTTTCTCATTTGTTTTCCTCCCCCTGAACATCTCAGCTGCCAATAATGTCACTGCTGTGTACTAACACTGCAGAATTTCTTAGTCTGTAAAGCTGGACACAAATGGATAAAAAGTATTTGGGAAATCGCGTGTGCTTCCAGACCTATCCTCCTGGGTCCTGGAGAGAGAATGAAGCAGAGCCCTCTGAATGCCTAGATGGGCAGCCTCAAGGATATTTTCAATTCTCTCTGGGTCTTAGGATTCTCGTGTTTTAAATGAAAAGATTGGGCTGGATAATGGTTTACAAGATAATATCCAGTTCTTGTGAACTTCAGTATTTTGAATGGACTCCAGCCCTTTGAATATGCCAAAAAGCAGTTTTGTTTTGTTGTTTTTTTTAAACTCTGAAATAAATCCAGATTTCTCTTTACTCGATTTCCACTACTCTCACAAGGACCTTGGCTTTGCCTTTCTGGCTGACCTCCTGAAGAGATAAAACATCTGCACAGTTGTGTTTTAGAGTCAGTAATCAAATTTTCCAATAGAAATCTCTTATTTCAATATTCATAGAGTATTTAAGAAGTGACACTCCAAATATCAATGGAAAACTGGGAGACTGAACAAAGAAACTGAAAAGATTAGCAAAGAATGTTGTGTAGCTAATCTCAAAAGCAAGAATTTTATATATTTGCATTTAGAGATGTCATATGTACCCACAAATGTGAATCAGCTACTTATTTAGATAATAAAATATTATGATCTCATTATCATTAATAATGAAGTATCACAATGTAATCGTTATTATTTAATAAATGTCAAGAAAGCACAATTACTTCACGGAAAAGTGGGAATGAGCAAAATATATTGTATGCATGCATGAAAAGGCCTTATTGAGATGTAATATTTTATACAATTAATATAAGCTGATGAAGTATATTTAATAAGAAACATTTTCTTTAGAAATTGTGAAATATTTACTAAAAATCCTTTTAGAATGAAGATACGAATGTCATCCATATAAAAAGCAAAACAATATATGGATAAGAGAAACCCAGAATACAAGCATTTTATAGACCAGATGGGTGTGATAGTGGGAGTCAGGGAGGATGACGGGAGGGGCAGAAGGGTCAAGAAGAGGGAGAGGGGAAGGATTGTAGTGTTGACTTGATATGTGTGTGCACAAAATACCGAAGTTCAATGTAACTAAATGTAACTATTGTGTATCATATATATATATATATATATATATATATATATATATATATATATATATATATATATATATGAAAATAAAAAATAAACAATAACTAAACAGTAAAAAAATCACCTTAAGGACTTAAAGGAAAATAGAAAGTTGCTGCATTTTGGAAATTTTTCAAATATTTCTCTTTAATTCCATCTCTCCCTCCTCAGTTACAGTCCACTCTTTTGAACTTGAATTTGGTAGTTTCTGTGGTATTCTTTAGTTTACCCCCTTCGCAGGTCTTTCTGTCCAACATTTTGGGAAATTTGACTCTTTACGAGCTTCCTATAATTGAAATCATGAAGCAGGTAGGATTTGTTGTCAGTGGTCAGGTTTGAAATTCCATTTATGTTGTTGTAGATGCTGAGATACAGCCATCTGTGCTGCGGTTATATTATGTTTGATGAAACACGTCACAATTTTTTTCCCCGTCTACTGTTGTTGTGTATAAACAGTGATTGTGGCAATGTGTGGGAATACACTGCTCTGTATTACTCTTTATCTAGAGGGGGAGTGAAGAATCACAAGACATGTACAACTTTAAAATATACACCAGCCTTTGTGTAGCAACTTTCCTTCATACGACCAACGTGAGTTTGCATTGCTCCACCACCTTCCAGACACTTGCCATGGTGGCACAGACTCGTTTTTGCCAGTCTTTGAATGTTAGATGCATACTGGTATTTTACAGTGATTTTCATTGCAATTACCCTGATAATTAATGAGGGTGCACATATATAAGTTCTAGAATTTTTTGAATTTGCTTTTGTTTTGCCTGTTCGAATATTTTCTCTTTTCTGTTGAATTGTTATGTTTTTCTTAAGGGTGTTTCAGGCTGTTTCTACACTCTAGATACCAGTCCTTCATCAGTTCCATATTTTGCATATATTCTCTTAGAAACTGAAGTGTCCTCATATACAGTCTGTAATGTACGAAAAACGCGGGCACTCAGTCAAGCAGGTATGTGAGGTAGAGTACACCTTGCAGTTCCTTCATAGGACGAGAAGAGCTTGATTTTGTGCTTTGGATGACCTTCATTTTGTGACTTGTGTATCTACCCTTAGACCTTCATGAACAAGTACTTTTAATATTAAATTAAATAAATTTTTAATCAATATTTTTCTTCGTAGCTAGAAATTATTTGTCGTTACTTTAAGATTTCCAGCCTTAAGGCTCAGAACTTCTCTCAAATTATTTCAATTTCTTGCACTTGAAGCCTATCGTTAATCTGAAATGTTATTTGATTTCAATCAGATGTTCAATTTTACATGCATCACTTAATAGAAAACTACAATTGCAGTTTCCTCATTACCCTAAAGCAAACAATACACTTGCTATAAATCAAACGCCAGTTAATCCAGTGGTTCCCAAACTTTGTCAATAGCCCGGCCCTGTTTAGTGGAAGACCATTCTTCCAAGGAGTGGGGTGGAAGTATTTTACTTCTAGGGCAGTCGCATGTTGGCGGAGAGCTTTGAAATGGCTGCTGCAGGGAAGACTGCAGGGAGCAAAGCTCCACCTCCTGTCAATCAGCGGCGGTTTTGGAACCTGATAAGAGCGCACTGCCCGGAGGCGGAGCTTCTCACCTTCTGCTGGTATGTCTGTCTAGGCAGCCCCGACCTTCCGCAGACCCGTGCCTGCTCCGGGAGGGGGACTGCAGACCCCTGATTCCTAATGAATGTGTCATTTCTGTTCTCTCCTCGCATCTATTGTTATCTGTAAGCCAATTCTAAATTCACTTTATTAGCACCATTTTACCTGGCTATCACATTGTCTCTTCCAAAGTAACACTTCTCCAAGAGTGTGACAACATTTGGGATTTCAAACATTAATATATATAGTAGACTAAGATTATTAAGTTATACAAAAACACACTCACAAAGTTGAATTAAATTTTTATTATAAATTTGGTATAATTCAAATATCCAATTTCTATGCTATGAACATATTACACTTCGTTAAATTTATGTGAATTCTTTTGTCATCCCTTCTTCCAAGCCATGAGTCTGAGAAAGACAGAAGGCCACAAAAATTTATTCGTGGTCCTGTTTGCTCTGAACAGGACTAGGTGTTGGCAATCCTAAACCTTGATTGGTGTCTGCCTTTCTGTAGCTGCAAACCAGTCGTCAGTTACTGAAAAATGGTCTCAGGATAAAAACAGTTGCAGGGATCTACTGTTAGTCTTACTTCGCAGCGTTTGTAATTTTGTGTAAAAACTAGTTCTATTGACCTCCACGATTTTTAACCTCTTCAATCGCATTAAGAGAATTAAAATATTTTCAACATTTATAAAGAAGGAAAATTAACATTTGTATAATTTTTAACTTTTCTTTTTTTTTACTTTTCCTATCATTTAAACATTTTTATCTCCACAACAAGGCACTTCAAGGTTAACAAAAATACGTACAGAGGGTCGGGGCCGTGAATCTCCTTAAAGTAAGCCGCTTTTTCTTTTCCTTTTTCAATTTGCAAAGCATGAGGACATTCCTTGTGAAACATACCACGTCTGTTCGTTTCCAATTATTAGATTATGTCTCTGGCCTGAAGCAGAAGTGGCAGCCACTGGAGAAGCCTCAGAGACCTCTGTCCAGGGGAGACGCTGATGGAGTCGTTCCAGAGCCGACATCTGCTGCTAGATCCACTGTCGGGTTGGTTCACCAGCACTGGCCAGCGAAACAGCGTCTCCTTTCTCCTCATCCGTCCCGCGGGCTCCCTAAAGGCCGTACTCCAGCCAAAAGCACAGGAGGACCAGCAGAAAGTAGCTTAGTCTTTAATACCAGGATGTGAAACAGAGTTTCCTGCCACCAAACCTGCTGACACAGTCAGAGTAGGTCAGCCTCGTGAGTGCAGAAGAGAAGCCAGAGGAGAAAGTGAGGGGGTAACAGCGCGCTGATGGCCTGAGGGGAACAGCTGCCTTGACTGACACGTTTGGTTTAGCTTCGGACCTTGGTTTCAAGCTGTCGTAGTGAAATAGGCAGAAAACATTTTGCTTCGCTTTAAAAAGAAAATCGCTTCGACTCTTACAGTTGATATTTTAATCAGGAAGTTAGACGTGCTGTAAGAGATTTCATAAACTTTGGGGGAATGTGTATGAAGTATTTTTAATTCTTTTGATTATTAAAATGTCACGGGAAACTTATGATTAAGTATGATAGTATTGACTCAATGAATGAATATTTTAAATATAAACGTACATATCCAAAATACAAAGTACATAACCTGAAATTTCATATTTTCATATGTAGAGTATATATTCTGCAAATATATCAGACCTTTATCTAATATCTGGAACAGCATTTTATAAATTATTTTAGATGTAACATGACCATTTCCAGGTTTTTTTAAAACATAGCATTTTTGTGTGAGTTTATGCTTTAAATTTTGTTTAAACAATCTTTTTTTAAGTTTTAATCAATCAACAAGTATACTATTGAACAAGTCATAGTCTTGAATTTCTTGGGGGGTTTTTTTGTTGTTGTTTTTTTAAGGCTAGTTACTAGAGTAACTAGAGTAACTATGATAAAGATAAAGTTTAATTTAATGTATACACACACACACACACACACACACACACACATATGTATATATATGCGTGTATAAATTCATACTCTTTTTATAAACTGACCCAGGCAACAATATATGGTTTTTCTCCATTGCCACTGGCACACTTTTAAGTATTTTCAGTTGTTCTTTGCATAATACATCTCTATGTATTTATATGTCTATATATTTATATCTAACATTCTAAATTATAGGCCTTTCTTTCAAATTTTGTTAATAGTTCTAATTATGACATCTAACAAATACAGAATATTTGATATGCAATAAGATCCTTCCTCTTAATACAATGTTTTCTGTGGTACATACTAAGGCATGAGGGGAAGTAGGCTGGGAATTCCTGCTTTGGACTATCCTTGCTGTGTTATAGAACGGATGCTAGAGAAATACATAGTAGTGAGAGGTAGCAACAGTTCTAAATTTTCCAGATCATTTTTCAGGGAAAAACTTACATTCTGTTACTCTTTTCACAGGAAATTATTATTTTCCAGCAGAATAACTCTAATAACATCTTGCCATTTGAAATGTATCCATGCACTTCTCTTTCCTGGAAAAGAAATTATGAGTTTGATTGTTGTGGTAACCAAAAAATAATAATAATAATAACCCTGTGCTGGTCTAGCTCCTCAGGCTAGGCAGGGTGACTGTGTGATGTTTTCTGTGCTCTTAGGGACTGCGACTTCCCTTTTTGGGTTAAAAACTCCATGGAATTTCAAGAAAAGGGAAAAATGATCTTTGCAGTCAGCTGATTCTAAATAAAGTAAGCTCAATTTCTATAGGTTAGACTACATGGGATTGTTACTAGGCACACATTTGTCAGCCTATCAAAACCAATCTTACATAATTCAATCCAAAATATTCAACCATAGATGATAATTTTGCCTTCCAAAATACTGCATTTGGGATACATGTAAAGTTCTATACCCTATTTATCTTGAAAATCATCCAAATTAATACAGAGTGATTATAGCTTGAAAGTAAATCTTTATGATTCTAACATTTTGAGGTTAAAATCTTCTGGGAAATACGCTATACATCTAATTCAGGCTAGTGCTAGCCTAGTTATTTGTATGAATCATTCTAACCCTACCTAGAATATAGATACAATGAAAAACACTGAGAAATAATATGACTCGGGGAAGTTACAGACTTATCCAAATTTTTAATAGAAACAGCTTTTACTTTCTACCATCTCTTACCTATTTTTAGCCAGCTCACATGATAGCCGGCAGTATCTCAATAAAAGAATTCAGACTTGGCATTCAAAGTGCATTAGCACTGTGTTGTCTTAATACCAATCTCATTCCCAGGGTCACACCATCTTTCAGGAGCTCCAAGCTAGCAAAGCATGATGGGATGAAATGAAACAGCAACTTAAACGTAAATCACGCTTGAAGCTGCCACTGGTAATGGTGGACTCTAAAAGAAATTTTCTTCATTTCAGAAAATTAACGATCTCTGGGTAGAAGTAGTCTCAAATAATTCCTGAAGAATTTGGGTATTTTCTTTTACTCCACAAAAATTACCATGCCTCCCAGAATGCACCACCCCGGGGGTAGCCTTGACTCTTGATATTTTCATAAACTTAATTAAACTTGCTGGCTTCAAGATCGAGAAAACCTCAAATCAAAGAAAATGATTTTTTTTCTTTCACCACACTCAGGCTTAAAATTGAGAGTATTACTAGATGTAATAATTGGAAATCACACACAATTTTATAATCTCTAACTTCACAGCAGCCTTAAGAGTAGGTCATTGTTAAAGTAGGTCAAATTCGAAGACATCTCATGTTTGGTTTTCCTTTGAAGACTGAAAGTGAATGTTAAAAAAAACAGGCCATTTAAATATTTTGATTAATTTACCGTAAGGGAAAACAAGCAAATACAAAGAGGACACTCAGGTAACAATTCACACAATTTATTCATAAATCACATGGTGTACGCATTTTATCACTGCAGTTTCAACACTTACTTAGCAGCAGGCTGCGTATAACCATAGAGTCACATTGCTTGAAAATTCATGAGAAGGAAAAAACTATGATGATTAGCTTATGCTTTATTTGGGTAGTTTTCATGTTAAAATTAGATATTTCTTTTTAATTTTAAAATGAAATACCTTTCAGTGGTCACATTAGAAGGCTGCCCAATATATGTACCATTTTGTATGTATGGAGAGTCTACCTGGTTTTATTAATGTGGACAAAGGACAAAAATATGCCTCTCTTCTAAATGTTGGAAGCACTATATTTGCTTTGTTTCCCTGGCTTTCTGCACTCGGCATGTAGGAATGTGACTCAGGCACCTTCAAAGTGACTTAGCTCAACCAACTGTGACTCAGGACCTAGTGACACATGCAGAAGGCACTTTGAAATTCCTCTCTCTCTCTCTCTCTCTCTCTCTCTCTCTCTTCTATCTCTTATCTCTCTCTCTCCCATAGAGATCAGTTTCCTGAGCTAACAAAGAACTATAGGAGTTACACATGGACCACAATATTTGATTCCCCAAAGGGAAGCAGAGAGCAGCAAGCCAAATGCAGCATCCAGAGGTCATGGAAGAAGCCATCGTTTCTTTTCCAGGACAATTTGTGTGTGTGTGGACATTGACTTAGAAGCGTTGTATTTCATATATTTTGCCTCCTTCTCAGTAACTTAAGAACTCTCCAAAGAAATTTCTCTTGTCCAGAGAAGTCTATTTCTCCAAGCAACTAGAAAATCAAATCCATTGTTTCCGATATGTTCCTTGCCCACTATGGGTCATTTATATTTTTTAGTTCACTTTACTCAGTAGTTGGTACTTACACCTACACGTGGATTGATTTTTGCTGGTGTACCTATAAAGAATCCAATATCAGGTATAATCTTAGAAAGAACACCTATGGTTAAAGCTGGAGTGGATTTGAATATCTGGTTTTTTGATCACTTTTGATCCAAAAAACATTCAAAGCATGCTATATCTTCAGTGAACCTACATTTTATATGTTTATATATTTTATAATTAATTTTAGTTCTTAATGTTGGTAAACCAGGGCCCATGCCCTGCTCATGACAGCGCTAGCATCTCCTGTTTTCTTGGTGCCATTGCTGCCATTGGCCGCTTGTGGCATCCTTCATGGAGCTCCCAAGCCCTCCTCTCTGTCACGGTGGCAGTCCGGCTGTCAGCCAGCCATCAATTTTCACTGCACATGCCGGCCTGCTCAGCTTCGCTCAGATTTCACATCCAAATCCTTTGGAGATTTGTAGTCTTTTAAAAATCGGTGTCTGTAGGTTATTTTCCTTGTTTTTCTAAACTCATAAAATGAGTCCTTGAGTATGTTTTGCATTTCTAAAACGACAGTATTCTTCCCTATTATTAAATAGATACTTTGGTAATAATAAAAAATGCATGTTCTCTTTTTTCCTCTTCAGAATTTAGAACTCTTGCTTTCTGGTATGTCACCAAGAACCAATTGACAAGAATCTGATTTTGATCATTCACTGGCGATGTCCGGATTGGTGGTTTCACAACAAGCCCTTGAGATCACTTGCCATTGTACTGTGATATTTTACAAAGATGTCTATAGGAAAGTATTTCTTTTAGTGGATGACACACAGGCCTGCCCATAGCTTGTGAAGGAAATTCTGCCTCTCACAATGGTTCATCATGCAAACTCTGGAAAAGGATCTTTGAAGACTGTTGCTTTCTCTTTGCAAAGACACAATCCCCAACGCCTACAATTTCAGGGAGGAAAGACTTGTCGTGATTTACGTTTCAGAGATCTGTCTGTGACTGGCTGGCATTGGAGCAAGAATGTGGCAGACAGCCCAGGCAGATAAAAGGCAAAACAGAAGTAAAGAGCTGGAAGGAACCAGGAGGAAGAACATACACCCATCACGTTACCCTCCAGCTCTCCAACCAGACCCACCTTCACACAGCAGGAGACATCACCACTCGATCCAGTTAACCCCCATGAAATAATCATCTTCCAAATACTCAAGGCTCTGGGGGGACATTCAGATCCAAATAATGACATATCCAGAACAAATGCATCCATCTCTGCTCTCAAAGCCTAAACACAGTGGCCATGGGCTGAGTCCCCCAACCGTGTTCTAATCTGAACACTAATAAAGTTTCCTGGTGAAGCCAGTTTGGCATGAGTATTCACAGAAACTGCTTCTCCCAGAGCCCAAACACTCAGATATAAATTTAATAAATTGTGAGGCCCCAGGCAAGGTCCTTTTGTAAAGCTGATATATATAGCTTGCTGCTTTCATAGGGGAAAAAATCAGATTCAAATATAAGCATCCCAAGAACACAAAAGGACAAGGCAACAAGCCCAGTGAAGATTGCCCACAGCCTCCCACTCAGGACCCCTCACTACTGTGGTTTGCATCTGGAATGTGCCCCAAAAGTCTCATGTATTTGAATGTTACAGATTATCTGTGGAACTGTGTGCTGTTGGGAGATTGGGGCCTAATCTGGAGGGGTGGACCATGGGCATGTAAATTGGATTACAGGTGTGTAGTGAGGGCTTACCACACCTTCCACACCTGCATGCAGGAGGGGCTGATCAGTGGGATGAGACCTGGCAGGATATAAAAGCTGCTTCCTGCCTTCCTTGGAGGACTGGTCTCAATTTGCCTTGACCTGGCTTCCTGTTTGTGATGTCGTGAGAAGCTCCCTCCACCTCTGCCTCTGCCATGTACTTCCATTGCTGCCGGCCGCCCCTGAATGGACTGTGACCTTCAGAAACTGTGAGCTAGAATAAACCTTTCCTCCCCTAAATGTGTGGATGTCGGGTATAGAGCCACAGAAGTGAAAAAGTAACTAAGACACTCATCTTAAATTTGGAGTGTCTTCATTGAATCTTGGTGATGTCGGGATGTGTACAGAGAAGCAGAGTTTCTTTCTTGTACTGTCCTTAAAGGATGTACCAAATTTGACCTTGTAATGCGATTCTCTGGGTTGGTGTCTTCTGATTTCTTATGAATAGAAATTTGTCTTACACATCTTTCAAAGACATGTATTAACAGACTGATGGAAAGTACTATTTTTAATTAATTAAAGTTAAAAATACATCTTAAAGAATATAATAAGTAATCTGTTATAAAAAGCAAATTTTAAAACTTTGGCAATATTAATACATAATCTTTTTAATATACACACCACAAAATATTTAAAATAATGTTAAAGTAACATTCTGCCTAATGAACATACATTCCATAACTATTAACATATTTGTAAACGTCATTATTTTTTATTTTACTATAGAAAAGTAAGCTTTTATGGGAATTTTATAGTCTGAATTCAAAGCACCTCACAGTACATTGACTTTGTATCAGTGTGATCAAATATTTAATTATATTGCTCCTTGATAAATCATATTATAAAATTTGAGAAGAAATAACAAAATATAAGTTTCCAAAATAAAACTCTTTATGATATGCTATATAAAAATAGTTATATATATACAATAAATGTACATTCAATTATTTAATTTATTGTTTACATACAGAAATTATTTAAAATTTCTATTTTTCACAAATAGAACAATTACTATAAAACTATAGTACTTTATAAATTATGAAGGCATGTAAAATTTCCTAAACTTGCCAAATTGCTATAAAAATTGGGGCATAAGAACTTGAAAACTCATAATTTAACCATAGTTACACTAAAGAAACCCAGAAAATTTTTGATTATTAATTTCTTTTCATTACATCAACTAGGCCTATTTCATAAGTAATAAATTTAAATACATTTGTATTTTAAAGGTTACAGATAAATACAGATTTTAAAGGTTATATATCTGACTTGGCTAAATAGTAACTGAGAAGACATTTCAAAAAGAGAAATATGGAAGATCTCGTGTTCCTGAAATAGCACATTCCTAATGTGGGAACCTTACAAAATAGCAATTCTCACAGCACCTTTTCGTCTCTGCAGCCCAATAAAAGACAGTAACAGTTGTATTTTTCTATGTTGTAGATTTAAAAACCTGAGAATCAAAGAGATGAATGATCTACCACATGCTTAGAATTAGCAGATAAACCAAGGAATCACAATAATAGTTTCCTCTCTGCACCACGCCACCTTGAGAAAAATAATATTTAAATACCATACAATAACTAACTCCTTCTATGTGAATACAGCCATGCTTAAAACTTTCATTGCGCATACATTTTTAAGTGAAAATAACTGACAGATACCCTTTTGTCCTAATACAGACATCTATCAATAATTATTTAAATGTCGTTGGTTTTACTTTTTGCTATATGCATTCTCTTATATTTAGATGCTTCGTGGTTTCTCTTCATTGAAAATATTTTTCCAGTCAAAGCACAGCACCCCTTACCCCTGCTCTGCAGCAAACACCATCTGACCACTCAAGAAAGCAATTTTCTTTCGCCTTCTTAGTGGATCCCCAGCATTTCGTGTCTCATTTCATGAGAGCTGTTGACCTTCACCTGCTCTTGGATTTGCTCAAGAGCTGCTCACCTCTTTCTACACTGCATATTGGCACACGCTGGGTCCTTTGCAAAAACATCAATGCTGCTAGTAATCGGGGCGTCATGAAAACACATCAATGCTAGAAGTTAATGGCAGAAAAACCAGATCTCACTTGATTCCGAGGCCCAGGGAAGACTGAAAGCCAAGGGGTAGGAAGCCTGCTAAGTCTCTTTTCAGGAGATCAGAAACACATGAATTGTTCTCTGTGTCTCTAACACCCGGGCCTTGGGCAGAAGGATGCCTTGGAAGTGTCCAAGAGACCACACCACGCTGGCTCCACTGTCCTCGTCTGGAGGGCTACTGTGTCACTCTCAAAGCTGTGAGTGCTGAAAGTCTAAATCCCCACTGGGATGGCAATGAGGAAGTAAGGTTGGGTAGTGATTAGGTCATGGAAATGAAGCCTCTAAGACAAGTGGCCAAAGAGAAACCGCTAATGGCTCCATGTGAAAATACAATGAGAAAACAGACTTTGCAAGCCGGGAAGCAAACCCCCACCAGGCACTGGGTGTGTGTGCATCAGATCTCACTCTTCTAAACCACCAAATCTAGGGAAATTTGTAGTAGCGGCCTAAAAGAAGATACTTCCCCAATCTCGCAACTCTTTGCTGTTATACTACACTGTAAATCCTTAATTTACACACACAATCCAAGTTCCTATATTCAAAAGCACGGTGTCAGGAATGGAAACTTAAGTCAACTATTGACATTGTATTTAAAAAAATAATCCTAAACCAGGTGTGGCGATGCACTCCTGTAATCCCTGCAATCTGGAAGGTTGATGCAGGAGGACTTGAAGTTCCTGTCTGGGCCATTTACCGACTTGGCCAGAACCTACATAAATATATTTTTTTAAAAAGCTGAAAGAGCTGGAAGTAGCTCCCTGAGTACACCCTGAGCAGCGTCCTAAATTCAACTTCCAGGATGAGGGAAAAAGAGGTGAAGATACAAAAACAAAATAATCCTACATTTCATAAAAAAGAGAAAGATGGACACTTATCATATGTATTTAATGGGCCAAGAAGAAGAATAGGAATTTAACAAATGTTAATGTTAAATTCAGGAAAGAATGATGCAGTCATGAACAAAAAACTAGCATACCTCTCAATACAATCCTCAGTCCCCACAGTTCACCTAGGGCTGCATTCTTAATTTGATGACAGGCACACTGTGTTTGATGGATGCAAGGTTATTCTGATGGAAGTGCTTCATTAGCAAGCATTTATTTGGCCAGATAATTAAAAATCAGTAATATTTACACTTTTAAACCACAACAGTAGCAGTTCAAAGTCACAACCTAATAATTGCTTATCGGTAGCTCATGGATAGTTCACACTATTCTTCATTAGCACATATGGGGCTTGCAGGGAGATATTGCCAGCAGGATTTGTACAATTTACATGGAAATCTCCCTGAGGAACAGAGCTTAAAGCAGAGATGACAGCCTCCACACGAATCATGACAATATTTCTGTATAGAAAATGCTAATGTAAGACGTGGTTGAGTGAATAAATTTATGCTTCTTAGAGGTAAATCTCAATTTATACTTAGTAGATTCCTGTGATATACTTAGGCGACTTCAGTATCACATTGTATATGACCATAGAAATATCCCCAGCTCAGTTGCTGGAGTAATGTACTTGTATCTCTGGGCACAGTGGGGAAAAACGTCTCTTCCCCGAAGACAGAACTTGAGGAAGGGCAAAGGAGCAGAAGAGCAGAGTTCAGAGTGAGTGCCAGTTACTTCTTGGCACCTAATGTACCTACGAAGTGAACAGCCCTCCCACCATCAGTGAAGAACATATAGGTTCTCTTAGGTATTTATCTAAATCAGAAATTATTTCCTGTTCCTAATGATGATCTTGTCTTGACAGAAGAAGTGAATCAACTGCTACGGAGCAAGATTATATCTAAAAACTAGCCCAGGTACTATTTATGCTAGTCAAATTTTTATTGCATAAAATTACACTGAACAATATTCCGACAGTAGACAGGAGAGCCAGGTGATGAAGTATTTGAGCGTGCAGTGTGTGTGGTGGGCCCAAGTATATAGAAGATCCCTGTTTTTGGATCTACGTGTACTATGCTGGACAGGAAAGGTTGTACTTGGAGCTTGGACTTTGTTCCCAATGAAAACTTTACTGAAGTAAAATTCATTGGCCAGAATAAGATCCTATAATTACCTGATTGGAGGCCAGTTAAATGAGCAGGTCCGTAGCTGCAATATAGCAGAAATGTTGAAGGGATATTGGGCAACTGGCCCTGTCCAGAGGAACTCAGGAATCTTGTATTGTGTGAAAAACATCTTTTTGAGGAAGCGGTGAAGAGAGTTGGGCAGTGAAAGGGCGATGTCAAGAGAACTCTGCTCGCTCTTCCCGAGAGAGGAAAAATAAATGAGAAACGGAAGAGCTGAGAAAGGCAATAAATAGTAGTATGATAATTACGAAGGAGCTTAAAACATTAAAAATAAAAAAGGGCTTTGAAACATTTACCATCACGAAGCTAGTGTTTATAACCCCGAATGCACAGGAAATGGGCTAATTTTGGAAGTTTTAATATATCTTAAAAATTAATTCTTTTTTATTAAAAGCTATTTATCATTTGAAAACTATAAACACTTGTCTTCTGACATCAGCACTAATTTCTTTTCTTAATGATCCCTAATAGTACAGTAGCTCACCCAGCTAAATAAGTTCTACGAATTTAATCATTTTTAAAAAGGGATTATGCTACTTAAAGTAGGGCTACACATTCGAAGATAAAACCAGGATTTCAGAAACACTTATAATTTTAATTATTTTATTTTATGGCTATAATATTGTTATACACATTTAGAATGCACAGACTAATTTTCTGGAAAATATATTGCTCTTTATTTTAAGACCTAAAAGGATATACCTGGTAGTTTACAAGCGAGAAGCAGTGCTGTCCTATCTCAACCCTGAAAGCCATTCTGCTTAAATTATCAATTCCTTATGTATATATCAGTTTTTCAGGATGCTAACATGTAAATAGTTTTGCAACCAAAAAAATAATAAGGGAAAACTGATTTTCAATACTTTTAATAATGAATCAGTGATTATTAAATCCTAGGTTTTAGAAAGAATTCCTGCCTAATAGCCACAATTCTAGAATTAAAACACTTTCTTAGATAATTAGGCTGGCTTTGTGCATCCTTGGAGTCACCCATGAAAGGCACCTAGTCTAGGAGAAGTTTTGAAAAGTGAATGAATGACCAATAGGTTTTGTCTTCAGTCCTAGGAACATGATTTCTAAGAGGTAGGTTTACTTAAACACATACATTTCTATGTTGGGATTAAAGCCAGGAGAAAAATCTAAGATGGTTACAGTATCAGATAAGCTAAAGCAGACACTTATAAAACTGCGTATGGAGAGCTGGATATATTCACAATAATAACCCTTTTATTGTCTATAAAATAGTGACCTTTTATTGTCACTATAATTAGCTTTGTTTTCTTCACATGAAGACATTTGGTTCTAATGTTACTGATTTTTAACTATTCATATACATGTTAGGACTTTTTAAAAATTTATTTATAATGCATACTTACAATATGAGGATAAATTGTATTTATCAAATATAAATATAATTGTATAAAAATAGAAATACATGAAGATATCTTATACCTGTATTTTTATGTATGACATAGATCTGTAAATATATTTATAGAAATACAAATACATATAAGTACATGCATATTATATAATACATTTATTTATATTTTTATGTTTTATAGGTATGTTTATACATTTATACATATGTAAATATAAAAATATAAATTACGTTTATCAAAAATATAATTTTTCTCAGCATTAAGAAAAGCAACTAGATTTGTCTTGTTTTATAGTAACTTTTTGTAAAGTGCCTTATTTTCTATGTTATTGTATTCATATATTAATATGGATTTATGGAAGGAAATTTGCAACATCCATAAAAGAACTTTAACATATTTAATGCATAAATTAGTAAAACTGATTGGAAAGAGAAATTAGATGTTATTAAACCAATAAATCACAGTGAGTGTGATTTAATGTGACTGGGAAAGACAGGTTTAAGACTTAAATCACATCATGTTAGTAGAAAATATTTCACTTTTTAATTTTTTGAGGCAGAGTTTATTCTGCAGTCTAAGCTGGTGCTGAACTCTCTCTGTAACCCAGGCTGGCTTCAAACACACAGCAATCCTCCAGCCTCAGCCTTCCGGGTGCTAGGATTACAGGTGTGGGCCGCCACGCTCAGCTTGGTGGTGGATAATCAACTCCAGAGCCTTGAGCTTGCTAGGCACGCACTTTAACCACCGAGTTCTTCCTCCACATCTCACTTCACTTCTTTTGAAAACATTCCAATTCATAGAAAAAAAATGTTTCAAAACCAGTTTTATGAGCTTTGATATCAGAGTTTATATCCTGAAAATGAAAACCTAAAGAAATTCCAGTTATAGACCTAAACCTTACATACCAATATAGATGAAAATTTTCTACATCAAATGTAATCTAAATTATATAAAAAATAAATACTTGATTATGGAAAGAATGCATTTGAAAAATGCAAAAATGGGATGTTTAAAAATTCTATATAATTCATGACATCTCTAGGTTAAACTATAAAACAATATTTACATATATAATGAATCGTTTTCAACTTAAAGTGCATTTCTCATTAAAATTATTGAAATATTTAACGTAGATGACACTTTATTTTTTTACAAAATGTTTTTTAAAATACATTACATATACTTCTAGTAACAGAACCTAAAAGAGAAAAAAAGAAAATTTAATAAGAAATCCACTATGCAAAATCTAAGCCAACACTGGCTTGTGAGTAGCAGAGAGCACACAGAGCGTCACAAACGTCACATCACCCCGCTTCTCATAAATCCTTCCCCCCACACAAGGAGAGCCTGAGTGGCAGAAGAAGAATTTCACGGCCTGCTGTATGTGGGACTTCACCCAAACTGTAATTTCGTGGTAGGTAGAGTGATTCAAGAAAAGGACTGACACCGGGGTAGGTACATTAGGGGGTAGCAGCTGACTGAGGATGTGAGAGGAAGTTGCCACTAATTACGAACAAAAGAACAGGAAGCAGCAATTTTTTTTTAATGTGGTGAGATCTAAACCCTATGCTCATCTTGCGTGGCTGAAGATGGAGATGACCCCGGAATGCCAGAACCAGGCTTCAGAGCAACCCCAAATCCACTCTCTTCCCTGACACCCATTTATTTAGGCCAAGAAACCAGCTTCCATTGAGTTTTCTATTCTTTACAATCCGATGGGTGTCCAGAAGCTTTCAAAAAAGGCCAGATAACAAATATTTTCGAATGACTCAATCTCTGCTTTTCAGCCCTGGCCTTCTACTATGAAAGTGACCCCAGGCCCTGCATACGCGAAGAAGTATGGCTGCGCCTGGAGCATCTCTATGTACCAAACTGGGTCTTAAAGACGTTCTTACACTTTCTGTCTTCACATTTTTAGTGTTAAGATTTATACAGATTACATTTTGGTGTGGGGCCAAAGCCTGGATGTGACAGGGTTCAACGTGTTGAAAAGACTCCATGGGGCTCTTGCACCTTTGTTTAAAAACTTCACCAACCATATCTTTTTGGACAAATATTCTTTTCCATTAATCTGTTGCTTTCCCTACCACTCTTTAATTACTCCGGATTTAAAATAAATTTTTTCATCAACCAGTATTATTAGTCCTTCAACTTCGCTGTCTTTTGTCTACAGTTTGTAGTTATCGTAATTTAAATTTTAGGGTAAATTTTTCAATTTCTACAAAAGAAAAGCCTAAGAGAAATTTGATTGGGATATATGGTTATGCTAAATTTATAGATGAGAACTGAAATCTTCACAGTATTAAATTTGTGTATTCAGGAACATGACATGTATGTCTGTTTATTTGCATCATTTTTACTTTACTTATGTAGAAATTTGTGTTCCAGTGTACAAGTTGGATATATCTTTTGGTACAGATGTCCCTGTGCATATAATATTGTTTTCCAACTACAATCGACATTTCAAATTTTTTGAATATTTAGTAGTATGTAATTTTTTATAATAATACTCCATCCAGTTATCTTGCTTGCCTCATTTTTAAGTTCCAATAACATTTTTATGGATTTTATAAAATCTTCTTTAAGATATTATGTGATCTGTGAATAAAATCTGCTTAAAAACTTATTTTACAATCAGCATGACGTCAATATCCTCTTTCTTACTCTAACCCACAGCCTGCACCCTCCAGATCAGTGCTAACTAGATTTACAACAACCTCTCTTAATTTTACACTTTTCAAAGACATGAACACTCTTTTAAAAAATCACTATCTGGAATGTAGAATTGAAATTTCTTTTTGAAGCTGATCAGCATTAACCGGAATTTCTTTAAATAAGACATTAATGTTCACCTGGGGTGAGTGTGCCTGAAATTTGTGAAGTAGAAATTTGAGTTACAGAAATCCATATTCATGTGTGCATGTATGTGCAAAGAGAAACTTGTCTCTGTTTTAGAAACAAGTGTATACGTGAAGGCTGAGAAGGGATGATCATAAGTTCTAGGTCAGCATGGGCAACCAAAATAAGAAAGAAAGAGAAAGAAAGAAAGAAAGAAAGAAAGAAAGAAAGAAAGAAAGAAAGAAGGAAGGAAGGAAGGAAGGCAGGCAGGCAGGCTGGGAGGTAGGTCAGTGCAAAAATTCTAGGTTCAGTCTCCAGTAACAACAAAAAAAAAGATTCTGACATTATGATATGTGTATTACTGCATGTATTTCATGTGTCTGTGCCTATCTATTTATCTGAATATGCAGAAAAATGCCTGAGAAGGGCACTCTAAGTTGTTAATCACGTTTACTTGAAGAGAAAGAGTGTTATTAGCCTTGGCATAAAGAAGAAGTTTGTATTTTATAATATATTATTTATGTGTCTGACCCTGCTATCATATATCTTATTATTCTTTCACTTTAGCACAGGCATTTGATAAAAAGGCAATAAAATAGAAAAATGGAGAAAAATAGACAAAGATTTGAAAAGTGGCTATCAGAGAAATCTGTTATTATAGTGTTTTTCATTTTTATGTACATAATTCTCTGCATTTTTTATTATATAAAACATGTACTGGGAACAAAAAAAATTTTTTTAAATGTGTCCGTGAGGAAATGTCAGTGCATTGAAACACGATGGGAGATAGGAAATTTCAGCCATGTAGTCGCCAATTAGCTGATGAAAGAAAAAGAAAATAAATTCTAGGTTACTCAAGTGAACTGCCAGGATTTATTTTGAAAATTAGAAATGCTTTCTTTGAAATTTAAAGTACCAAAATGTTATCCTAGACCTCAGCAGGATTTAATTTTAATAAAGCCCACTGGCCATTAGTCAATGATCATTCCTTCTGTGACTCTTTTATGAGGGTTTTAGGTTCATGCTATGAAAACTAGCCAGGCAGAATTAACATTCACTATTTATGAGTTCTGAGTAGAGACATTCTTGCTTTACAGCTTCTAAAAGTCTGCTTATGTATACATAACACAGATGACACATCTTGCCACTTAGTCTTCTAAAATGACAAGCAGGATGTGAAACTGAGGGGTACTTTTGAGCTATTTTTAATTTTTATTCAAATGCACACACCAAATTAATTAATCTCACCAGTAGGCTCCAATCAAAATGGTAGTTAATGCAAGCTGGCATAGTTCTGTATTTTGCAAAATATTTAGCAGTCTCAATACTTAGTTCTATATCCTCAAGGAATACAGGTTTTGAGCTTCATATGTTCTTTTAATATTTCGAATTACATGCTCCAACACAATGAAGAAAATGGAGGTATATCTTTCTATTTCCTACTTTGGCCATCCTTGGACACCACTGGTCTTCGTTATTTTCTTGTTACTGGGACGGAATACCTGACATTCACAAAATTAGACAGAAAAGATTATTTTATCTCACAGTTTCAGAAGGTATCAGTCCATTCACCGGTAGGCGGATGGAAATGGTGGAATCAAACGACGAGGCTCCAGCTGGAGCCAGAGCTCCTCACAGCAGGGTAGAACAGAGATAAGTCTGGGAGTAAGGGCAGGGGCAGCACACACCCCTCAAGGTCAAGCCCTGATGGTCCCTTTTAGATAGACCCCACTTCTGAACGGTACCCAGTATCCATAGGTATGTGAGGCTTTTGGAGGGCACACCAGATCCAAACCACTCTTTGCATAACATACAACTTGTCATTGGTTCATGTGCTTAATATTAGACCATTTTCAAATTAAGGGTATTATGTGTGAGTATTAGTAAGGCAATCAGAATGAGAAGTGTAGATCTTCTGTGTAACCACCTAGGTCATCCAGGCCAGTCCTGGTGTAGTAGCCTCCTTTACAAAGTCCTCAGGCTCCTGGAACATTTTATGTCAGACTATGTCATCGTTCAGGTTCTTCCTTGTCCAGACGATCTAGTTTGTCATTCTTTGTAGTCTGAGTGCAGAATGAGAGAGAAGACGGACAAAGTGACAGATAGACAACTTCCTAGACATTTGGTCTGATTCAGATGAGTGCATTCAAAGGTCCTTGTGGATATAAAGCTTCGGTCCCCAATGTGGCACTACGGGGTGAAGGAGGAGACTTTACTGGGTGGGGCCTTCTGGGAGACACATCGGTCCATAGGAGCATGGTCTCAAAGGGAATAGGGGGACTTGGTCTATTTCCCCAGTCTCTGTTTTGCAATCTGGCCACAAAATGAGCAGCTTTGCTGTGCTATGCACTCCTCACCATTGCCGTGTGTCACCCCCCCCCCCCCAACAGGAACTGGGTCAAAGCTTCTGCCCAGTCACAGCCTGGAATCTCTAAAACTATGAGCCTAAATAAAAACTTATAAGTAGTGAGCTCAGTTGTTTCTTTGCCTTCATGGAAAGATAGCATCACCATGTTATGACATTTCCTCTGATTCTCACAGACCATAATTCGATCATAGATCGCATCTAGGTATTAGCAAGACTGAGCAATGCAATAGTTATCTTTGCACCCTGGCTACTAAAAGTTGTGTTTCATTGAGAATGAAATAAGGATTAGAGAAAAATATCACTTTTCCCCATTGACCCACTTTTACCCAAAGTCTAAACACATCAGCCAATCAACTGATGTAGTGATTTAGTCTCCCCCTTTTCACCATCTCATTTGCTCCAGGTCCTTGTGGTCTGATATGAATGATCCCAATTTTTTTGTTTTTATTGCATTATTCCTATTTATCTTCTTGAACTCCACCCCAAATTTGCTGAATCCAAACATCTTGAGATACAGCAAGTTGTACAATTTTAAAGGATAACCAAAATGATTCCAAGAGAACCAAAGGACTCTGTGGCCTCTCAGCAAGTAGGAAACACTGACTGGACTTCCACACAATTAGACAGAGCTTAACGAAATAAAATCACCATGAAAACATCATATCACAAAAGAAAATAAAGTCCAGTGTCTCGATCTTTGTGTTGGTAACTCTGTCTCATTTAGCTCAAAGTTAATGTTCTACATTCCTTATTTGTTTTCTATTCTCCCATAAGCTTCTTACTCATCCACTTTCAAGTACATTAAACTTTAAAATCAAGAGTTTTCTTTTGTTCACATGGATTTCTTCCCCAAAAATTTTTTTAAGTTTCTAAGAATTCACTGCAGTTACCTCTGCATCCAAGTTGGCCTTCCTTTAGGGTATCACAGGAACCTCTGTCTTTGGCCCCTGGTGTTTTGCTGTTTTGTTTGCTTGTTTTTATTTTTTGTTTTAGTGAAAACGAACTGTCTTGGTTTACATATGAAATATATAATGCAGATTAGCTTGGTAGCACAGGTCTACAATCCCAACATTCTAGGAAGCTGAAATAGGATGATTTCAAGTTTAAGACCAGCCTGGGCAATTTAGGGACTTAGCAAGACCATGTATATGGTGGTTGGATCTGGACTATCCCCCTAAAAGTCTCATGCATTTGGATTTTTATGGATTATCTATAGAAACATGTGCTTCTAGGACATAAGAGCCTGGTCTGGAGAGGTGAATTATGGGCAGACAGGTGGTAGATTATAGGTATGTGGTGGAAGACAGGTGTGTGGTGGATTATAGATTACCAGTGTGTGATGGATTAGTGGTTTAAACCTGAAAGGCATGAATACTAAGGCGGGACTCTGAAGGGGAAGATCACTGGAACAGGACCTGGAAGGATATACATTACTTCTTCCCTTCCTTCTCTGACAGCTTCCTGTTTGCAATGCTGTGAGAAGCCACCTCTACCATGTGCTTTCATTGTTATGGCCACTGATGAGTGGAATGATGTACTAAAACTGAGTTAAAATAGACTTTTCCTCCCCTAATTTGTGCCTGTCAGATACTGAGTCACAGCAACAAAAACGTAACTAATACATTATATCAAAATCAAAAATAATGAAAGGACTGGGGATATGGCTTACTGCAAAGGTCCTAAACTTAATTCCAAGTACCATTACATATATTAAAAATTAAAATGATACTATAACAATTATATATGTACATGAACTTACTAAAGCACTTTTTAACTCTTTTTCCATCTTAACATTTAAAAAATCAAGAGCAAATTAAATAGTGGACCAGAGGTCGACATACTTGGCCCCAGAACATAAAGAAACATTAG
This sequence comes from Ctenodactylus gundi, assembly GCA_004027205.1. Lineage (NCBI taxonomy): Eukaryota > Metazoa > Chordata > Mammalia > Rodentia > Ctenodactylidae > Ctenodactylus > Ctenodactylus gundi. The sequence goes on along the minus strand of PVKB01001446.1, from coordinate 175,829 downwards.
CATGTGACATGATCTGCAGGCCCAAAAACCCAACCAGAAGTGACGCCTGACACTATGAGGAGGTGGAGATTTCTTCGATGTCCAATATATCATGGACATTGATGTTGTAATTTGACACCTCTTAAATCAAGCAAATGTCTTTAGATTTGCCGTCTGTTCATTATAAAGCAAGAGTGACACCTGCAGAGCATATCTACACTCTCTTCTTGCAAAAACACAAAGATTAAGTATCTCTTGGTATCTCTCATGTGAGATTGCCGTAAGTACACGTATAAAAAGACCTTAACATCTGAGACAGGATAGGAGGAAGGGCGACAAGATACTAGGAAAGAAAAGAGACACTGAACGTTGGATGGGGGGAAGGGTAATATGGAAGAAAAAAAGTGAAAAGTGATATTTAGGGACACAAGTTCCCCATGTTGTATATAATTAACATGTTATTGAATCTGTAGCTCATTCTTATCCAAATAAAAATGTAAACAAAAGCAAAGCCTTTCCTGAACCGTGAATGGTCCTGTGTTAAGTTATTCACTGTGACTACTGCAATGGAAAAAAAAATAGAATGAGCCAGTAGAAGAGATATTCCATGCCACCGCAATAAACGAATTATTTAACATGGCTTTTTAAAATATTTATACATTGAACTCCATCCACCTAGCTGTTCTCAGGTCCAAATGGAAAACATCTCTACTTCACACAAAATTGGAATTAAATTTTATAAGCCTATTACTCCCGCTGAGTTATGCTAAATCTTTGATCAAGAAAGCAGTAGGAATGGAGGAAAAAGTTTAGAAATACAGATTTTAAGTAGGTCAAGAAAGATAAATTCTTCATTTTCTTCACACTTCATGCTGGGGTTTACTCAAAGCCCTGTGTGATGTTCTTGCTGTTTTATGATTTTCAGGAAAATATCAGCAGGGAAACATCTTCAGGTTTTATATCTATATTTTTGATTTTAAAACTTGATCTCTTCAGTGAATGCCTTCAGGGATCAGATATCTAGTTAAGTAAAAACTGCCATATGTATTTTTGAATTATTATATTAATAATAATAATAATGAGGCTTCCCTTTGATTTAAATTTCCAATCAAACTTATTGATAATCTCACCCCCTACTCATTGCAATGATTTTTTTTCCTCTCTATGTATTTTCTGCATGCCCTATTGCCATGTTTTTTATTTTTTCATGCCTTTTTATTCTCTGACTTTGGGGAAGTTATGGGATCTAACAAAATAGAAAAATCCAGATTACTATATTCTATGTTGGAGAGTATTAGTGAATATCAATAGAGAAAAAGAGGTGATATACTTCCCAGTGGTTCACAGTCCAGACTATTTTTTGGTCTGTTTTGTTTCACACAGGACCTTCAAAACTTAATATCCATGTAAGCTCAAGAAAAATATTTTTCCTATTTGAACATCTTATCACAAAATGGGGACAATAATAACACTTTTCATACAACCATCATGATGACCAGGCATTGAATTTACCCTCGTGGCATGACTATAGTAAGTGCTTGATTACAGTAGGTATTACAAGAAAGGCACTGAGAAAAAAAAAAAAAAACTCTAATGTGGTACCCAGTCTTCTCCTTAATGACAATACCAGACACCTATACTTAAAGAAGGAGATGTTTAATTTGGCTCATGGTTTTAGAGATTCAGTCCATGATTGGCTGAATCCAAGGCAGAAATATCCTGGTGGAAGGGCTTGGTGAAGCATGGATGCTGAGTTTGTGGCGGGTAGGAAGCACAGCAAGGGTACAGGGCCAGAGACAAATGAGCGAGGCACCCAGATGCTACCCAAGGCCATGCCTCCATGACCCACTTACATGCAAATACAGGTCTGCTTTACAAATCATCTAGAAGACTCTTAACCCAAAGAAGTTGTCATATCAGGATTAACAGTCACATTCAGTATTTACCAAATTTACAAATAACATTCCTTCTCTTCCTGCTTCACTCTCTGGAGCATCTAAGAGCCATAAACAGAGTAATTCTTAGAAAGTGCTACAGTCACCTCACCCCCAGACATTTTAGAAAATCAACCAACATAATTGGTTAAAATGTTTTTGCTACAATGAAAATAAGACTTATCCTTTCACTTTTAACAGGTATGGAGGATCCATAGATTATTCCTTTTGTGCATAGAAATATATTATTGTCAGAAGTTAAAAATTCCCATTTATAACTTCTTATCTATATTTGGCATTTCAACATCTACACTATCTAGACAGCAGCATATGCAAACTTGATTGAATCCCACAGATTTTTTTCTCTCTCTTTTTTTAAACCAAATGTCACATTTTTCAGCTATGAGTTTTCAGTAAGGCAGCCTGCATCTTCAGAAATACTTGCTTTCTTGTCTAATAAAAAACTCTAGTCCTTAATTAAACATAGCTCATTTCCTAAAAAGTTAAATTTATACCTCTAAAGGTTATTTCTCGGAGTCACAAAATTGGAGCTTGCACATTCTTCAATTAGAAACTTCTAAGCAACTCATTGGATCGGCACATCACTTCTGTTCTAATAAACACGTGAGGTCAACATATTCAGCTTCGCATAACCACAGAGCAGGAGGAGTCACGTGCTCATGATTTTAATATATAAGGAAAAATCTGATTTCCCTTTCAATGTGTGTTTCTTGTTGGTTTCACTTACATACCCTGTTTATAATCGCAGCGTTGCCTTGGCTACAATGATACAGGAAATCTACCGCTGTCTCCCAATCGAGTTTCATTAACCCTTAACGGCTTACTTTCTTTTTCACCAGCATACTACCTGATGAACTTAATGTCTCCCATCTCTTCCTAATTAACAGTACAAATGTCCTGCCTCGATCATTGGGTCAAAGTTGTCCCAGTACAGAGTGTAATTTAAATTCAAGCTTGGTTACCACAGAACAGTTTGCAAGCTGATTTCCGATGTTGGTTTCAAAATCGGAACCCACAAAGTCTGAGATAGAAACATCTGAATTATATTTATTATACCTATCTTATTAGATATACGCACAAATCGGACATTTCACCACTATGTAGTATTATAGTTCAATTATATATATGTCTCGCATAGTTCAATTAAAATTTGAGTACTGTACAGTTGAATATAATTTCAAGAGCAAATAAAATGTAACTTGGTAAATATAAATAATGATATGATAAAACTAGTCTACTATTTTATTAAAGGAAAGAAAGCTGATAACAACTGCCCCCAAAGTCAAGCCCTCCTCATTTTTGGAGACGTCACTTGCATTTCATTTCACTCTTTCATTTCTTGCATGCCCGAGTGTGAAGACAAGCAAAATCCCACGGGATGGAAGGGCACCAAAGGAGAAGGGACTTGGGATTGCTGAATGATCCCATGGAATTTTGCTAGCCAATCCCTCTTCTCCACTACAAACCTTTGAACATGACCTAAAAAGTGGGTACGGTGACGCAAGACTTTAATTCCAGCACTTGAGATGCTGAGGCCGGAAAATTGCTGTGAGTTTGAGGCCAGCCTGAGCTATATAGTGAGTTCAAGGCTAGCTAGGAATACAAACTGAGACCTATTGCAAATAAATACATAAAATGAAAATAGATGTAAAAATGAACTTTACATAAGAAAGAAGGTATCCAAATTGAGATAGACATCATGTTTTTCTTTTTCTTTGCAGTTAGACTCTACATTTAGTACTGCAAACAACAGCAGAAGAAAAAACTGAAAATGCCAAGAAGTTTGGCCGAAGTGAATTAAGTAACAACTGGAATGGATTTAGAACATAACTAGTTCATTTGGAGGTAGGTAATAATAATAATAATAATAATAATAATAGGTTATAACTAGCTAGACCACGTTTCCTAAAAACTAATGATATCTTTCAAGCCAACTGTTATCAACGTTAAAGACTTATTCACATGCAAGAATACGCAAGTTGAATATACTTAAACCTAGTAGGAATGCTATTGAATAAATTTAGAAAAAAAAAAAGGAATTCATTGTTTTCTCCCTGAGTCAGAGTCACAGTCAAGAAGGGCATAAAGATCAAACTTCCATAATGAGCATAATCCTAGAAAACTTTTTAGTTGAATTTTGAAAAATTTACAAGGTGCCCCAACTACTTTTATGTTAATGTGACTGACAAAAATTTGCACCTAAACAAGCGCATGTTATTTATTTACCCTTTTTTATTAATTCTAATATATATTTTGTGAAATGAAGCATAGTTGTAAGTGCTCATAAATTGAGATGTGCTGTTTTAAAGCCATTCATTTGCAGAAAATTTATTATAATAAAATTAGAAAGGCATGAAAACAATTCAACATGTGCTCCCAGAAGTCTAACAGAATTCTAATCTATTCAGTTAAACAATTAGTTTCAGTTTGTAAACTACACAGTGGATTAACCACTGTTTTTTGGCCAATTACCACTTTAGATAGGCAAAGATGCATTAATGGTGTCATAAAACATGCATAACTAACAACTGCATGGAATGCTCTATGACTTTATAATTTGCATAAAGGATACACAGAATATGCAGAAAGGATGGGTGTAATGAAGTCAGGTCTTGAGGGCTGAGGTTACCCAAAGGACAGCAACAACGAAAAATAAGATTTGTCTCATATTCAAATTTTAGTTTTTCCTATTTAAAGTATAAATGATAATTTACAATAAGCCATTAGAAAATTAAAATGAGGATATTGAAAATGCATTCTTGGAAAATTTGAGTTCAGATAGTATGCGCTTCTACTTACTAGTGTGCTTACTAAATAAAAATGGATATATGCATCTCCCATAAAATCAGACAAAATATATACCTAGTAATATCTCTGAGTTATTATAGCTCCACAGATGATCACATAATGCCTGCACCCCAGGTCTTTCACTTCTTGCATACCAGAATGTGAAAACAGGCAAAATCTCAGGGGATAGAAGGGCATCAAGGGAGCAGGGACTTGAGAGAAGAGGATCCGGAGAAAGAGGGAGGCAGGGGGTGAGAAGGAGCAGGAAAGTAGAAATGATTGGGGTACCATCTGTGTATGCACCCACTCCTCAAGTTGAATGTAATTATTTGTGTAACACACACATTTTTTATTATTTTTATTAAAACTCATAATTTGGGGGAAGATGCAATGCTTATGCGATGAAATAAAATTATTTAAATGGAAATCAAATGGGTATAAAATACTTCTTGATAATTTTTCATAAATATTTTCAATGTTTTCAAGGAACGTAAGGAATATGGAACACGTGGAATCTTGATACTTTGGCCTCATGGGAAGGACTGGAAGGGGACAGAGCTATTTGGGGTCTGACTTTCCAAACGCCATGTTGCTACACTAAAGAAAGCTGGTTCTTCTTTCCCAGGAGCCGCTGTGCCAGTCAGGGAGACCGAAGATGTATCCCCATTGTGGTTGCAGCATTCCTGATGGAGACCAGCCACTTGCTTGGTGGCAAACGGGCTTCTGAAGGGCAAGCGGAGGAGGGATCGTGCTGTGCGCTACAGCTGACGCTCTTCCGTATGGGCTGCGGGCGCCCCTTCAACCTGACACCTCTGTACACCCTTGTGTGAGTGTGCAGAAAGGGCTGGTCACATGTGGCATCAGTTCCGTAAACAGCTGAGAGAATCTGTCCTGCCTGGTCATGCAAGCTTTGCAGACAGTACCAGAAAAGACTACGGAATGAAGCAAGAATTGCTTTTAGTTAAAAACTATGACTACCACCTGTGTCCTGCAGGCTCTTTGCGTCCAGGGAGCATAAGCCAAGAAGAGGATTTGTCATGTTGCCAGGGGTACATCGTCCTGATGATTAAGAAGAAGGAGGCAGAGAGAAACACTGAAACAGGTGATGCACTCGGTGTTTCCTTGAACATCCCAGAGGACAAACACGGCAGCCGGAGACACATGCAGTGTGAGAGGCCCAGAGGCTGCGGCCATGGGAGACCAGAGAAGGGTAACCCAGGGGTAGAAATGTGAAAGACACCAGAGAAAGTAGCCAAGCTTTTCAACGAAACAACAAAGAAGGCCAAAATAATAAAATTGGAAAGAAATACTCATTATCCATACATAACGAAAACAGAATAAATTGAAAAATTTCTAGAAGACCCAAATATAAAATATAAAACACATTTAGAGCTGACAGCTCTTTCTGGGCCAAGAGGCTCAGGACTGTGACCTCAGCACTCGGGGAGGCTGAGGCAGGAAAATGACAAGTTCAATCTCCACCTAAACTAGTTGCTGAGACTCTATCTCAAAATCAAAACTGAAGAAAATGTTTCAAGTTCATAGCTTATTGGTCCTGAGCTCATTCCCTAGTCCAAAAAGCAAGAAGAGGAAAAAAGAAAGAAAGAAAGAAAGAAAGAATCAAGTATGTAAGCAAAAAAGAATGAGAGAAAAAGAAACAAGCTCTTGATGACATAAGTATAATATATTTTTTATAATCTCTAAAAATATTTTTTCACAGAGTTAACCAAGGTACCCTAAAAAATGAAAATATGGAAAATGTGAAAAAGATCGTCTAGGGGAAATTTAAATAAGATGAACAAAGGAGAGTTTTCCTTAACAGAAAACAAGACCCAATGTAGTTAATTATTCCCTGATAACATCAAAATGTTAATCATAGAGTACGGAGTTAGGTCACAAATGCATAGAACTTTATACATGAAAATTAGATATCAACGACAATGGAGATTTTATCAGTATTATTAAAGTGCTGAAGTAAATTTTATTAAAAATGAAATTAGATCTATATTTCCCATATATTAAAATCAATTCTAAAACACTTAAGCACATCTGATATAAGAGGAAATACAGAAAACTAAGCACAACACAATAGAAAAAATATAGAAGAATATCTTTATATCAGTTACAGAAAAAATAATTGAACAGCTTGAACATGTTAAACTCTTTGAATTTCTGACCACTTTGAGATACCACAAACTCATTTCAAGTTATGGAATAGTTTTCAACATATTTTCAATATTATTTATTAGCCCAGGTATAGAGTAAATCATAAAAATGTCTGTAAGAAAAGATTCATAATCCAGTGGGAAATGTGGAAACGTATATGAAACTGAAATTCAAGCTACAATTAATATACAGAAACATCCGTTCTAAATGGTAACCAAAAAGAAAAAATTAAAAGAATCCTGTTCAATAATGTGGGCTCCCAATGATGTTCAGGCTTTCGTACTATAATCCCACCACTTGGATAGTGTTGCCTTAATCACACAGTGAACTTTGCAGATGTTATTAAGATTTAGGGCCTTGTCAAGATAAAGAAAGCAGCCTGAGCGATCCAATAGACACAATCTAATTAAATACACCCTCTGAGCAGAGAACTCACTGCAGCTGGAGTGATAGAGATAAGGGATAGGAAGATTGAGAAATTCAAAGTGTGAGAGAGATTCGACCCACCATGGCTGAAGGAGAGTTCCGGTAAGGAAAGGAGAAGGTATCCAGACAGTGTCTCAGGGCAGACAGCTGCCAGCTGGCAGACAGCCACGGCGAAGGACTTGAATTTGGTCAACACCTTGGATAACCTTAGAAATCGACTCACCCCTCGAGCATACAGAAGACACACCCCTGGAAATGCTTCAATCGTGCCCTGTGAGATTCAAAACTCAGGACCCAGCAGAGCCACACTGTGCCCAGACTGCTGACCTATGAAATTATGAGAAAATAGTGTGTGGTACTAAAAGGCACTAAGTTCATGATAACTTATTTTAATAGCAATAGAAAACCAGTACAAGAACTATAAAACATTTCATAGATACAGCCTGGCAATCAAGCCATGTGTCAAAAAGTTGAGGATGTACACAGCAAGGCACGAGATTTGACTTCCCTGGAACTTTAGGGAATCAGTCTCTCTGGGTAGGTTAAAAATATGCACATGGGGGCTGTAGATATGAGCTCAGGGGCTAAAATGCTTGCCTAGCTGTCAGAGGCCCTGAGTGCGATTCCCCAGCACCACCTAAACTGGGCGTGGTGGCGCATACCCAGCACTCAGGAAGTTGAAACAGGAGAATTGAGTTCAAGGCCAGCCTGTGAGTACAGATCTAGCCTGGGCCACAGAGCAAGACTCTGTCTCAAAAGAAAAAAAATATATACATATGAATGTGTTTGGGCCTAACATTCTCTTTCTGAGGTCTGTCTCAGATACATGACATATGTACATGCAAACATCTATTTCTAATGTTTTCTTTCCCTTTGCGATAATTGTAAAGACCAAAATGTGACGGTATATGGGGGGTCTTGTGGGGCACACCTATAATCCCACCACTCTGGGAGACTAAGGCAGGAAGATCACAAGTTCAAGTCTAGCCTGGGCAACTTAGTGGCTCAGAGAGAACTTGTTTCAAAATTAAAAATAAAAAGGGGATAAGGATATAGCTCAGTGTGACTGTCCTGTATTCAATCCTCAGTACCACACCAAAAAAACCCTGAAAATTAATCACTCAATACTGATTACTCAATAATGAAGAGAAAAATGTAAGTGTTTCAAAATCATTTAGTGAAATTCTAGGCAACAGTTGTATCTGCTTTACATCTCAGTTAATAAAAGACATAATATCCTTGTTTGAGATATTTATTCAAGAAAACTTTGATACCTGAGGTATATTAAGTCATCTAATCTATATAGCTCTGTTTAAAAAGGAGAGTTTTCCTCACATAAAGAAACCAGACAGGTGGAAATTGAATAGGTTAACCAACAATAAGGCCCCCAGGACAGACCATTTGCGTTGCAATTTACATGAATGATGCCACTCAGAATGGAACAGCACACACAATCTGGAACCCCACCCAGAGGTCCTCAACAGCCACAGAGCTTGTGAGTATTGGAACCTTGACTCAACGGCCAGCAAGGCAGGTCCAGCATTCCTGCTCCCACACGGTACAATTGCTGCAGCACACGCTTACTAAGCCAGGCCCTGTAGGACTCCTTGCCAATATTATGGCGAGTGGACAAATGAGGCCTTTGTGTGTTGAAATATGCAGCCTTGGGGCAAGAGGAGGTCATTGTGCAGCTGTAACACGACATGGGATGTCCAGGAAGGAGGGGCCGTTTGTAAAGGCAGCGCAGGGTGGGAGATCCCCATGTACGTGCAGGGAGAGGTCTAAAACATGACATCAGAAGAATTTCAGTCAGAAGGCAGCTTTCAAGAGAATGAAAAAAGAACAAAGCCAAAGACATTCTTGTTCAGAGGGAGGGGTGTGTCCTTGTGTGCAGAACCACAGGTTCCGTATATTTAGATCCTGAGGGGATTTAGTGGGCTCTTTCCTGCTTCTAGTTGGGGTAAACTAGGTATACATCTGCTATGATTTGGATCTTGAGTGCCCCCCCAAAACCTTATATATTTGGAACTCGGTGTAATCGGGAGATATGGCTGGCTGGAAGGGGCAGACGCTTGGGGTTTAACCTGCAAAGAATGTATTGCTATCAAGGTATGGCATCCAGAGCAGAGACTTCAGGTGTTTGTTACTGACTTTCCAGCCGGGAAATGGAAGAAGGGTACCCACCCTAGGTGTGGGGGGGTCCTGGCTGGCAGCTTTAGCTAAGTAAAGGAAGGAAAAAGAAATCTTGTTACAGCTTCATCCAAGGAAAACAGTAGCCTTCACCTGAGTCTTCAGACTCACGTGGCTTCTATCTGCAGAGGGGTGAGCAGTTCTCCAGCTTCTGGTGTGTGCCTTCACCATTGCTTGTTGTCCCATGAATGGACCGTATGTGAGAGAGGCTGTCTGAATCTGTGAGCTAAAAAAATTAAAAGAGAGTCATGGATGTCAGGTATTTTGTCAGAGCAATGAATAACTAACTAAGGCAACATGCCTGGTTCCATTTAAATTTTTAACTAGCCCAGTCAGGTAAAATGTCAAAAAAGCAAACCTTGCTGTTCAACAAGGATGGGCCCAGAACTTCAAGAAGCCCATTGTGTCAAAGTTGGGTCATCTCGCATGACTAACTTTTATTATTTTAAATGTTTTAAACCACAATTCCTTATTTCCTTTTTGAGTTTTTTTTTTTACCTCTAGATTCAGAGTTATGTAGAGATAAGGGGAGAAGTATAGATTTAAAAAGAAACAAAAGTTTCTTTTTTCCCCTTATTTGCAAAAGGCCTAGGGAGAGAAAACACGTCAGACGCAAGCTGACTGACAGCTACATTCACTCTCAACTACGTGGCTTCACAAAGCACGAAGAAAAATAATTACTCAACAATATCACTCATGAGGAATCAAGGCTCAAATATTAAACCTTCAAATGCCAGTAGGCTATTGAACAGCATTCTGGATTTTCATAGGAAAACTATCACAACCTAAGTGTAACCATAATATATAAAAGATCTAAATTGTTTTGCTGGGAATTGAGACACCAAAATGTATGTTTGCTAAATGGAAGAAATTAATTTCCCATTGTCTAAGACAGGTTTAGAGTTTAAAGATATCTCAAAACTAGCTGTGCGAAATGATATCGCAGAATATGTAACATTTAAATTTATTTTGGTTTCTTAGATGAAAAATGTTAGAAAAAGGTAATCTAGAGCTTTAGGGAAAATGTGTGATTCTCATCTCATTGCCTAATGACCTTTCATTTGTGCCTAATGCTAACATGTGTAACTGATATTTGATTATCTTGGCGCTATTCATAAATCTGAGACAGCCTGGAATGAAAGTTGTTCTTCTTTTTACTGTACACATTACATGAGCTAACGAACCATTCATTCTCAAGAAATAAAAATAGAGATAAACCCACAACTACGGCAGTTATGTATTAAGAATAACATTATAATTAATGTCAATAACATTTCTAATCAATATTTCTGATATTAGGATTGTTATTGGGAAGATGGCTGTGTAGTGTTAAGATTGCTTTCTCAGTGGTTCTGCAGGAACTCAAAACGAAGACTGAGATTTAGAAAAGGAAATTTAACAGCTTAGCTTAGACAAACAGGAAAAGCTAGACATGAATGGTGACCAAGTGACCAGCAGAAGCATGGAAAGGATCACCAACAGTGTGAGTGTGACTTCCCAGAATTAAAGAGAGCCTTGGGGCATGCCAGGCAGCCAGGGCGCGTGGCCACAGCGAGCAGGTGTGCCCAGCCATTCACCCCTTGGATCACAAGCTGTGAGTGCAGTGACAGACATATATGATGGCAGCCTAGATGGCACAGCAGGCCAAAAAAAAAAAAAAGAAAAAAGAAAAAAGAAAAGAAAAAGGCCCTCAGCCGTTAAGCTGGAAAGCCTGGTCTGTCAGTTGCAGAAGAGGGACTGTCGGGCACAACTACAGCAGGAGTTGCAGCCCGACAGCCTATCAGACAGTCCCAGAGAGGTTAGTTGGAAACACAGTTTGAGCTCTTCCAGGAAATAGTTCACTAACAGGCTGCCATCCCAGGAATATGAGGATCCTCCTTGGCAGTGATGGGGCAGGAAAAATGCCAATAGTGGAGAAGGAAAAAAAGACTATGGACCTCCTGAAAGATTGAGTCTAAGAACAGGTCTTGGAAAGCAGAGGTGTCATCCCCAACTGGGCCCAAGACTTGCAAGAGATGCTTTGGAGAACCACATCTTGCAGAGTAAGACACAGGAAGAGAGGAAACTGGTCCCACCCTTTCCATTTTCAGCAAGTTTAAAGAGCTTGTGTGCAAAGACTTCCCAGTAAAACAACACAGGACAATTTTTTGGAACACACTTTAGGCTCCAATATTTCTTTGTAGGTGTTTTTGACTTGCCTTTTTTTTTCTGGTTCTAATTTACGGAGTTTTTTTTTTTTTTTCTTTCTAACGCAAATCAAAACAACACTGAGATCTCATCTCACTCCAATGGGTATGGCTTCTATCAAGAACTCAAAAAGCCGTAGACTCTGGTCAGCATGTGCGAAAAAAGAGACTCTAACATTGCTGTGGAATTGCAAACTGCTGCAGTCATTACGAAAAGCAGTTTGGAGATTCTCCAAAAAAAAAAAAAAAAACTAGAAATAGAAATTCCATTTGACCCAGTCTTATCTCACCTGGGTATCTTTCCAAAAGAGTTAAAAGCACCATATAACAGAGATATATACACACCCATTTTAATAGCATTACATCTAATAAAAGCTAAGTCTTGAAAGACGCCGAACCATCCAACAATAGACCAATGGATAAAGAGTGTACGGTGTATATACACGATGGAGTACTACTCTGTCATAAAAATGGATTTGAGTCATTTGTAGGAATATGGATACAACTTGAGACCGCTATATTTAGTGAAGGGAATCAGACACAGAAGGTTAAATTTCACATGGTTTCTCTAACATAAGAAATCCAGAGTATAAATAAATAAATAATAGAGTCAAGCAGATGAGATGCTGGGTGGGGGGGTGGTGCAGAGGAGACAAGGGAGGGTACCAAAGGGGGAGAAAGGGGAAAGGGGAGGGCTACGTATGTACACAAAATGCTCGAGCTTAATGCAACCATGGTGTATCACAAATTCACACTAGTAAAAACAGGGAGAAAAAGAAGGATATTAGTACACTATGCCATGTGAAGTAAATCTGCGACATGAATTTTTAAGAAAAATATATTCCTATTCAATTATACCCTAATAGTATATTAGCAAAGGGTTTTCCCAGAGAAATGTATCAGAACAAAGGCATGGCTTCAAGATTGAGGATTTGCTAATTAGTTCTCCTGGGCAAGTCAGCCGCCTTTTTCTGCACAGTGGATAGGGATGTTAAGGAGGTTAATGCCCATGACAGTCATTTAATACTATCTGTTAAAGACATGTGCATCTCACAACCGAGTAATGTGGCCTTTCATGCTGATCCCAAAGAAACTCTTATGCTAGTGCACTAGGAAATACATAACAACATTTTAGGGTTGCTACATTGGTAATCTGCTACTGTGTAACAAATTACTACATTTTAATGAACTAAATGCACACGAATTGATTTTGTGGCAGTTTTGAAGAATCAGAGCCACAGGTCGACTGGGTTCTTGCTCAGCATCCCACAAGACTGAAATCACTTCTGAGGCCAGGAATTCTTGCCTAAGCTCATTACATTGGCAGAATTCAGTTCCTTGTGAATACACCTACAGTTATAAGCCGCTCCACATGAACATAGGCAGTTGAAGAATTTGTTCATTGAAGATCAACAAGAATATTCACCAGTGGACACACAAACTGTGGTACTTATACACAAACGGATGGTCTCTCTGATATGAGAGACCCAGACCACAACTATCTCATGGAACTTTAAAGGAAAGACAAAGCGAAAGAGGGGGACAGGGGAGGGGGGTGAAGGGAGGGAAGGGAGGGTAGGGGGAGGGACAAAAGGAGAGCGGGAAAGCCCTTCTCACTTTGACAAGATACGTATGTGCACAAAATGCTCAACTCCATTGTAAACCTTAAATTCTGCGCTTGTACATATCAATAAAATGGGGAGAAAAAAAGAATATTCATTCAATGGTTGGAATCTCTTTCTTTAAGATCAATGTATAACCTCTCACAGAATCACTGGATGAGGTCGAGACTGTCCAGAACAATCTCAGAGTCAACTGATTTTCAACCTCAGGTACATTTCCAGAATCTCTCACTTACGAATTCATCTCCCTGTATTGTAATCTAACAATGGCAGGAAAATCAATCATTGCTCTGTTCCTGCCCTTAGCCACAGGTAGAAAATCACAGAGGATGTGGAAGCCAGAGGCTGGGAATTGGGAAGGCTGTCACCGCACTGTTGCATCAAAACATATGAGAGCAGTAGACAAATGAATAATAAATTATGGGAAATTCCCCTATGGAATGCTACTTATTAATGGAAACTAATGAAATTGAACACTTGGCGATACAGATGGGTCCTATATAACAAATTGATTAAAAACAGCAAGATACAGAAAAAACAGCTGTACCAATGATATAAGATTTAAATTCATCAAAACCATGGAGTATATGGCGAATAACGAACATGCTGGAATGATCATCTGCATATTCAGTTTAGTTGTCAACTCCAGCAGGTCAGATGTGCAGAAGATCAAAAAGGTCGCAGGGCCTCCAGTGTTTTCTGCCCTAAACAGAATACTGGGGACATGGAAACTTAACGTAGTGTTCTCTATGCATATTTTCTCATTAGAGGAATTTTATAATAAATTGTAACAATACTACAAATAAAATTATTCATGGAAACATTTTTCTTTTCTGTACTGGAGACTACATATCCAACTCTTTTTATTTAGTTAGTTTTATTTTGATACAGGGTCTTGCTGTGTCTCGAAGTCTCCCGGGCTAGGCTCAAACCTGCGGTCTTCCTGCCTCAGCCTCCCAGAGTGCTGAAATTTCAGGCATGCACCACCAAACTCCAGCTAGGAAAATCTTTTTTGATTCTCGTCCATAACACCCAGGTAGAATCCTGTGTTTCCTTCAGTTGTATGATCTTGAAACAAGAGGGTTTCCAGGTTGCACTACCTACTAGGTCCCGTCTTCAACCAGCCCGAATGTAGAATTTGGATCTGTAAACTGGTGAAAGCTCAACCTGCTCTGATTGAAGTAGTGGAAAAAAGAGGAGGCAGAAGCGAGCGGGGAGGAGTGCCCGAGTTTCCCTCCTTTGACCCCTTTCCCTGTTGTGTCACTGTGTCTGCGCCAGTTTCACAACAGGGCCTTGCACAAAAATGCCCTTCCACACAGACTCGCTTGCCCTGCTGGACTAGGCAGCTTTCCCTCTTACTTTTCCATCTCTAGCAACTAAAACATTTTTGTCTCATACTTTATATCATTAATGTTTTATGAATGTATTCCTGATAGATTCTTGGTGAAATTAGGAGGCAAGGTACACCAACTACCCAATAGTTCAAAAGTAAAGAAATATCATTTGTCCCATTTTATTGATATGTATACACGCAACATTTAAGGTTTACAATGGAGTTGAGCCTTTTATGCATGTATGTATCTTGTCCAGGTGAATATCATTTCTTAATTCAATATTCTCAGTTCATTTCAGCCCTGGTTAAACAGAGCATAAATGAGAATTGTAGTCTTGTCCACCAAAATGGTCATGCCACAAAACGTACGTTCAAGAAAATTCTATTTGGAGACCCTGACATCTTAGTATGAACACTGATATTTCTCACTTGAGTTCTTCGTCTTCTCACATCAGTTTCTGTATTTTATAGTATTGTGTAAGTTCCTCAGTTTCTGCCAGGAATCGGTGCCACCTACTCCATCACCCACTCCCTTCCTAATCTTCTATTCCGTTGATTTCAAATATCTGCTTTTATTAATCACCATATCAAGTGAAGGAAGGAAAGACGTGGTCTACTCAGAGAAGAAGGAAGTGAAATTACTTAAAGAGAATACATTCAATCATTACGAACACTTTGTCATCCTAGACCCAAGGGCCAACTTGAAGGAAACTCCAAAGCGTAGGAAGTGAGATTTTTTAAAATTTATCAACAACAGTAAAGATACTTTTTTACATTCGCATAGAAAAGTGCATTTTCACAGGAGACAATAAAGGGAAAGTATATTTTTGTCTTGTGAAAATTCTAAAACATTAATAGAGGTTAGTAAAAAAGAAGGCTGAGAAGCACATCTCAAATCAAAATGCTCAGTCTGTGGTTCCTCTATCCACTCTCCCGTTGCAACTATTTTACGTCCTAAGCATGCACTGTGTCCCCTTCTAATATGTCAAATTGTCTCCTGAGCTCCTGTCTCCCCTGCTCTTTAGCACCAACATTTCTATTCCAGCCTTGGGACCCAGTTATAGATCATCAAATAAGGTGAGATGAAATGTGTTTAATTTTCAGGTCACATTTCTCTCTGTTGAGGCAAATTCCCCTCTCTCCACTAGGTAGTGGAGAAGTCCCCAGGTCTATGAATTCTCATGTGGTTAAAAATAAAGCGGAGCCCATAAATAATGCGAGCAACAGTTTGTTGAACCAAAGAGGAAAGAAAAGTTCTTGGCAAAAAACCAAGAGGAAACCCAATCAGGTCTCCCTCACAGAAAGTGAAGAAAAAGATTAAAGGAAAGCTTCCTGGGGAGAAGCCATGGGATCTAATTTGGATCTAGAATGCACCCCCCCCCCTACAATAACCTCATGCATTTCAATGTTATGGATTATCTATAAAACTGTGTGCTGTTGGGAAATGGGAACCGGGTCTGGGGGAGGGATTATGGGTGTGTGGTGGAGGGCAGGCGTGTGGTAGATTGGATTACAGGCTGTGGTGGGGACTTAAGCTGGGAAAGGGTGAAACATTGAGGCTTGACCCAGAATGGGTGGATCACTGTTGTGGGACCTGGAAGGGTAAGTGCAACATTGCCCCTCTTCTCGGACTGGACTAGACTTGACTTCTTCCTTTTCGCAATGCTGTGAGGAAAGGTCCCCACCTCTGCCTCTATCATGTCTTTTCACTATTGCCAGCTGCCCACCAGTGAGCTGGTGACCTTCTGAAACTGTGAGATACAGTAAACTTTTCCTCCCTGATTTGTGCATGTCAAGTATCGAATCACGGCATGAAAAAGTAACTAAGACAGGTCTTGAATGAGAATTCCACCTGTGTGGATCTGAGGGTTTTCTGTACAGTCTCCGAACAAAGGGTGGCTGGAGATAGTTTTCAAAGACTTCCTCCTACACACAATCCTAACTGGAAAGAGCTGGGACTCCCTCAAGGTGGAGGAAGTGTAGCTACTTTACTTACTTTAGGAAACTGAAACATAGGGACCATTTGATCTGAGGAAAGTGAAAAACCACTCGCCCTGTGCCACCAGCACAATAAAGTGTAAAATATCTCCCTTTCCTGGCTCTCCTCTCTTTCCTAGGTGAGCTTTTCCAAGAGGTACTATGAAATTTGAACATAACTAATAGCAGAAATGCTAGGAAGCTAAAATTAGTGAAACCGTTACAAAGGTGATCAGAATGGATTAATATTTATGGAGAGTGTCTTAGTTAGTTTTCATTGCTGTGACTCAATACCTGACACCCACAAATTTAGGAAAGGAAAAGTTTATTTTAGATCACCGTTTCAGAAGGTCACAGTTCATTCAGGGGCGGTCAGCAGCAATCGAAGCACATGGCAGAGGCAGAGGTGGAGGCGGCTCCTCACAACATCACAAACAGGAAGGCCAGTTGAGACTAGCAGAGACTAGTCCTAGTCCTAGTCCTCAAGGAAGGCAGGATGCAGCTTATGTACCCTTCCAGGTCTCGGCCCAGTGATCAGCCCCTCCTGCATCCAGGTATGCAAGGTGTGGCCACTACACATCTTTAATCCTAATTTATATACCTGTAATCCACCCCTCCAGACTAGGCCCCAATCTCCCAACAGCACATGGTTCCATAGACAATCCATTAACATTTAAATACATGAGACTTTTGGGGGACACTCCAGAGCCAAACCACAATAGAGAGAGACAAAAATTTTATACACAGAATTCCATGTAACACTCCAAACAACACTATCAAACTGATTCTTTCATCTTGACTTTATGGGAGATAAAAACAGATTTGCAGAACTTAAATGTCCTCAGTGCTACAAATGATAAAAATAGTATAGATGCCATTTAAAGAAGCTATGACTTTATCATTTCAAGAAGTCTATACTTTTCTTCTTTATTACACTGTCAACTTCTTCAAACACTAGATGTTTGGAGAGAATTATATTTGTCTACAGACGCCCTTTTTCCCAGTTGCTACTATTAGATGTCTCGTGAGAGATAACTTGCATTGTCCAAACTGGAATCTGCTACTTCCCATCCTTGGGATCAGTCAATGATGCTAGCAAATTATTCTGGGTCATATTTGATTTGGCAACACAGAAAGATTTAATGAGGTCCATGAAAAATCTGGTGAATCCCTTCCTCCTCAGAGGCTGCTTTTCAACTAAGTAAGCAATCCATTACTTGATGGGTAATATTTTGATCCTTTGGGGTGAAAAAAGCACGTGAATTTCTGATCCGACTGCCTTCCTTTGTTTTGTACTTCCTCTAAATTGTTTAATAATTTCTTGATCCCTTCTGAAGGCATGCAGGTCCTAAAAAGTGCCAACCAACTCAGTGTTTATTCTTAGTCTATTGAATGAAGGTACTTTTCACTCCTATTGACCCTCATCCAAATTATTTTCACAGATTTCAGACTTTGTTCCTATGTTCCTTTCACTACCAGGGTGCTACAACCCTGTTGTGAACTCCTGAAAGTTAAGTCCAACCCAATCCCCCTGGTGTCAGCCGCTTCTATAGCTGGTTTTCAGAGTAGAGGAAGCATGCCTTGCTCATTGACACTCTATACAGACTGGACTTCTTTGATATCTGCTTTATTTCTCAGGTCTCTTCACTAGAGAGGTAGTAAAAACTACAGATCCTGGAACCAGAGATCTTTGTGTAACTGAATCTATCAGTTTACTATCTGTGCCATCTTGAGAAAATTGCTCAAATTCTTTGTGTTTCAGTTTCTCTGTCTGTAAAATGGGATCATATATTGTATCTGGGTCATTGTGTAATAAGATTTAAGTTGATTTACTCATACACAATTGTCAGCAGAATGTCTGGCCCATAGTCGGAGCTACATGTTGCTACTTCAGGCACCTCCAGGCTCCGATAACACAGCCTTGCTGAAAAGCACGTTCTCAGCTCCTGCTTGTATTTCAGTTCATTATTTGTCCACCTCATTCTTAACTTTTGTGGCTCTGCCAAAGAACAATCATTCATAAATGGCCAAAAACAAGCAGAAGTAATAATGCTGTAACTTTCACCTCAGCAGAAGCCAATTGCTCTCTAATGGCTGTCTCGTTAGGGAGCTCACAGGATCGATACACTTGCCCTGCCTAGACTCCTGCTTTCTGTCCACACTAACAGCGCTAGAAAGAGACGTCAGAGGGCAGGAAGAATTTATCTCACGTGTCTAGTCTTTCTCATCACAAAGCATCCACGTGCCGCCTGGACCCGGCTGTCTTCATGGTTTAAAGGTAAGATTTTGCACCCAGTACACAAGAACACGTGAAAGTGTGCTCAGAATTCGTCTCAAATGTAATTTACATTCACATATTAATTATGTTGTTGGGCTCTTTTCCCTGAATGGGCATATAATACATTAATGGTGCCATGTTTTAAGTGACTCAGAAACTGTTTCAAATTCTTACGCATTCACCGAATTTTAAATACCCAGACACTAATTTATTCTTTTATGATCCATAATTATTGAAAAGACAGTTCTACTGAATACATTTTCTACGATGAAAGCAGTATGTAAACATGATGAATTGATGGTAATTGATATCTTTTGAAATAAAGCTGTCATGTAAGTCAAATTATGATTTAACATGCAATGTATAATTAGTATTAATGTTTTCTTAGAATGGAGATACCCAGGCAGCATGAAATCACAGCATGTTGCTATTTTAAAATTCCATAAGTCTTATATATGGGATTACACTGCATTTTTAATTCACGAGAGTTTTTCAAATCAGCTAATAGCAGTGACGGCTCAGCACTGAGATTTGTACCCATGCACTTTCTACAGTTTAACCTTGTCAAACAAATGTATCAGTCATAGCATGTTCACACATACAGTCATTACAAGGATGGACTCTAAACATGGTATGTTATCATCAGCAATGACAAATGTCTAAAACATAAATATTACTGGTGTTTCAGTAAATATGTATTACGCATAAAATGATATGAGCAAAAAATTTCCCCGCAAATTAAAAATGAAAATTTTATATAACATATAGAAACAGACCAATGGATACATCAATTGTGGTATATGTACACAATGGGGTACTCTTTGTCTACAAAGACAGATAGTTTTGAAGCTTTTGCAGAGAAATGGGTGCAACTTGAGACCCACAGGCTCAGTAAAGCGAGTCAGATGCACAAGGTTTAAATATCAAATGGTTTCTCTAACATGAGAAACCCAGATCACAATCATTTCGCAGAACTAAATGGGTGTGACTCGGGAGAGAGAGAGGGGTTGGGAAACTCAAAAGGAGCGAAGGGAACTTCTGTAATGCTGACATGATAAACGTGCACAAAATACTAAAGATCAGTGTAAACATTATGTATCGTATATATATACATATCAATAAAATGGGGAAAAAGAATTCTGGTTTCAAACATCAAATGTATACTCATTTTGATATCTATATGGTACATGAATTTCTTTTATGTCTACTTAAGCACAGCCAATCTCAGTGGGGAGTCCAAGGAAGAAGATTCAATAGTTCAACATTTCCTTGCGATTGTTTTGTCTTCAGGTTATTTTCTAAAAAAACTGCAAGATTAGAACAATGTAATCAAGCATTACTGTACCAAGTTTAATTAACTGTGTGCCTATATTGTTTATTAGATTTAGTGCTAAGGTATATTTCTTAAAAGAGAGAGAAACAATCTCCTTTTTGGGGTTATGGTGTTGGAGGGTTTTTTCTCACAGTTCGATCTTAGAATTCAGTCTCATTCTGTACCAAATAGTTACACAATCTATGTTTAACATAACATATACAATATTGTTACTAATCTTTCATGTAACTGTTTTCAACAAGTTAAACATTTTATATTCCCTATCCTTGAGAATAAGCCCACCAAATTCATTCTTTGAGTATCTCTTCATTTCACAAAGCACTAGCAAGAAGTATGTAGTATGCTTTAACAATGTTTTATAAGCATTTGACTTGCCCATCGTAGTCTTAAAGTCAGATATCATTTTAATAAATCTACAGAAATAATTGTCTCGAGATGAAAAATAGGTAATAAATTGAATTAGAAAAATTGCAGATCTAACATGAAAGAGGAATGAAAGTGACCAGGACCGTAACCTTTGAACAGCTTTGAAAGCCGTTGCATTAGCACTGGCTCAAAACGGGGAGATTAAAGATGTACAGGGTGATATTGGCAGCAATAAAAAAGGATCAGATATATTTTCAGACAAGTTATTGGAAAAACTTTATAGAGAACTTTGCAGGGGTGGTAGGATAAAAAAGTTTTCAAATGTTCGAATGAATTGGAAGTTTTATTTTAAATAAAAGGCTGAAAAGAAAATACATACTCATATAACTTCTACCTAGTCATAATGATGAAAACATTGAGTAGCATTTCAGGGATGGAGGAGGATTTTCCCAGTGGTTAGAGCTCCTGCCCAGCCAACATGATGGTCTCTGAATTTTAGATGAAGTAAGTATTTTGTGCAGACAACACATCACAGTTAGATTTGAAGCTAACTCTGGCTTCAAAACAATGAGCTCACACTTTGTGGCAACTCCAGGTTTGGTGAAACCTGAAGCTAGGAGACTGTTGAAGATTGCCTAATAAGAGAACATGAAATCTTAAACACTGAATTGCACAGAGATGTGAATGTTCATCAAAAAAACTCACATTTACCTACAAGAACTTCAAAATTATTTGTCTTTGTGGCACCAAAATACTCCTTAACAGATCAATAGATACAAAAATTACGGTGTATGTACACAATAGAGTACTATTCATTCTTTTATTTTTGAATTTATTTGTTGTTTTATTCTATTTTATCAAAATAAAGTTGTGTAATACATCATTACTATTAAATGTTTCCATGGAAATCTAATATATTTTAAGACAACAGAGCTTGTGATAGTCAGCCCAAGTTGGTTGCTTTATATTAGTTACACCTGGAAGGGATTTTTCTCTCCAGAAAATATTTCAGATTTACTTTAATTTACGTTTAGTTGAAGTGACTTTTTATTTGAAAATTTAGAGAGGGGGACAATTATCAAGATAGATAGATGCTTTATCATTACAACGGGTAAAATTAATAAATGCACTGTGACAATGTGTGCGAACAAGGTTTGTCAAAGGCACACTAAAAGGCGTACAAGGTTTAATGAACTATGTGAAAATGGTTTGGAGGGTGTGTGTGTGTGTGTGTGTGTGTGTGTGTGTGTGTGTGTGTGTGTGTGTGACAGTACTGGGAATTGAATATAAGGTCTTTGCACGGAGTTACCTCCCCAGTTCTTTTTTTTTTTTTTTTTTTGAAACAAGATCATGCTAAGTTGCCCAAGCTTGGTGTTCAAACCTGTGATCTTCCTGTTGCAGCCCCCAGATTCCTGCAGTTATTTTCATACATATATAAGAGATGGCTTGTCCCTTCTAAGAAAACTATCTTGGACTCACACACCTGTGGCCCACTATCCAACGCACCCCAAAGCATTACAGGAAAAAGCAAAGTGCTGTAACATGCCCAGTGACTCTGCTGATCTCTAGATGTGTAGCCCTGGAAGAAACCAAAACTTGAAATATGGATGACAGAAGCTGTACTGTGGAAATGTTTTCAATCATCATGTGTGTACAATTGTAAGTGAAGAATTTGGTTTTCATCAAGATGGTTAGTCAAAACAGAAGCTGTCTTCTACATTGGAGAAAAGTATAGGTAAGTTATATGGAAACTGTGTGAAATGGCATGTGTCATCAACCTTCCATGGGAAAGGCACAAATCTGTAGCAAAATTGCAATGACCGATCTATAATCAGACTGTATATTTGTACATTTTAATGGTGACTAATAAAAGAAAAATTTCATGTCAAGGAAAAGATTGAGTTTTTCTCTTCTATCTATAGAAAATATTATAAAACATTTCTCAAAAGACAACATATGTAGATACGTGCTTGATCATTACAAAATTTTTTCTGCTATTGTGATGTTTATAGCACTTGTCAGCTTTTCAAAATTCATATTTTTGTGAGTTTTTTTGATAAACATTCACATCTCTGTGCAATTCAGTGTTTAAGATTTTATGTTCTCTTATCAGGCAATCTTCAACAGTCTCCTAGCTTCAGGTTTCACCAAACCTGGAGTTGCCACAAAGTGTGAGCTCATTGTTTTGAAGCCGGAGTTAGCTTCAAATCTAACTGTGATGTGTTGTCTGCACAAAATACTTACTTCATCTAAAATTCAATTACCTTGTTTGAAAAAAATGGTTAGTTTGAATGATTCAATATTATCATATTTGTATAAACATAAGTAAGGAATTTAATTATCAAACAGCGTCAGGGACGTCTATGTCAAGAAGTCACGGTGGGGATTAAATTCTTAAGTGTTTAGATCAGTGCCCTGCAAAATCAAATGATCTAAAATCGTAAGCTATTTTAGCTATATTATTCCATAAATATTTTCATGATTCTATTGTCCATCAAATAAAGTTAATCCTGGTACATGTGATGCCTGACTTCCACCAGTGTTCTCTCCTGTAGTTGGTAGTTGGCAAAAGCACAAAGAAGAGTCCATCAGCGACAACCTGCCTTATTGTTCTGCAGTTCTCCTGCTGAGCTATGCTTCCAAAACTATGAAATAAATAAATAAAACCCAACTTCTGTAGTCTCTAAAGCTGGCTCACTCCTGACCTGAACTGGAAAAAGAATCATATTGGATATTGTTAGGAAAACGCTATTTTACCCATCTACTACAGAGCAAAGCCAAATGTCCTTCATCTGTGTGTAGAAATGTTGATACCCTTTTCAAATAACGTTCTCAGAATAATTTGTCCTACTTTAGTTGCGAGTCTGGAAGAAAAGCGCTTTCAATCAACAAGATTTCAGTATGGAAATAGACTTGCTCACTACTTCCACTCACTGAAATGGAGTCACAGAACTGAGAAGATTTGGAGAAATATTTTCTCTCCACTTGCACTATTTATAATGTTTTCAACATTTATAATTTTTTAAAAATCAACATGTACAGAAGTCTATTCATTTGATAAATATTCTAATGTTTTAAAAACAAAATAATCTACTCGTTCTTTGTAATTGAACTACTCAGTATGCTGTTGTCTTTCAGAATTAGTTGCATGTTGAATGACTATTCATTCACGACCTCTTTCAACAGGATGGATTTCAATTTTGGCAATTATGTACAAGTTAGCCTGTTAAAACTTGGAAAAGAGTGAGTTCAAAATACTTGCTGAAGGACTGGGAGAATTAATGACTAAATAATGAAATAAATCAAATTATTTTATATACTTTCCATAAATTATAAAAATCTAATTATCCTACATTGCTTTCTGATCTAGTTTGTTTAGACATGTCTTTCTGATTTCATTTTCCAAAATATTTTGGATTTATTTTTATTTGGAGCAAAAATTATGCAAATCATACTTAATCACTCTACAAAACAGTTCTGAATGAAGCATATTCGGTTATCCATAATGAATTTGTTAGCTAAGGTTATTACAAACAGTTTCCATGTGTATTTCATCTTGTTAACTTATTCACTTGCAATTTTTGAGTTTTCATAGTAATTATAGAGGAAGAAAATTGTTTATAACATATTGAAATGCTCTTGCATAAAATAAATCCTTCTGCTGTCCATAGTTTCCTCGAAATCAGACACACAAATGAATCTTCTATGCTTAATTATATTAAGTGTTATTTCAGGCTCACAAAAATATCCAATTCAGAGAGATTTCCAGTTAGAAAATTAAAGGAATGATTAATGATTTATTTTCCTAGCCTTCTGGCATTTTATGAGTATAACTATAAATTGTAACACCTGGATTTTAAAATTATATTTGGTCTATAACTTAAATAAATTGCAATTTCTCCTAATCCTCATAGAGAAAACAAAAACAAAAAATTATTCTTAGTAAGTAATATTTCTGTGTATTCTAAAGTCAATTTACCATATAATCTCCTGTAATCCTCTCCCACATCAGCACACACACACACACACACACACACACATGCAAACACACACATCCACACACCGCAACTGTCTCTCTGTACACAAAATTGAATTTTCCCACAGTCTTATGTGTAGCCTTTCTTTATTTATAAATCATTTATCTATTGAGACTGAGACATTAACTCAGATAAAATGTAAGTATTTAATCATAGATCCTCTAGAGTAGACATCAGCAACAATTTAGATCAATCAAGGAGTGACTCCAAAGATGATTTATTGTGATAATTAAAAAACAAATAAAATATTGCTTATTGCACAAATGTTCCAGAAGAATTAAACACCTTTCTGGACTTCAGTAGCACTTTGTCCTTAGGTGTGGTGTTGAGCCTGGCTTAGGTTTTTCTTATAAATAATAGAATCCCTTTCATCTACAGGGGAAGAAAGAAAAATTCTAGTCCCGGAATTAATGTCTTCTCTTTCAAATGACTTTTCCTAATCCAACTAAATGTCCTGCGCAAATCAGGATACACTTCTTTCTGTCTGCCTTGGTTACTTTTGGTTTGCTGTGACATACCACCTGACACATGCGAATTAGGAGAGGACAAGTTTAGTTTAGCTCACAGTTTCAGAAGGTATCAGCTCACTCATGGGCCGCCAGTGAGCCAGATTCTATTAGGCAAATTCAGAGTAGCTAGGCTGGGTGGATGGAGATGTTGCACAGGAGGAACTCATCCTCAGATGAGGAACTCCTCCCAGATGAAGTACTGATAGCTTAAGAAAGACCAGGCCTCGGAATGGCCAAGGACAAAGCTAAAGTCAAGTAGATCATGCGACACACAGACCCTCCTGATTCAGGATCTGGGGTCTTATCTTGGGCCCTCGAGAATTTGATCCTTAAGCCATCGAACTAGTTTTATGCTAATACGCAGCAATCAGTAAAGGCCAGCTCTGTACGGGAAAATTAATATGCACGATCCATAGAAAAACTACAACAGATGGCTGTAACTGCTAAATAATTGGCACCTTTGTCCCCTCTGCCTGCTTGCAGGGGAGTTCCTGCTTTGTAACCTCCCTTTCCCCTTTATTCTTCTCCCAGTAAATTTACTTTCTACTTCCAAACTGTTTCTTGCTTGCAGTGTTCACTCTTTGGCACTGGTAGAACACTAACCTTGGTTTGGAGCTCAGCTGCATCGCTGGCAGCGGTGGAAGCAGGTGTCGGACACAGAGGCAAAGGCAGACCCTCACAACATTGCGAACAAGCTACCAAGTCCCAGAAGGAGCAAAGTAGCATATATCCTTCCAAGCCCTGTCCCAGAGCTCTGACCCTTCTGGGTCCAGCCTCAGTGTTCCCCCCTTCCAGTTTTAAGTCCCAACCCACCCCACACTGATAATCTATAATCAACCCCACACCCGTAACCTATAATCTACCTGTAGTCTAAAATCTATAGTATTTCTAGTTTAAGCCCCTACTGCACCTGTAATCTATAAACTAGGCCTGTCTTCCACCACACACCTGTAATCCACCCCAAGCCCACAATCCAGCCCTCCAGAGCTCTATCTGTACACCGTTGCATATGTAATCCATAACACTGAAATACATGGGAATATGAGAGACATTCCAAGTACAAGCCACAGTAACATCTAAAAACTTCCTTCTGTATACTATATCCCTAAGGGATGAAAATACATTTTTTTTTAATTTTAGTTCTTGAAAAATCCTTACCACAATTGGCACTGAAAGTTGGGTCCACGTCTAACCCTGGCTCTTCCTGGGATAGAATTCCGGATTTCTTCCCTGACCTATGAAACCTGGCCAGGTTGTAAAAAACTCTCTTTAGATTAGTGAAAATAATTGTATCTCATAAGACTTTGTGAAATTTAAGCACATTTAAGGGCACATGAAATTTAGCAGCACACACAAGAGATCTACAACATAGTTAATTCACTTATGCTTATTATTATTTCCATGAGATTATGTGAGATTTCGAATGAAACTACTTCTCTAAAGTAGAATGAAACATATGTTGGGTAATTCACTAAAAATCACTCTTAAGAGACAGCACTGGAAGGTAAGAGGCTATTTTAAAAGATTACATATGCTTTCACTGATAGGCTAACTTGAAAATGTATTTTAATGTGAACAAGTCAATTTTTTGTTAGTCACTCAGTTCATCAGTCAAATGGGGCCTACATGTCTTCCCTCATTGTTACATAAAAGGACAAAATGATAATGAGCAATTATAAATGTGAGTCACACGAAATGATCAAATAAATTCTTACAGTCCATCTGGACTCTTCAGTTGATCATTTTAGAGAAATAAATACAACATTATTGGGAAAATGAAAGTATGACTCTCAGTACATAAAATTGACTTTGCTAAGGGGACAGATTAAAGTCAGTTTATTTAAAAGGAACGAATTAATTAAAATAGAGCAGCTCAAAGATCTACTTATAAAATTAAATTATATTCACTTGCATAATTTTTTATTACCTTGAAAAATAACCTTCCAAAGGATTCTGGGCCACTGTTTTGTCTCTATGCCATCTGAATCCCTGGGGCCTACATACATTGGACATTAGACATTGGTACACTCATGATCTACCTCTAACAATATAAACAGACTACAGTTCATTACTCTGAAAACCTAAGTATTCATGTAAAATAAAGCATTTAACTAATGTTCAGTCGTTGCTAGTGTGGCGTATTGCTTTGTATATTTCCATAAGGATAATAATTTTTGGCCCTTCTTCATTTAAATAACATTTAATTTTTATGCTTCTTCACTTGGAGTTTTATTGTACAATAAATGAATTATACTCAAGATGTTTCAATGTGATTAAGTCATTCATTATTGAGCATAACAGTTGTGTCGCCTTATTTGGACAGATCAGATTCTATTCAGTGCCCAAAGATGGGTTGACATGGTAAATGTCTAATGACCAAGTGATTCTTCTTAGAAAAAATATCTCATGATTGAGAGAAATGAGGGCTGACGTCTGCCTAGGAGACCAATAAAGGTCTGTATGGATCCAAAATTATAATAATTTTCAAACTACTTTAAGTAAATTGTAACTACTTAGAAAAATTAATTTTATTTTTAATAAGATATATACCTCATTGAACATCCCTGGTCACTTTTAAAGTAGAATTCACTGGAGTAGCTCCCTCACCTAATGTGAATATGTATTTGCTTCTGATAGAATTTTAGTAGAATCATTTTGTTTATTTAAAATTTATTGAACAATCTAATCCTCATAGGAGTCTTTGAGGATCCAAAAGCCAAAAAGTGAACAGCCCCTTAAATAATTGAGCTCTGTGTTCAGGAGAGTTAAGACTGTCCAACCAAAAAAATCACAATAAATTTTCCCAAGAAGCTTTCTTTCTCTTCTTTCCTGAAGGAGAAAAAATTAAATTGAAGGTGGGAAGTGCTAGCACAATGCCTTAAATGTTACTTTTAAAAAATTTTTAAGAGCTGAGACAATTTTTCTCATAGAACCAGACGGTGAAATAGAAGTCTCCAGAAACTGAGGTGTAAGAAAGTAGGACATGAAGAGAGGACCGAGAGGCTAGATAACAGCTACCAAAATTTCACTTAGAAATGAGGAACCGGTGCTGGTTTTTTATAGTCTAGTATAGTAAATATAATGTGCCGTATCTGTGCTATACTTCCAAACAACCACAAAGAACCTGACCAGTACATGAAGATAATTAAGGTTTCAAATGAAATGATAATTGATCACATAGTGTATGTAAGTACAGTTACCATTTCGTGCCTCATATATATACAAATATTACGTACTAACAAAATTTTTTCTCTCACAAAAACTAATCATGGAAGTTTCTATTTAATGTATATTGAAAATGTAATTTTTTAAGCAAATGGGGTTATTTTCTTCCCCACATCTCACAAACACCTTTACCCTCTACAAGGTTAAAAAGGTGCACAGAGAGCAGTTTTTGTTGAACATATCTTGTTCTTATAAGTTACATATTAGTTTATGCACTGAAAATACAATCATCTGGCAATGATTGTATATTTAATCCCATTTGATTGGGAACATTGTTGGCCAGGGTATCTAGGCTTTGCTCTCAATGACTGGACACAGGGTTGAGATGCATCCCTCCTGCTTAATTATGTCCATATTTCTTCTCTCTTTCAATAACTAACTTCATAAATCTGGTTCTCTTTCTTGACTCCCCTATACATCTGGAATTCTCACGCTAAGTCCGTCATCACATAGGACTCTCCTACGTCTTATCTTTCTCACTGATGTCCAAGTATCTTCACACACACAATCACTTGGTGGTTTTAAATTGCGTCATTTTGCTCCTAGATTTCTTCTAGAGCCTTTATTTTCATTTTTCTTGTTCCTGTCAAGTTTAACGCACCCTCCACAGTCAATAGAGGAGTTGTTACTACCCACAGAACTGAGGGTCGAAAGTTGCTCGGAGACTCTTGAAGTTCACATTCCCTGAAATCACTTTCTACAAACTTCACGTCCCAGGACTCTCGCTTACTACCCATGTGATGTGCTGTCAAAGCACCTGCTACGTCTTACATAGTTATGGCTCTCTAACAAGCTCTCAAAATACAACGTTTTTGATAACCTGTTTTGATTTGTTTTATTTGGGTGTCCTCTTAGAATTTAGAAAAAATTGTATTTTTGAGTTGCCTGATATGAAAGTTTGCCTCACTGGAAGAAAATTTAGGAGAACATAGGTACAGGTAAACTTGAAGATACCATCACGAGCTAACACATCTATACATCAATCGTGTCAACATTTTGCAGTCACAGATGTTGATCAATGATGGAAGTGCTCTTTTATTTCCCTCTGAAATCTCATCTTTTATATTTCACTCCAAATCAGTCACCGTCTTCAAGGGCTAATCTTTTCCACCTATAGTTTTATATTTTATTAGATATTAATGTGTCCATACTGAGCATAAAAATGGGTATTCTAGAAGCTTCCCATCTGGGAAGCCCAGGGCTGTGGCAACCTGGCAGCCCCCCCTTAACCTAAATATAAAGACAAAAATAATTCCATACTCCTGCTCATTCTATTTTGTAGATATTTGAAATGATTAATACTTCTACATTTACATTCCAAAATTCAGACAAGGCCTCTCGAGACTATTTAAAAACAGACTTTTTTAAAAATACAGCCACTTAACTAGTAACTTTTATTACTAGTAGGAAATTCTTACGATACACAAATACGTTCACCTCGAAGAGCCGGCATACACGTGTGCTGCGTGCCAATCACCGTTTCTTCTTCTCTTCCACCAAGCCCCAGCAGCCGCTCTCCCGGCTCCCCAGACCTCTGACGAAGACGGTCCTTCACGTTTGATGAATCGGGGGAAAATAAGGACTCGTAGCATTTACAAAGAGCTAATTTCTGTAGGGGATATGATGAGGCCTTGATCGTACGTTGAGTAGCGTAATTTTGATTTGACAGCGCTGGAAGCTCCTCTTTTAAGGGAGTCTCTGCACAGGCAGGGGAAGCCAGCACCCCTCAGCAGGGCGGGATCTGGCCACGCAGAATTCAGCAGCGCGCAGGGGCCTCCGCGTGCTGTGAACACACTCCTGCAGCCTCCTGGACGTCCCAGGACGGCTGGGCCAGCAGCTGCTGCTACCAGCGAGGCTCCTGCAGAGACAGAGCCATCTTTTTCCAGTTCTCCGTGCAATCTTTTTATAGCACGAAGCTCCATTGCCACAAGGGCTCCTCGCCAGGAAGCGATTGATGGAGCAGAGAACTACCAGGCATAAATACCGCCTAGTTAAGTGGACACGTCGTGCCCACAGAAAGAGCGATCCCGCAAATCACCGCAGCAGGCCCGCTTCAATTTACATCTAAAGCAAATCCTGGCAAGTTTATCTGAGCCAGTCGATGAACCAGAAGACTCAGTTTCAAACCACAAGAAATAAATAAGCGCAATAAGGTGACGGGGAAGTAAGTAGGAGATCTCAGTTGCAAAGCGCACAGTCTCACACGTTTTCTGATAGGCTGCAGAGCAGGTAAGTCGTACTGCTAACTAGTGCGACTTCTCCATCACACAAAAGGAAACAGGACATGTGTTGCCATTTCTTTTCTGAAAATGGGAAGAGCGTATGATCAGAAGTCAGAAGGTGTCAACTGCCTAGTGTTTCCTAGAACACCTGGGTGACTTGACACCGCCATTTACTCGGGAATTGGGGATGGAGATGCTCTGTATTTCGGAAGTGTTCCGATAGCACATGAAGTAGTCTGTGCGGAAGTGCTTGCTATGCAAAGAGCTTTTTAAAAAAAGGCAAAATTTTAACAGGGAATTATTCCTGAATTCCTTTTAAATAATTACCTCCATTTACATTTCTATAATGACTATAAAACCAATACATAAATCTAAATAAATATTATTTTATGCCTTTCAATTTTGGAAGCTAAGGAGTACCCGTGTTTTTTTAATAAACTGCATCTTTATTAAAGCATTTTTATTATTTTTGATGTAAGACATTTATCTTTCGGCTACCTTCTACGCACATATTTTTATTGATTTTCAGTCCCTATGCACCAATCTCATATATTCACAAATTGTCTGAAAATATTTCCTCTAGATTTTTCTATAAGATTTGTCATTTTGTCTTTACCTAATAGTTAATTCTGACGTCAATTTGGAATGGACAACTGCACTCAAGTGTAAACAATCTTTTATAGCTTTGCATGTCTTTACCAATTCTTTTCAGAATATTCTAGGTAGAATTGGCATTTATTTTTGTGATGAATAACTATGAGAAGGAACATCATACCTCTTTCTCTCTCAATTTCACACACACACACACACACACACACACACACACACACACACGTAGCAACAGCAGGGTTCTGATTCCTCCTCTTTCCAAAACCCACATTCAGCCAGCTTTGTGTAGAGCAATTCTCTCTTATGCTTATTTTACACAAAGGACAATCCAGAAAATGTAATTTAATTTTTTAATTAAACCTTCATTTCTATTTAATTGCACACTACACCTTCCTCAGTGCAGAAACATAATGAGAAGGGAGCAGTTTCCAACATGCTTAAAGGTCTTGCGCTGCTCCGAGTAGAGCTGGTTTCCATAGCAACTGGCACACCACCCTCTATTTATTCCAAATAGATGACAAATCAAAAGTGCAGCTGTAATATCGGGAGATTCTATTTCTCCCAACACAATGCAAACCTACAAATAGTTCTACTAGCACGGATCCTGCCTGCTATAATCTAATAAGCGAGAGAGGGAAAAAAAACCTTCAAAAATGTAGTCTGTGGCTGCAGTTTGCTGCAGTGTGGGGACTGTCACAGTAACCTTGACTTCCAATTCTCTCAAATGCCCTTGGGTGCGAAAGCAAAGCAGAAGGCATTATTTTCGCGATGTTAGGTATTTTACACTGCAAATGAGATTTGTTTGTCTTAACCTAAAAAGCAAATCAGATTCCAAATTGCATCATCTGATAGCTACTGCTGCTACATGCCCTCAACAGGATTATTAATGTGGAAATCCAGCCTCTGCAAAATGCTAACCTGGCCTATTAAACTAAACAAAGACTTCAAGGCTCAGCTGGTCTTTTTTCACTGTTCTCCACCAAGCTTTCGGTTAAATGAATCTGGCCCCGGAATTAAGCATCAGGACAGGCTGAGCAGAGTCCATTAGGCTGGGTAGTGACCACAATGTGGGTGAGCATCAATCCAATCAAGTGTAAAACTGTACGCTCTCACACTTCATGAAATCCTCCTATTGCTTGTGGAAGTGCGCACACAAACACGCCCAAGTGCACACCCTCCCCAGTGAACATGTCTGAAGGGAAAAAAATCTGTACTCCTGCATTTTAACTAGTTCAAAGCTCTCTTATGATATGTAACTGTTATAGAAATTTAGCTTTCCTTTGAGTAGGGACATAGAAAATATTCCTACGTCTTTTTCTCACAAATGGTGACAATTCATAGCCAGAAATATTGATATCTTTATTCATCAGTTCATTTAAAAATATGCTTAATGACTTAGTTATGACACCAGCAGAACTCCGGTGAGATTGTGTGTGATCGATCATCCCCAGAACAAATACATTTTTCATTCATAAATTGGAAAGCTGAAACTACTAATTAAAATGTGCACGTGCCTGAATGCAATTTGTTGTGATTTTTATCTTCCACCATGAAGGCCAGAGGTCTCTTAAAAAACCAGAGGCCATGGCCTATGACTACCTTCTGTCTGCTGGTACATCGCCAAGGTGACCCATGCTCAGGTCAGAAATATTTCATTGAGCTATTTGGTCTATAGTGTACCTGCAAGTCTATTTTTTATGTTTATGAACAGAGTAATGGTTGTATTACATCGGTTCTATGAGTTCTACTAATTCCTTTATAGTTTTTCAGCATTACTGTTCTCTGACACCCTTATGTAGGTCACTGAAATGAATGCAAAGAATTGGGGCAAGTATGTCCATTTTGAGATTCTTTAAAAATGTTCATCCAAAGTGGTGACCAAAAATATAGATTCCATATTGAGTAGTACTCAGAGCAGTACTCCCTCCCACAAAATATCCAAAGCCAATAATCTGTTTAAAGTCATTCTAGTCATGATTTAGTATAACAACAGCCCTATGCTATCCGGTCTATTAAATATTGATTTATGGTTAAAATTATGCATTAAAATTTAATCAGGTAGCATGAATAAATCTAATTTCCATATCATTAACTAAAATTACATAAGAACCCAACACTTAGTCCCAGAAAATATTTTAAACACCTTGTAGCCACTCAATAAAATACTATTGTTCCATTTGAAAGGATAAAATTTAATAGAATAGATTTAAAATTCTGAGTACGAACATTTTATAGGAGAAAACTAGAAAATTGCCTTTGAGTTGCCTCATGTTAAATGAATGAATGTTATTAATATATGATGATATAAAGCATATTTAATGAAAGTAATGAAGGAGATTTTATTTGGTAAATGAAGTAAACCTTGGTACTGCAAGGTTGACACCAGGCAGGGTGTCTGTGGTTGAGGCTGTTGGAGTAGGTCCTTGCTCTGCCAATTAGAAGCCTGGGTTACTTGCACACGTTATTCAGGGGCTCATTATTATTCTGCTCGTCTGAACTGTAGGAAGGAGCTATTGGTCTCACATTGTCAGTGTAAGGAAATTTGTGTAGCTGAGAAAATAAAATACTTCTATGTGGCCTGCGACAAAATAAGCAATTAACTCAGCTATGTCTTCTAATACCAAGACTCAAATTTTTATTTCAATAATACAAATTTATTCTTCCTAATTTTAGACCTCACTGCTCCCCAGGATCTCTTTATTCTACTTTATTTTATTTTATACTTGGAGCTTTATGATATTTATGGAGTATGGAGGAAGTTAGGAGATGTTACTTAATTTTTAATAACAAATGTAAGGCTCATCAATTTTATCAAAATGAACTCAAATAATGCTAATGTATTCTCATACGAGTGAGTGTTCTCATATGAGTTCTCAAATTACTTTTATCATGATTTTACAAGCACATAGTTTTATAAGATCTAATAATATAGGACATGATAACTAAAAACACAAAACCTGGCTGTTCAGTAATGTTCATGCATGCATGTTTATGCTCACCAAACACAGGCACTTAATTTGAACTCTTCAATTATTCCACATAGTCAGTAGCATAATGTTAAGTAACATGCCAATATTGCCATATATACATATATGTGTGTGTGTGTGTGTATACATATATATGTAAAGATATATACATATATATATACATATATATATATATATATATTCCCTACTATGGAATAAGGAGATGTAGATACCTCAACATAACCACATACATATATATTCTGCCCAACTTTCAAAGGAATTTTACTATAATGGTGGTGAATTCATTATTTAGAATTTATCATTTCCTTCCTTACATAAATTTTGCTTTTATTTCAATTAGTAACTGCATCTTCTTTGCTTGGCCTATTTATTGTATAAAATATCGTGTGTAATTGACTTTTTTCTGTAGAATTATCTCTTCTGGACCCTTCTTCTCTTCAGTTTAGGACAGGACTTACACCTGTCCAAGTCAGACACACAGTGCAGGGACACTGAGCCGCCACCCAGACCCTGAGCTTCTCTTTCATGCTATGTCTCCCATGATGCTATTACTTCATAGAAACACTTTGCTGATGGAGTCATTCTTGGTTTTCTGTGTTGCTGTGACGAAGTTTGAGAACATATAGCAAAAACATATGTGGCTGCCAGCTGTGAGCAACCTCTGAAGACTGCACCCACCTACAGCCAGCCACCAGCCAGAGAGCCATCTTTTTTCTCACCAACGCAGGTAAGTGAAGCTGCCAGCGACATGAGAATGCTGAGAAGTACGATCTGCCCCTGTTGGGTGCATAGATCCCAGGGCAGCCCCAATGTTCCCCTGACGATGGCCACATTAAGCCCCAAGCTCAGGATCTCATCATGCCATTTCAGGGCATATGACCACAAACACACAAAACAGAAAATGGTGTATCTGAAACAAGAAAGTTTGCAGTAATTATTTTATCAGTAGACAAGTGAACATTCCTCTTTTTTCCAGTTTTTTTCTTGTTTGTTTATTTTAATGTTTATACCCAGATGAAACTTTTTTCTCAAATACCAAAGGCACCTCAGTAATATTCTTATATTTAATCATTCCCTAAACAAATGACAGTTTTTTCAGTGTAACAGGGTTTTCACAATTTTGACAGAATTTTCTCACTATCTGGCTGACGCCCAAAAATCATCTTTTAAAAAATGCTGGTAAGAACCACTTCTGAGTTAGCAACAACAAGCCAGCATCTTAATCAGCACCATCCTTATCTGTTCTATATATTGGCTAAACTTCTCTTGAAAATACCTCGAAAATATCTTGAAAATATCTTTCCATCTTGAAAAATGCTTTTGTCAATGTGATGATTAATCTTCACTGTCTTAAAACATGCTTAAGAAATTAGTAGAGGACATATCCAAGTAAGTCTGGATAGATTACCAGGTCACAACCTTGAGGACAGTTTCAGATTCCTGACTCTTTCTCTCTGGCTTTTTCCAAGATTGTCTGCAATCTCAGTACCACGGAGTGAGCAGCATTCCTCCGCCATTTCCTTCCATCCACACGTGGAACAGGAGACAATGAACTGAACACCTTGAAGCCATAAGTCAAATTAAACCATTTCATCCTGTAAGTTGTGTGTGGAAATGTTCCGTCCCAGTGAAGAAAACCTGACTAACAGAGTCATATTTAAGAAGTGATCCTCCAGTCACAATCCCAAATCTACCTATGTTGATGATATAACTCAGTATTTATATCGTTATTTTTCTAAATTTATGTGTAGAATCAAATAACTTCAAACGAAGTTCCAATAAATATTTCCGTGTGCTTGAAAAAGCTGGATTTATAATTTATATGATAAAATTTACTTAACAAAGGTAATTGTGTACAGAAAGAAAGATTGGACACAGATGTGCTCTACATAAATTTAATATTTACTACACAAGTATAATAATCAAGATGGTGTGGTACTGATAAAAAACAGACTTTAGATCAAAGAAGTAGAAATAAGCTTCTATACTTTAATTAATTTTCGTCCAAAGAACAAAGAATAGCCTTCTCTACAAATTGTGTTAGAACTGAGCTGCCCTTACGTTAGTTGTCTGGGTCTTCCACAACCAAGTGTCACAGACTCAGACACTAGGAAGCAGAAATGTATTTTCTTTCAGTTCTAGAATCTTCAAATCCTGTTTCAAGGTGTGGGCAGGTTCAGTCTGTGGCTTCTCTCCGTGGCTCATAGGTGGTCGTCTGCTTACTGTGTCCTCACTGGCCTGGTTTCCAGGACGGTCTGGGCCTAGCTTTTCTCTGAGCCTTAATCCTCTTTTTAGAAGTACACCTATCATATTGTATTAGGCTCCACCCTCTGAGCCTCATTTTAAATCAATGACTTCTTTGCCAGTTCTATATCTTCATACAGTTGCATTTTGAAGTGCTAGGCGCTAGAGTTTCAATCTGGGAATTCTGAAGTAAGACGATTCAGTCTGTAACAGATACACTTGAAAATGTACCTTGAGCTTACCTCATAATAAATCACTGGCATAAATTGAAAAGTGACAAATTTAAAACAATCAGGTAAAAATAGAGAGAGGGGTCTGAGAGCCGCATGTAGTCATTTGAGCACTCACCTGGAATGTGCAAGGCTCTGGGGTTCATTCCCTAACACTGCATAAAAATTAGGCAAGCATGGATGTGATGGTGCACACCTGTAAACCTAACACCTGGGAGGCTGAGGATTGCTCGGAGTTCAAGGCCAGGCCTGGGTATATAGTGACTTCAGGAATCTCCTGGACTACAAAGAAAGACCCCGTATAAATAAATAAATAAATAAATAAATAAATAAATAAATAAAGTATATAATGCACTGATAAACAAATAGAGAAAATGTCTTGGGTTGTTAGATTAGGTAAAGATAACATAACACATGAAAACATGAATAAGAAAAAAGGACACATCTAATTTCATTAAAACTAAAATTTTTCATTAGTCTCAACACAAAGACAAAGTTAAGAAAATTAAGAGAAAAGCCACAGACTGGTGCAAATATGTCTAAAATGTCAACCTGATACAGGAATTGTAACTAAAGTACTGTAAGAGTAAATACAATTCAAATACAATTAAATACAATTCAAAATAAAAAATCAAATAAAATTAAAAATTAAAAATTCAATAAAAAATGGGTGACAGATTTGATCACAACTTCACTTTATTGATAGTAAATATGTACATAAAATATATGCAGTATCACTAGCGCTAGAGAAATGCAAATTATATCAGCAGCAAGATATACACACTGATGTGTATATACATATATATACAAATATATTTAACCTCAAGATGAGTGACAGTCACAACTATTGATAAAGATACGGGCTACTGGGACATCCATATATATTTGGCAGAAACGTATACACTACAGATGTTTTTGAAAACAGTTGACAAATTCTGGGTTTGGAGTATATGTGCACACGCGCGCACTTCTGTGTGTGTGTGTGTGTGTGTGTGTGTGTGTGTGTGTGTGTGTGTGTTTTACTGAAGACTGAGTTCAGCTCTTCACACTGAACTACATCCCAATACATATTTATTTGATTTCTTTAGACACAGTCTCACTAAGAGAGCCGAATTGCTCACACTGGGCTCAAATTTGTTATCCTCCTGCCATAGCCTTCCAGAGTGCTGGAATTACAGGCCTGTGTCACCAGGCCCTGGGACTGATCTTTACAAAGATTATTTTCACATTTCTTGCAAGCACAATTCTCTCAATGACTCAGGAAATATTGAAAATAAAGAACTTGTCCGCAGAAAGGCTTTGACATGAAATCCATGTATAATATAATGCTTATGATAGCCAAAGTCAGAAGCAAACCAAGTGTCCATCAGCTGGAAAATGGATTGTTATATTTTAGACAGTGGAATACAAGTCAACAACAAAGAAACACATATAAAGATAGGGCTC
Organism: Ctenodactylus gundi; assembly: GCA_004027205.1. NCBI lineage: Eukaryota > Metazoa > Chordata > Mammalia > Rodentia > Ctenodactylidae > Ctenodactylus > Ctenodactylus gundi. The sequence goes on along the minus strand of PVKB01001446.1, from coordinate 137,722 downwards.
ACTCTCAAAATAATCATGCTAAATAACTGAAGACCAGTATAAAAGATTCTACACTTGGTAAAAGGACAAAACTTCACTAGCAGCAGATAAGGAAGGCCAGTAGCTGTCTTCAGCATCATGGCAGATACAACGCTACTGTGATCTACCGATTCTCATTAAAGTTTATACTTAAAATAAGGATAGACCAATTTTACTGAATTTTTTTCCCACTCTGGAAGTTTGTGCCTACCTGCCTAGACCCAGCTCATATGTAAACAAGGAAGAGAAACAATCTGTAAAGCTGAAAAAGGGTCATGCAAGTTTGCCACGGTAACAACAGCTGAAAATAAAGCACTTACTTTGAGGGTATCTTGGAGTGGCAACATTTAAGGTACTTTCAAAGAAGTACCTTAACACCGATTTTATTCTGCGAAAGAACACAACAGTAAAGGACAGTATTTGAAAGGGGCTAAAGTTCCAGAATTATGATGAGACAGGATAAGAAAAGGAGTATTTTGTTCCCAGGCTCCATCTTCTCCCAGGCTGGTATCACCATGGAAACAAAACACTTACTTAATTGCATTGACTGATACTTCTTAAGGTATTAAATGATAATTTCATTTTTAATGTCTAAAATACTAATTATATCAACACTTAATCATTGCAGTGACCATCATGGCAAAATGAAATTATAGGCAAACTGTTTTATACTCTACAGGAATTTTTTCACTGGAAGAAAAAGAAAATTTCACACCTGCATTGCTGAAGATACCACAGGAGCTCTATGGGGTTATTTATTAATGATTGATGCAATCAATTTTGCCTTCTTACTTTCCAGTAAAGATCTGTCATCCAGATTCATTCAAAGTCTTAATTAACATGCTGACCTCTTCTTGGTATTAAAGTTTGTACATAAACCATAATTTAGCTTTAAAAACTTAAAGGTATTTCATAAAGAAGGATAACGCAACATTAATTGTGTTAATGACAGTATGATACAAAAAAATTACTGAACAGGAAGGATACTCTTAGCAGGTACATTTTATACTATGTATAAAATCACTTATTTTTATCACAGCAAAAGTAAAATATATGCAATGTTTAATAGTCATTAATTATATTAAAGTTTCCTAACCTAAGGTCCTTGAACTTCCTAAATAGATTTCAAAACTATGTACAAGGGTCATGTTTTATCCAGATTAAGGAAAGCCCCAGCAACCTTCACTTGAGTCTCGAAAGAGTTTGTGACTTAAGAAAACTGAAAACCATTGTAGAACAAAACTGGCATTTGTTAATAACGAAATGAAAAAGTACAATAAATTTCATCTTCACCGTATCAATCAGCATTTTGTACCTTGGAGCTAAAGAAAGTTGGGACATTAGCCTAAATATAAATGTGACTTTAACCTAAACTTAAATGTACTCATTGATCATAAAAATAAAATCTAGTAACAGTAACAGCAGCAAGCTCTTGCCAGCACCTCCCAACTGTCAGATGCTGCCCTCAAAGTTCCATCCATGGAATCTGGTCCACCTCCACCACCACTTTATGGACGAAGTACCAGAAGCATTATGATTGCAGAAGAAGAGGTGAACATATTAATGGCTTCCCATGACTAAGCAAGCAAGTTGCATGAACTCAACATGAATGGGGTCAAGATTCAATCCCAGCCAAACTTTCTCTGAAGTCTCCTTCGAACTGGTACATTAAGCTGTGTTTTACATTCCATATTCTTTAAAAATTGACATGTATGTTTTGAAACCAGTGTGGTCATGATAAGGCAATGTGTTTGAAATAATGTTCTACTAAATATTATTATGTATACTAACAGGCTTTTTTGCAGTTTTACTAACCAACTATAATACTGAAGAATTTGAAACATGCAAGCACATTGATGTTTAAACATAACTTCTCTCGGAAACATGAAACAAAATAATTCTTTGTGGTGATTTTCTTGTAGCTATACCACAATGTAAAGCATGGAATTAGCACTGATTCTTCATTTTTCAAAGCCATATGTTTGAAACCAAGGTAGTAACTATTAAATTTCTTCTCTAACTTTTTACAAACATGTGTCTTAATTGGAGTAGTTATCACTTCATTTGTTCTGGAAGTGCCAAACTATTTAATTTCCTTGACATCATTTTGCTAACGACCATGTCTTAGAATGGATTATAGAGTTTTAAGGGTAAGATTCTTAAAGTTGAAAATGTCATTATAAAAAATCAGAAATGTGTCAGGCACCATATGTTTTTTTCTTTTACTCAAAAAGTGAACGTTATACAAAATAAAGAAATCTCTTGCTGTCTAAAAGATTGCAGAATTACCTCTTAACTCAGTGGTCCCCCAACTTTTTGACACCAAGGACTGAATTTAGAATCTCATACAGAGGACAATTCTCCACATAAGAAAACTATTGTTAAGTAAGTAAAGGAGAAATGGTTATACAATGTAGTAACAGTGATTTTTTGGTAGTGTGATGTGGAGAGTTTGGAAAACATTCTATTCTGTTTGACGCCAGGGTATCACAGGTGGCTCATCAGGAACTTGGCCCTGGTCCTTTTCCTCAGCTCCTATCTGCCCAGTTCTGCTGTATGTTTTTCACATCAATATTGAGCTGTTTTCCAAATCGGTGACATGTCCCTGGCTACTGGTGTGGTACTTCTCCACTACAGTGTGGATTATTATTTATTTACTTATCACTCTTTTTGGGGGGGTCTAATCTCCTCAAATTCAGAAGCTAAAATATTCTCATTACAAGAAAATATTCTCATTACATTGCCACAAAGTACGTGCCTATTTTTAGAAACCAAGTATCCTAAAATATAAATAAATATCAAATATGAGAAACCCAGAATACAGTCATTTCACAGAACCAAATGGGGAGACTGTGGGAGTTGTGGGGAGGGAGAGGGTGTGGGGCCGTCAAAAAGTGAGAGGGGAAAGGTTTGTAATTCTGGTGCAATATATATGTGCACAAAATACTCAAGTTCAATGCAAACGTTATGTATCACACATACAGATACATAAGATACATTATACATATGTAAATAAAATAGAAAAATATAAAGTTTTACCCAGAAAAACACTTGTCAATTTTAGGTTATTCTTCAAATGATAGGACATTGGCGTGATAAAATACTAGAAAATGGTCCTGGAAGAAAAGATTAAACAGAGATAAATAACCCAGAAAAAAGAGAAGCTTTGAACCCATCTGCTAGAATAGCAGGGGAAAGAAATAGGAGGGAAAATGTTTAGATCCGTTTTCAGGACAACCTGGAGTTTGCTACTTAACATTTATTTTGCAGGTAAGGTAGTCACCCTATTTGTATATTGTGCTAGCGTAAAGGGAAAACCACCGAAAAATTAATCTGAATTTCTTCATGGAAATGTAGGATGATTCAAATAGCACTAACAGATTCGTGCACATAGCAGAAGCTCAATATCATTTTGTTGAATAGTAAATTCATTAATGAGCTGCATCTCTGCAAGTCTGTGCAAAATGAGGCCAAAAAAGAAAGGGAGCAATAACCCGGCTGGATTTCAGCATAGAGCAGCCGTGTGGCCAAATTTGCTGCACATTTTCAGTGGTCAGCACGAGGCCATCCTCACCCACGGAAGGTGTCATGAACTACACAGTCTCCCAGAATTTCGTACCGTGAAGCCCTTGGTGCAACAAGTAGGAAGTCAGGCTTTTCGGTTTGGATGACATCGAGAAAATAGAGGCCCAAGAAAAAATTAGTTTCTGCGGAAGTGGAAGAGAGGCGAGAACTTGCTCCGTCTACCGTGTGAGGACACAGTGAGACGGTGGCTCTAGGCAGCCATCAGTACCTCACCAGAACCCTACCACGCTGGCTCCCCCGCCGAGGGCCTTCCGTCCTCCATAACCTTGTGAAATAAATATTTTTCTTGTAAGGTGTCCTTTTAATCCTTGGAGAGATAAAGTGCTTCCACATAAAAGGAACGCAGCTACCCCTGCGATTTACTATGTCGACCTCCTCCAGCTTCACAGAGAAAAATGGCTCTTCAATAGTTAAGGTGCAACATGAGACACACTTCGTTTGCCTTTGATTTGGCCCTGTCTTTATTGGAAATCAGTTGCCTTCCTGTCTTTTGTAATTTATCTTGGGAACATTTATAAATTAATTGAATTGGGATCGAAATGATTTATCACTTTGGGTTGATGAACTGAGAAAACATTTTCTCATTAAGGTTTAAATCTTCCTATTTCTTTGTCGTTTTCCAAGAACATAATTTTTGTAATTGGCACCATGATGACTCGAACACACGCTGTTCCATGAGTTTTGCCTTCCCATTTTGTCTAAAGTTCAGAGTACAGAAAGACGCTTGCTCACTTAGGTTTCAGCATTTTCTACTTTAGGGCGAATTTCACCTTTGTCCTAAGTGTTGTTGCCATAGTCAGGGACTATGAGTAAAACGTCGCAGAGACTGCACAACCCTATTCTGGAATTTCTCAGCTCTCAGTTTTCTTCGTTCTTTATCTGAATATTCATACATACTTACAAGTGTCATAGATTCGTTTCCTTGGGCTCCACATTCTTATTAGCATTCACAATGGAAGCGCAGGAATCGTCAGACTACTGAGACCACGGCCTCTGGAACTGCCTGAGCCAAAGTTCTGTTTCTGCCAAATTCAACTCCTGGAACATTAAGTAAACTCTAGATTCCTCTGGCCCTGCTTTTATTACATTTCCAAGTTAATTATAGTACTATCCTCACAGGATTTTTCTCCCAATGAAATTAATCAATCTATGTGAAATGCTAAGAAACTATAATTGTGTTTATTATCAACATGTGCCTCTACTGAGGACGCCAATATTGTGTGTCTTTTTTCTTAATTTGGTGGTTTTTCAAAATACTTATATTGCTTCAAATATCAACTTCATGTTGGTAATTCTCAGGACATTATCTAATCCCTTTCTTAGGTTTGCTAAAAGCCTTATTTCTACTAAGAATATATTGACTGAATCCTAAAATTTAATATCCTTCTGGTTGGTAAATTATTTGCATCAAAGATCTTGAACGTTCTCAATTTCATTTTTTAAAATTAATACTACCTAGCACTTCATTGGCAAATTTCATGCTAATCCTCTTCTAAAATTCTCTCAAATCCTTATTTTACATTTGTTCATTTTCATTTTAGTTATTCCATGTTGCATGCATTTTCCATTTTAGGACTGAATTTATGACATGGTGTTTTAAATCCTGCCTTGTTTTCAGTCTCTGTAACCTCAGGTGCCCTTCACATTACTAGAGTAACTGTTCTAGAACCTAATTCCTTGCTCACAGCTTCCTGCGTGAGCAATACGCACTAGCCCACTCATACGTAGTCATCCAGGTCTCAGCTTACCCCCACAAGCACTTTCTGGTGAGCTGGTACTGATTCATCCACCATTTATCTTCTTCCTTCACTTCCCAGTTTGTCTCCTTTGCTGTTCTGGGTGTTATGCATCCCCTGGACATCGTGCTGGACTTTAGACCCTTCACTCATCCTCAGAGGTCCCTACCCAGTAGGTGGATCCAAGGAATATTTGTTTTCAACAATCAGCGCACTTGACTGTCACAGGTGATCTGTGGGCCACAATGTCAGAAATACTGGCTGGCTTTCTGTTTTAGGATGTTTTTTGTTTGTTAGTTTGTTTTGAGACAGTGTCTCACTGTGTATCCCAGGCTGGTCCTGAACTCACTGGCATAGCCCAGGCTGGGCTTGACTCAGGACAACCCACCTGCTTCCGCCTTCCATGGGCTGAGGTTACAGGTGTGTACCACTATGCCCAGCTTTATGTGGTGCTGGGGATTGAACTCAGGACCTTTTGCTTGCAAGGCAAGTGCTTTAACCGCTGTGCCATTCCTCCATCCCCGTGTTTCAGGATGTTTCTTTAATGAAAAATAAAACCTTCTTCAAGAAAAATCAAAATTTATAAGATTTTACTTAGAATGACAAAACAAAATATAATGGTGTATAATTATTATAAAATTATAAATTAAATGTTAGGCTTATGAAACACACCATGTTGAAAAGTGATAGAATTGAAGGTAGAAGTCTTAGTTAGATCTTGACTATCTTTGCAAACTTTACAGATCACTTAATGGAAGTTTAAATCTTATAAACACAAAGCCTTAATAAATGCCCTTCTTGAAATATATGATTGTTGAGAAGATCACATGAGAAGAAAATGCAAAATGTTACATTGATAAAATACTAACTCAGAATAAAACCTTTGCAATACTATGTTTAAAAGGCCTTTTAAACTTCAAAAATTCAAAATTATAAACTTCTAACACCGTGACAGGTTTTTGTGCAAATATATTAATTATATTAAAATACAAAGATTGATTTAATCTAACTCCATATTTATGCACATGACAGCAAGCTGTAAGAAACCGATAGCTATAAATGTTGTCATATTTAAAAGTTTTATGGTGTGGTATAAGACTATGCAATAATTAAGTATCTACTATGACATTTGGTGTTCTACCTTGGTTTTCCATTATACCAATGCTTATTTATAGCAAAATGGACTAAATGTTTGAAGCAATCTGATAAATATATCAGAATATGCCTTGGAAATTACAAGTTTCTTTTCTTCTTGTATGACTATTTCCAATGAAAGTGATGAAACTTGACTTAGAAAGGAGTTATTTTACATTTAAAAGGAAATACTTAAATTTTGATGAGTAGACATTTTGTTTTTAGAGATTTTGTATTCAGTGTCTGGAAAGTTAAATAGAGTTTTATGATTCAGTTAATTTGAAACCAGAAAAACTGGATATTTCCCAGACAAGAATTGGCTGCAAAACTTGCAAGGCATTACCAGGCGAGTCAAGCTTAAAGGTAAAAAGTGGCTTAAAATAACACTTAGGATTCCCAATTATTCCTCCCAAACTGAATTCTAGAGTAAAAGTACTTTGCCAGGAAAATTTTTTATCTTAATTTTGGTTTTTTGTTTGTTTGTTTGTTTTGTCTTGTTTTTTCCTTTGTATGTGATCTACTTCTTTTTCTTTTCCCCATTTTATTGATGTGTATAAGTGCAAAACATAAAATATACATTGATCTTGAGTATTTTGTGCACATACATGTCATGATAAAGTTACAAATCCTTAAATTTGTATATTATTTTATAACCAGCAATATATTCTAAAAAACTAATGTTTATGGTCAATTGCAAATATAGAAATCTATAACTTAAATTGGACTTCTATTTATGAAATTATTTATAAACATTTTACTATCTTTCTCAATACATAATACAAGATTTATCCTCAGTCCCGAGAACTGTGCTGGGTAGAAATAGCTGATGTCCCTGCCCACAATCACCTACTCTCAGACTGAGGAGGCATTTGGCATGTTTCCCATGGCTTCTTGGCATCTCTGTGCTTCATCGACCCTCAGCATTCCTTTTGTTACCACCTTTACCTTTGGATAACCGCACAGAACTTTGTGGTGCGTGAAAAAGCAGATGAGAACGGAGCACAAAGATGCAGGTGATGACTGTTACATGGCCAGAGAAAGCTTTGGATTCCTTTTGTAATGCAAGACAATTCTAACAAATACAAATTCCCAAAAAGCACCTTCAGGAAATATATTACATTATGTTTTTTTAATTTTTTTCTTGATCAACACCAGGGCCTTTGCATTGAGCTACATCTCAATCCTATTTTTATCTTTGATTTTGAGATGGCCTTGCTAAGTTGCTCTCTTGGTTACTTTTTCATTGCTAGCAAAAATATCCAACATTCATAACTTAAGAAAGATCTATGCTAGTTCACAGTTTCAGAAGGTCTCAGTCCATTCATGGGCATTCATGGTAGAAGCACATGGCAGAGACCCAGGGGGAGGAAAACTGTTCACGTGGCAGACAAGAAGCCAAGTGGCAAGCGGGGTGGAGTTACCATACAAATATCATCCCACGTCATGTCCCAGGGATCTGACTGTTATCACCTGGCCCCACTTCTTAATACATGAAGTTTTGGGGAGACATTCCAGATCTAAACCACAGCAGTTGCCCAGGTGGGGCTTGAACTTGCTATCCTGACTCAGTGTCCTAAACAGCTGAGATTAGAGACCTACACCACCAAGCCTGTAATATCTTGCTTTCTCAGTTTCTGGCATATCACAAACTATCTAAGCACCTCCAGGCAAAGTTCACACCATGCAACTGTATTATGCTTGGGCAGTCAAACTATTTAAATATGCAAGTCCTTCCAGTCCTCTCCTGACAATTTCCCAGTTGTGTGACCATGATGAACAACTGGTTTAACCTCAGAGAGTCCAGACTCTTTCATAGAGAGGAGGTGGATCTGGCAGGCTGTGTTTCCATTCACTTTTATATGCTCCTCTGTGTTGGTCAAGATTCCTAGAGAGGCAGAATTAATCTAAAAACTATAGATTAATTAAGAGGATTCACTTGGAGGGCTTACAAGTCCCAAGAGAGAGATAGCCCAAAATGGCCCTGTGCATGGGCAAGAGCCAGAGGGCCCCGTGGCTGCTCACCTGTGAGAGCAAAACACCATCCAAGACTGCAGGTGTCTTAGTTAGGTATTCATTGCTGTGACGGAATACCTGACACCCACAATTTAAGGGAGAAAAGATTTACTTAGCTCACAGTTCCAGAAGGTCTCACACAGTCCATTCATGGTTGGTCACTCCAGATCCAAACTATAGCAGCTGCTCAGCCAGTGCAGATCTGACACAGGATTGTTGCCCAAAAAGTAATGGTGAAAACAGAAGCCTAAAGCCAATCTGTGATGGAGACAGGAGGAAGTCCACGTCTTCAGCCAGGGCAAAGCCAGAGCTCTTACAGGAGAAGCTATGATAATGTTTCTTCTTCTTTCATTTTTATTTAGTTGAAGATGCCAGTTGGGCCACCCACATCTAGGGTAGGTGTTGTTCTCTCATTCCCTGGCCCACAAATTAATTACACACACCTGAAAGCTCTATGCTGGATATTTGCTAATCTCATCAAGTTGACATAACCACTCTTGGGATCATATTCTTTTTTGGTTTTCTCTCTATGGAAGAGTTATAAATTCCCAGCCTGTTGAACTCAGTCGTGACCACATGACATTTTCTGACCAATGGTGTGCACATAGAAATGCATAAATTTTATTGAGTATTTTTGCATCTGTATTCATTAGAGATATTGCCTTGTAGTTATCTGTTGTTGTTGTTGTTGTTGTTGTTGTTGTTGTTGTTGTTGTGCTGTTGTTGAATCTTTGTCTGGTTTTGGAATTAAAGTCATGCTTGCTTCAAGAAATGAGTTGGGCAATTTTTCTTTTCAATTTCTTGAAATCTTCCCTTTTTTTTTTATAGAATTCTGCTGGGAGTCCATCAGGTCCTGGGCTTTTCTTGGTTGGAAGTGACTTTTTTAGTTCCTCCATTTTATAGGTGGGTATTGGCCTATTCAGGTGTTTAATTTCCTCTTCATTCAATTTTGGTGGTTGATATATGTTTAGGAACTCATCCATTTCTTTTAGATTTTGGAATTTATTAGATCACAGTATAACTTTTGATATGTATGCTTTTAAGTCATTGTTGCCTTCTCCGTGCTCAATATTGCCCAAATTATGACTTTCAAACTATAAAGCAGAATTTCAATGGAAAAAAAAGAAATAGTATAAATATTATTTGAAAGTCAGGGAAACATCTCTATATTCACAGGGCCTCTTTCCCTCTGCTACAAGATCTAGCCATATCTCCAGATAATGTAGAGTAGAGCACCAACAAGCCAACCCAGGTCACATTATAAGAGATAAACCTTTGTTTATGAAACCCCTGAGATGTACCAAGTGTTTCTTCCTGCAACTTGACATTTCTTACCTTGACTGACAAAAGTATACACTAGTGCCCACATCAAGCTACTTTAAACACAGCAAAAAAAGAAGCAAAAATAGCTAGAAAACACAAAAAGGTAAATATTGAACATGAATTGATGAAAAATACCACATTTTCAATATTTAAATTATCTCCATGAAATTAAGTATTACCTTTATGTGTATTCTTTTTCATTCTGTTCTTCTTCAAATACTATTATATAATTTGTTATTTATAATTATAGTTCTCCATCTCTGTAGGCAAAGATGCTGAATGCTATTTAGAAAAGAAATGAAAGAATGAAAACTAAAACTTCTTCACTTTAATATTTTAAGCAACTTTCAAAACTGTAGGAATGAATATGATACTTTATATAACCAAAAAAAGTGATAGTGATTTAAGAATTTAAGACAGTTTGCTACTTTTATTTAAATTTTTAAAGCAATCTGTTAATTAGAGCTTTTATATATTTTCTATAGAGTTTAACAGAGACAGGGGAAGAAGTCATTGAAAAACTAATGCTATTTATTAACAATATACTGGGTATTGAAATCATTTAAACAACACATAAGTTAATTTTATTTGCTCTTCCAATTGGTAGTAGTTCAGATTCCTATGTGCTTTCATTTCTCAGCAGCCATTCTACAAAAAACAAACCCATTTTGCATATTAATAGCCAAGTAGTTTTGAGCAAGAATAATCAGCCAGGATATTGACACCATCCATAGCCAAACACTTCTTAAATAAAACTCAAAGTCTTATTAACAAAAGAACAGAATAACAAGTACCCACTGATTTCTCAGATATCAGAGAAGTAGCCTACTAACATTTTTTGTACCAGTCAATGACCAATTGTGGATTTGATAACAAAAAAATAAATAATCAAAATATCTGCGCATCTTTATAGAACCCCAGGCCCTTATTATTTCTAACACTTCCTACAAAGTCTTGCTTAGAGATTCCTTTTACACTTAATAATATAATCGGAACACATTTGATTTCACAAACACTGTCCCTTTATACACACGACTGAATGGACAAAGGATGAGCCTACAGCCCTGTGAGAGGGACATTGAGAGACTCAGAGTATCTTGGAAAAGGAAACACATTTTTTTATTACCAAAGCTGAGTTCGACATCCATCGGCATCACAGATTGTAGAGATGAGGAGGGAGCAAAGGCCGGCATGCTGGGTGCGTTGTAGACAAAGTATCAAATCAGAAGCTGGAAGAAATCAGCTACACCTAGGGCGTTAGAGCCAAGGGGACAAAAACCCCTTTGTATGTGCTGGGTACTAATGCTCGATCAAAACTAAGTTTGACCCGTTGTGGTTAAAGCCTTGGATGAGAGAAAAAGCAGAGAGAGGGAGAAACTCGTCATCCCAGCCCCAGCCTCCATGGGTCCCTCAGGCGCTGTTCCAGCGGCTGTTCCCCAGTGCCTTTCAGCTGAGTCCTTCTGGAACACTTTGAAGACAAAACTCACTTTTTTTCTTCCCCACACAGTATGTGGGGTGTATTTGTATGCCTGTTAGGCAAGCGCACCGACACTGAAAGAAACAAACTAAACCCCCACTCCACTTCCCCTTATATTTTTGCCCAAATTCAACCCAACATCCCCCAGATGGGTGCCATTTTCTCCAATGCATATTGGATGTGGCACCTTGGTTTTGATAAAAGGAAACTGCTCCTTTCCAATGACAGTCCTACCAACGCCAACCCAAACTGAATTTTTTTCTCTCTTTCCTGATTCACGGGAGCTATGAATCCACTGGGTTATATGGAACAGTTTATCCGTAAGTCACTGTGTGTCAGATGCTTCTATAATGTGAATTCCAGTGTTCCCAGAGGCCCACTTCCTGCTTGATCTCCAGACCTGGGGCTGTTGAGAACTGGTAGAACTGGTAGGAGGTGAAACTAAACAAAAGAAGGCAGGCCACTGGGGTCCGGCCCCCGAAGGTGACGTCCTGTACGGCTTCCCCTCTTTCTCCTTCTGTACTTCAGCCACCATGAGTGAGCCGGCCACCTCTGTTCTGTACTCAAACCTTAACGTGTTACAATCTCCAAATCACAGGCAAACTGGGCATGAGGCACTGAAATTATGCCTCCAAATTAACTTGTTCTTTTCTTACGTGAATTATCTCAGTGGTTTTGTTATAAAACTGAAACAGTACATACACAGATGTCACTAAAAATTCAGTGAATTTGAAAAACAATATAGAATGCGACTAGATTTTTAGTGTCTTTTAGCCAGCGTAGAAGTTGAAAGCAGTCATGTTATTTAAGCGGAGACGTAAAGCATAAGGGAGAATTGGTCACATGGGTCAAAAAGAAGAAAAGCTAAAATAGGGGAAGCAGTATTGATCCACTCATATTCCCTCACTATTGGAAATAAACAAATATCTAAGGAAAGCTATTAACAATAATTATACAAAAGAAGTCTAACAAGTTTTCTAAAAAAAGTTTTCAACATGGAAGATTGAGAGTAAGATAGTAACCGGATACGGGACAAAGAGTAAAAGAGTATGCAGAAAGAGAAAAATTTGAAATAACAAAAGATTATTAATATTCTTAGACTAGATACTGAAAGTAGAAGCATTATTTTAATGAAAAGAAGTGCATGCAGAAAAAAGGAGAATTTGGAGAGCAGATGACCATAAAAAAATTTTTATAAGTGAGAAACACAATATTTAGAAGACCCTCAAAAATACTGAAGTTTCAATCCCTGGAGCCATGAATCTATTGGGTTCTAGGGAAAAGAGAAATAAAGATTGCAGAGTAGAATAACTATTAATAAAGTGATCTCAAAACAAGGAAAGTGTCCTGATTATTCAGGCTTGCCCAATAGAATAGCAGCATTCTTTAACATGGAAAACAGAATATCAATGTTATTCAACGAGCTGCTGAGGGGACTTGAGGGGAATGCAAAGGCCTCCAGAAACCATGGCAAACAAACAAAAAAACCTAGCTTGTCCCTTACGGGCTCCAGAAAGTGAGGTGCACTTCAAACACCTTATTTTGTCTCACTGAGACTGATTTCTGGCTTCCAAACTCTCAAAAGTACAAAACACTGAATTTGTTTTCCTTTAAACTACTAAATTTCTAGTACATTTGACAAATTTGAGAAAGATTTAAGAGATTCTTGCAGTGGGGATGAAAGAATAAAAGTATTTGAAAATTCAAAAGCTAGAATCAATAGCTGCATGTCAAAATGTACATGGGAAAAAAAAACAGGAGAAGGGAAGAGAAATGTTCCCGGGTCTCAGGTGTGAGATTGTATAATCAGAACTGCTGATGCGCAGGGGCCATTTTCTAGCAGGCCAAGCATCGTTTAAACGGGTTCATAGTTTTGCCATCCTTTACAACTTTTTGCGAGAACACGAGTATACTCTAGGTTATAAGTAGATAGAGCACGTGCGACTTCATGGAGGTGTTCTTAAACGCAGCCCTGAAGTTCTTTACTTTGCTTGCGCCTGGCATCTGGCATGGTGCCGAAGGTCCACCGGCCATCAGTTAACAAAGTTAAATAGAACAATGGGAGCCAGTGGCAGAGGGACGACCTGGAAGGAAATGCGGGATACGGTGTCTGAAAGGCTCGTACAACCCCGGAGCTGCTGACATTCGCCCTTTTTGCACAGCAGAGTAAAATCTTACATGATTAAACTGACATCAGTTTGAATTTTCTGTCACATTTGTCATCTTAATTAAAACATCACCTCTATCATTCAACACTGAAAATACAAAACGAAAGAGTTCGCGAAGGAAAGAAAATCTTAGTTTTGAATATAGGTGCTGTAAGTAGCATATGAACTGCTCAGATGGACAAATCAATAACAGAAGAATAAGACCTAAGAAGACACAAAAACTAAAACTGTAACAATCAAAACCAGAAAGAGTAGTCAGGAAGGAGTCTAAAAATTGGTGGCCAGAACACCGTGAAATTCTGGCATCACAAGACATCAAGAATAGATTTTGTTTCAAGAAGAGTCAAGAGGTCAACAGTGACAGATGTTCAAACGTCAAGAAAACAGCCCAGAAGCCGCCTATGAATCAGAGGGTGATAAAGTTCCTGGCAACCTAGGTGGAAGCAGCTGCAACAAGAAGAATCCTCGCACAGACTGCGAGTGGGCTGAGGCGTGGGGGCCAGCCGGGGCAGGAGCACGGGAGGATGGCCCCAGCCTCACGTGCCCAGCATGCTCATGACCTTCCTGACACGCTGTAAACTTGCTGCTCACCCAGTGTGTCTTTTCCACTTTACACTCTCACAATTCATTTGAATTTGTTCATTAACTTATTTCTTGGACGCAGCAAATTTTGTAGTTCCATGGGTACTGCCAAACCCCATCCATCCTCTGCCATCATAATGACTTCACTCCATACGACACCATCTATTTCAAGTTCAATCTACTAGTTTGACATTCTTACCTTGTCTTCAATCCCCGAAGCCTGCAAATGACACCATCTGCTATGTTCTTAAAGTGGGCTTCTCAAACACTGCACCATTGACATTTTGTGCTGAATTATCCTTTTAAGGGCAGTGTGGCACAGGTTCATTTTTCAAGGGTTACCAATTTGTCTGAGTCTAATGAGACAGACAGGACACCCACACACACACCACCAGCTACATGAATCATGTTTATTACTTACACAGGCAACAGAAACGAGAGAAGCCTTGGACTCGTTGCAAGTCCATCCAGCCGTCAACAAAACTCAGGAGAGTTGCCTGGGGCAAATGGACTCTAGATTTCACTCTTCTACTCATATCAAACCAGAAGGACTCCAAACAGCATTCAAGGACATACACTGGGGTACAGGATTCAATGCACTGACACGTGGAAGGACATCTTATTTGAGTGGAGCAGGAGAAGGCACAGAACCTTACTGTTCTGGCTACTTCCGCTTAGTCTCCAGATGTTGCCCTTCTACCATTTCTATAGTTATTAGTGACAATAGCAAAAGAAGGAGGAAAAATGGATAGGGCAAATGCAATACAGGGACTGTCTTATAGTGGCTGAACAGAGCATCATAGGATGTTTAAAAATAAATAGGCTTCTATACCCTAAATTATAGTAGCATCACCCTCACTAGTTTTTAAAATCCAAGGGTTTTCCAAACATTGCTAAATGTCTGTATTCACCAGGGAGACAAAATGATCCCTGGTTGCAAAACTCAGTCCTAGGTTAAAAGAAAACATGTCAAGGACTCTTCCATCTCCTTCACCCACACCTACAGATTCTTCTCATTCTCCAACTACAGATTTCAACCAAAAGCCTTCAGGCACTTTAAGAACTAATTTTTATACTTTTTTATACTTTTATGGCTTTGATATTTTCTCTTTGTTTAATTTCTCCCTTTCAACCTACATACACTTTTTTCCAGTGTTAAAACGCATCCCCTTAACCTACCTGCACATGGATTCATCCTGTTGAAATAACTACCTTATTTTGAATCTCCTTTATCCACTGTTAGGGTTTAGACCTGGAGTGTCCCCCAAAAGCCTCATGAGTTTTTATACTGTACAGTACATATGGAACCATAAGAGGTGGGGCCTGCTCAGAAGAGGCAAAACATTGGGGCATGACCTGGAAGGGGTGGATTGCTGGGGCTTGTTCCAGAAGGGATGAATCACTGAGGTTTGACCCGGAAGGAACAGATCACCAAGACATGACCTGGAAGGACATATGCTAGCTCCACCCTTCCTTGCTCACTGGCTTCCTGTCTGCGGTGCTGTGAACTACCTCTGTCACGTGCTTCCACCATTGCCAGTCATTCGTGAATGGATTTACACCTTCTGAAACTGTGAACAAAAATAAACTTCTGCTCTCTGAGGTTGTGGATGTCAAATATTCTGTCACGGTGGCAAAATATCTAAGACATCGGCCTTCTCTAAAATGCAGTCTTCTTAACCTTCTCTGTTTGTCCCATTGATTTCTTACTTTGTAACCATCCATGTGAGCCAGACTTCAATCTCTGCTAGCAAAATAACCAAGAGAGTCAGTGTGAAAGAGAAAAAGCTTATTAAGGCCCCGAGTTCCAGATGTTTCCATTCATGGTTTGTATACTCCAGTGCACCTTTTTTTGCTGTTAGAAAAATATTTAATTTTTCACAAATGATTTTATCTTGTCCTTATCAAAACTTTAAGACATTTTAATTACATTCAAAAGATAGAAGCGTTCTAAGTTGTTATATATTTATTTTGTTTAGAAGTCTGAATTAATAGCATTCCTTTTTTGCTTGATAATTTGGGAATAGAAACATTGGATCAATAATAAGATAATCTTCATATGCAGACTAGAGAGATTGCCTGTTCTGTTTGTTTGAAAACACAAACTTTCCTATCAGAGCAGACTTGGAGAATATTTTACCCAGATAAATAGGAAGGTTAGCATCTATTAAACACTTGCCCTGCTCTTCTGCTCAACAACCAACCAATCGTGAACTAAAAGCATGAGTGAAGTTAAATCTCTCACCCATTCAGTGCATGTGCCAGGTATTTTTGTCCCAGGCATTGGAAAGCCAAAACACAAAATTGGTACCACAGACATGGAGGTGATGCTACAACAATACTTGACCATGTGATTCAGAAACATATGAAACTTCTTCATAGGGGAATTTTGGAAAGGTTTGGAGAATCAGGCTGGAGAAAACCTTGAGTGATTCTACTACGAGTTCAGATCAGAATGCTGATTTTAAAAAGTGAACAACAAAGGCCAGGCTCATAATATTTCAGTTGAGAATGAAGACTCTGTTGACTAGAAGACTAGAAGTTAGACTAGAAGACACGTGTTGACCTCTGGAGAGAAAAAGTGTGTCTACATTGTTTCCCAGGTCTCAGATTTTAAGTGACACTAAATTAAAGAAGGCTAACTACTTGCTATAGAGCACAGAAATTTAAAAAAAATAAAGCTAATTTTTTAAAAAAATATTAAGCCAATCCCAGTAGCACAGGCCTTTTATTTTCTATTTATTCATTCTTTTTCTACAGATGTGTCATGTGCCACCACTCCCAGCCTGTGTAGTGCTGGGGAACAGAACTCAGGTCCTCTTAACTGTGGAGCAACACCTCCAGCCCTGAAACAGGAAATTTAAAGGCAATCAAACAAACATTCAAGCTTGGCATGGGTGCTGCTGGCTGTTTGTAGCTCGATTTGTAGCAAGAGTTGGGAGCAAGTAGCAGACTTGTAAAACTTAAATTGTTGCCAGAAAGTGAACAGGTACGTTATGAAGACAAAAGAGATGTGTCTTTGAAAAGGTCAGTGTCATTAGAAAGAAATCAAGCACTTTGTATAAAGACAAGAAGATATCTTTCCTGAAGGCATTTCAGGAATCAGTGAAATCCCACTTATTTCAAAAGGTAAGTATTTCACTTGAAAAGAGAGATACTGTGTCTGGTCTACTTGAGGAGAGGACCCCAGGGAACTGGATACCTGGGTCTTGTTTCCTCAGGCTCCGAGGCCACTACAGTTGGGGCGTGAGGGGTCTGGCTTGTGTTCACTATAGACCTTAGCATCTTCCACATGGTACTAGTTACTCAGAGTGTGAGAGTTATAATGTAATGAGGTCTACACCTAGATTTCAGAGGAAGGCCCAGAAAGCCAGGCAGTCTCCAGTATCAGCTTCGATGGGTCCAATTTTTGAGCCTCCATATGGGTGAGATTGTTTAGCACTTGCCTTCCTACATCTGGATTATTTTATCTAATATAATAACCTCCAATTTTATTCACCTTGTTGCAAATGACAAGACTTCATTCTTTTTTATGGGCAAATAGTATTAGTTTGTACATGTAAGCAATATTTTTATCCACTCATCAACTGATGACCACTTAGGGTGTGTCTATTTATTTTTTACCAATTTGCATAGTGTTACAATGAGCATTAGAATACAAATATTTCTTGACTTGTCCATAGGCGAAGTGATATTTGAAATGCTTTAAGATCCACAGAGTATTGTAGTTATACATTTGCTATTTATTAATTTGTTTATTAATTTGTTTATTTTTTATCATACTTCCCCAGTGGAATGTACATTATTCAAAGGCAGAAATTCTAGCAAGACTTTGATAAATATTTGTTAAGTAAATATTTGATAAAAATTATAGTACCTTCCTCAGAGATTTTATTGTCAGGACAGAATTCATTTTTCAGAGGCTCAGTCACTCTGAGAATAAAGGGTTACATGATATCATGATATTGTCACCAGTCCAAAAAATGATATTGCTTGCATATCTAAGGGCTGATGTGGAATTACTATAAATGTTCATGCTTTTAATTGATTCATATGTTTTCAAATTGATGATGGCTGTGCAATTATATATTCCTTTCTTGTGTTAGGTGGCAACAATAGTTTTCTGTTTACATATTCTAGCTATGGCCCTGCTTGTTATTTCTGTTTTACATTGTACTTGAGTCTATGTTTCCCACTGATTCTATCATCTCTTACAAAAAAAAGCATTTTTAAACAAGGAAAGGGTTTAAGAACTTAATCTGCACTTAAGTTTGCTTTTGTATGCAATTCGAATCCTTAGAGGCAGTACTATTTCAATTTAAAAACTGTAAATATACAATGACTAGTCAAATAAGACAGTATTTTGTATTTACAAGAAGGCCACTGAATAAGTTGTTTTATGCCAGAATTTTATCTTATGAAATGCAGTTATTGATAAATATTATGCTTCAAGTTTTTCAATGCTCTATTATTAGTTACACACACTCAAGATTATTATTTTTGTTACTATTATGTGATTCTTCTCTTTATCCATGTAATCATTTAGCTGTGAAATCAGCTTTGTCTGGCTTTAATGTAATTACTCCACTTTCTTTTTTAGTTACGATCCGCATGACATATCTTTCCCCATCCTGCTTCTTCACTTTAAAGTGATCTAGATCTTCATAGCCTGAATGAATTTCTTATAAAAACATATAATTTCTATGTTTTTATGTTTACTCAGTGTTCATTTAATTGATACATTTTAGTCAGCCACATTTACAATGATTATTGATGTAGCTATATAAATATCTGCTGTTCCCAATTGTTTACTGTTTGTTTTTTTCTTTTTTGTCTTCCATAGTTTTAACTGAATGTGATCAAATTTATCTTTTCTCTTAGCATGCTAATTATGCTTTGTCTAAATTTTAATGATTGCCTCGATTTCAATACAATTTTTTAATTTACTTATTTGTAAATGACAAATAGAAATCTTATAAAATTTTATAAAAAATCTTTTGAATTATATTACAGAGTGGAACACTTAAATTGAAATAACAAATGAATTACCATATATGCTTAGCATTTTTGATGTGAAAAATGCTTAAACTCTACTCTCTTTTCCAGAACACATATGTCTTAGTAACTTTACTGTGAACACAGTTCCAGATACTACAACTTAGAGAGAGAGAGATGTGTTTTAGCTCACGGTTTCAGTCAGTCCATGAATGATCAGTCGGCCTCAAGGTGGGAAAACAATGGTGGAAAGGCATGACCCAGCGCTTAGCTCATTCCACAGTTGACAGGAAGCAGAGAGACGGGGAGGAGTTGGAGATCAAGGCACACCTTCGCGGTGCAGGCCCCATCCTCCAACCAGGCCCCGCCTCTTAAGAGCACGTGACATCCTTGATGGATGAACCGCCTGATCCAGTCACCTTACAAACACATGAGTTTTGGGGGGAGCGTTTTAGATTTAAATCATAATAATATTTGTGCATTATTAATAACTATCATCACCATATTGTACTAAAGAGCTCTCAAGCTTTTCCTTCCCTTTAACTGAAATTCAATAATTTTTGTACGCCTTCACCAAACATCCTACAATCTCCAGTAATCAGCTTTCTACTGTTGTTTCTGAGGTCGCGGTGCTTAGCTTTTGTGTGTGAGTTCCTGCACCTAGCAACAACCCTGTCCTCTGCCCACCTGCCATGCAACTGCATTCTAGCACACTATGCCCAAATCTTGTCTCATCCCTGGCAGCATCTCTGCTGTTCGTGTCACTGATCCACATGGGATAATAATGCCACCACTGCTTCTGTTGCTGCTTTAAACAAAATTGTGCTTTGATTAAGAATAAAAATATTTTAACCTTAATTTATTTCTTCTCACGTGTTCTTGGATTTTTGTGCAGAACCATGTTTCTAAACTATATGACATTGCCTGTGTTTCAAGAACTTGTCATTTTCTGTCTTCTTTGCTTTATCCATCCTGGCGGCTGAGTGCTGAACTATGATTTTAATGTGGGAAGGCTTTGCCGCTCACTCCTTTCCTAAAGTGGGTGAGTGAGTCGAGAAAACATTTTCCCTCTTTCTGTGTCCCCTTTCTGACACATAGGTGCTTATTTTCCTGCTCACAATTCATATTGGGCTGTGAAAAACTCATATTCAAAATTACCTTTCAGCCATTTCCGTTTCAAGAAAGAAACAGCTCAGGACTGGCCTGGACTACAGAGTGGGACCCTACCTCAGAAAAGAAAAAAAAGAAATATTAATCACATGACAGGATCATAAGGCATGTGCTACAGTGTTATATTAGATACCTCGTGCAGTTTTTCTCATAAATGTAAAGGATTTTTACAGGCATCATTCTCTCATAACACTGATGAAATAGAAATATGTAGATGTGAAATTAATTTATTTTAAAAATAGATCACAAAACAATGGCATTATAATGACAGAGAATTTCCCAATTGAGAAGCAGCAGCAGCATCTGGAATCTGAAATAACACAGTTCGAGAATTTGTGACATGTGCAACACAGTTTTTCTGTGGGTGATGATAACACTGGAGTTTATTTGGCCATTTGCTCCTTCTAACTGCTGATGACACCGAATTTTTATCATTTTTTACACATAATCCAAAATTTAGAAAATACTTTGAAATGGTGACATGCTCGTAGTGATTCTGGCAAAGGTTTCTTTTTGCTTAAACTTCCTTGAAGAAAATCTACAGGAGAATTACTGTGTAAGTTTTACTTACATGCAACATCATTTAAAACTAAAGTCAATATTACAAATTCCAACTGGATCTTAACATGAACTTTATTTCTATGTTAAATGTGGAGCCATAGACCAAATTTCCAGATGCAGGAAGACCTAACAATGACATAACTTCTCTAGATAAGACCTTGAGTTACTGACAGTCATAAATAAATATCAGATTTTTCTGACTCCGAGTGCAGGGCTGGTTTCTTTGTAATATAGTGCTTAGTCAAATACATGTGGTACAGCACAGCAGCATTCTCAGCATTCCTTACGCAGCAATGGATAGCACCCGGCTCTCTAATGAGAAACACTCTGTAGTTATGGTACTGGATGGGTGATCTGTTAATATAAGACAACTGTCTTCCCTTGAAAACTAGACAGTTCTCAGGCTGCAGCTGAGTGCTCTGGAAGTCTCCAAAAGTCAAAGTGGCATTGTTTCAAAGTCCTCACTTTACCCTACATACGAAAAAAAATTCAAAATAATTGTCATCTTCACCAGCCATGCTTTTCATAAATTACAGAAAGCACAATGATAGTTGATTTAGTAGAAAAGCCCCGGCTAGTCTCGTAATAAACCTCAGCGAGTCACTTCCAAACGGAGCGACATTTTCAGATCACCAAATAACCGTGCTCGTTAACAGGGATCATACAATTTTTATTGTTATTTCCCTCAGCACTCACACTTCATCCTTCTACGGTTATGGGCGTGGCAAAACACACCCACTCTATCAATCACGTCCCAGTTTTCAAGGGAAATTTGGACGCAAAATCCGGTCATCACAAGAACATGGCTATGAGGCTCTGGAAGGGCATCACAGTGTGCCGGGCGCTGCTCTGAGCGGGGTGCCACCACTTAGGGCTGGCCACAGTTGCCACGGGGGGTAATTTGAGAAGCCGCACATGTTGCAGCCATTGTCCAAAGAGCAGCAGACTGTCCAGATAGGTAATCAATCTGTTGGGGGAGGCGGCGCGCGAGCTTCCAAGTCCTGATGCCAATGGCAGAGAAATCCGGGACACCAGACTGGAGAGAGGGGCCCGGCAGATGGTGCGAGTTGTGGCCACCTGGAGTCATTCTCTGAGTCAATTAGCAAGTACTGGTGGTGACTTTTGGATAATACTTCACGTCGTTGAGGGGAAGTCATCTGCCGTAAGGATACAGCTTGGATTTTAAAGTGGGAAGCGTAGGATTTAATTTGTTTTTCTTCCCTGGTCTCTGTCCTATTAGCTCCCTGCTGTTGCCACGTCCTCCCCCACCCAGCCTGGACCGCTGGGCGACGACCTCGCTGCTTCCCCAGAGAGAACCTTAGTTAATTTTCTGGTGCTACCTTATAATAAACAAAGAATGAACCACTCATTGCTGAATTCTCTCCTGGATATAGGCTACCAAATAGCCTAGAGAGGTCCATATGATCTAATTTCTAATTAATGTGATCCTCCTACTAAGGTATTTCGGTTATTTTGCTTTTAACCAATTCTCTCATAAGCTACAAACCTAAAACTCTGCTATTCCATGGGTTCCTTCAAGATAAGCCATACAGTCTCTTTCTTGTGTCAACACCTACTTTTATGACTTCCTCCATCACTACAGACCCCATCGTCCATGTTTGTTTACAGCCTATTTGACAAATTTTCCTCCACTTCACAAGACAATTGCACGATTGTACGTTTCCTGTATTCGAGGTCAGCACCAGTGTGTCCACACTCTGGATCCCATCTGGGCCCTTCTCTGCCTACGACCCATCATCCTTCCTTTCTGCTCCAACACTTAATTGTGCACGTTCTCGGAGCTCTCAAGAGTGCTGCACGTGTTTCAGAATAACGCTACGGAAAGGACCACCCGGAGGAAATGTTGACCGCGGATCCTTGGACCCATTCTATTCCCTTTAGCTCCTGCCCTTCTCCTTTCCTATTGTTATTTCAAATTTTCAAGAAGTTCTTGCTATTTCATTTTGCCATTATTTTCATTCCTCTCGCCAACAGAACTCTCTCTAAGACAATAGAGGATTGTCTGAGCACCAAGTCCTATCACTGCATGCCTATCTAACGATGTTCATCACTCCCAGGCACGTTCAATGGAGGCCTGCTGTATTTTTCACCCTTGATTTTTAAAGTATTATAATAAAATAATTTAAAGGATGTTTTAGTGCTCATCTAGGCACATCAACTATATTCTATATACTTCCACGTGGCCCACGCCAGTTCCACTTCGCAGAATGAAAGAAGGAGCAAGAAGAAAATCTCCCCACAGATCAGACAGCCCTTCGCCTGCACCACTGCGTTCACACTCACTGTCCTTCTAGATGCTCAGTGCAACGTCAACATTCCTCGTGCTCCATGGTCAGTCTTCCCCAGGCTTCTTGGTTCCCTGCTCTTGCTTTTTTCATCATTTAAACATGGTTATTGCTGCCCACAACCGAGTCTCAGGCTTTTATGGAGGCCAAGGTTTGCTGGAGATTAAACTCAGAGCTTTGAAAATGTGAAGCACATACTTCAAGCCTGAGTTACACTCCCAGCCTTGAAGACACTCTTCTCCAAAAGATAATACATTCCATCTCAAGACTTTTAATAATGGTTATGGTTAATAATGGTTAATGCTGGTTACTGTACGTATCAACCAGGTAACGAACAGAGAAAGGAAAGAAACAGAGAGAAAAAGAGAGAAAGGAATTTTTTTAATTAACCTACGAAATTGTGAAAATATATTAGTCAAGTTTTCCCAAGGAAACAGAGAAGAGAGAAGAGAAAAAGAAAGAACAAGAGAGAGACACAGAGAACAGTAGAGAGAGGTGTTTTTAAAAAATAACCTATGAAATTGTGGACGTGTAAACCCCAAATCTGCAGGGTAGGAAACACTCTGGAAGTCCAAAGAAATGTTGCAGCCTGGTTTCAATCTTCTGTCCCACTCAGTAGTGTCACTAACTACCTAGTTCCCAGGGCAGGAACCTCTCCTGTCTTTTTGTATATTATAATTCATCACAAACTCCTCCCCATTTGCAGCTTAATTTTTTTTACTTACTTCTTTATCATGCCCTCTCTCATCAATGTCCCATATCAGCTTTGTGACACAGTTCTGGAAGGACATTATAAACATGTTACACTCAAGCCAAAAATGCCAGCCAAAGCCCTAAGAACACCACTAACGACCTAAAATTAACTTAACTTTCTAAGATTTGAAGTCTGCAAGGTCTATAACCATTGATGTAATGTACTTTAGAAACTCAAGCTCACTGGATGTGTAATTTCTGCCACAATAACCCCAGATGCAAGCTGAAACACCAAAAGAGGTCAACCATCCTAGCCACAGGTAACTCTACGTATCCCCAAAACCCATGAAATTCCAATATACTGTTAGAACTCAAGTTCTCTAAATTCCTCGTCTCTGTTTAACAGATAATGGCCAAAGCATCAGATTATATGCACATAACACATGCACACACATACACGAAGAGTTACGGTTTAAAACTAAAATGTTCCTCAAAGTCACCTGTGCTTGGAAGCTGATTGGCTCGAGGGGATGCCGTACTAACCAGTGGATTCATCCAATGATAAATTCAAGTTGGGAAGTAGGGTTTGGTTGTAGGGAAGGTCAACTGGAGGCCTGACCTTCAGTGGTATATTCTTGTCCTTGGCTCCTCCCCTCTCAGTGCTTCCTGCCCCCGTGTAGTCAACAGCTTTTCTCCAGGCCAGCCTCTTCCACCATTGCAGTTTCTGCCTAGGAGCAGCTGCCCATGCACAGATAGAGACCTCTGAAATTGGTTGCCCATTATTTTTGAGATGAAATTCCAGCACACACTCCTCTCATCAAAACTCTGAGTACCTGTATAAATTTACCACCTACTACTTCCAGCCCTGTACTTTGCACACTACGCTGAGTTTTCAACACATATTATCTCACTTTCTGCTTCTGTAAAATTTTTAAACTATTTCCTGATCCAGGATCCTCAGCCTTACGTTTTCCCTCCTTGTAAACTTTTCATTCATAAAGAACGAACAAACTTCACTCCCCTCTCCCCAAGAAATATTCAGGATTTGCTTCCTGAAATCACGGTTCTAAGAAATTATGTTGTTATAAACTTCTATTATTATATTATGAATGTAAGAATCTTTGATATCTCTCCAAATAGATGAAATTTGAGAACAGGGACCAGGTTTTGTTTATATATGTATTCACGGGACTTTGAATAATACTGTCTACACAGCAAGTGTCATATAAATTTTGTAAAATTATTGTCAAACTACTCAGGGAGGACACTCAATGTAGGATAACATCCAAGAAAAGATATTTTAAGTTTTTAAGTTTTGCTACAAGAAAAATACAGAAGAGTATAGGAAGCCAGGCAAGAGTAACATGGAAACTAAAATTAGCATGTACCTAACTTCCTCATCTTGGCTACCATTTATTTTTGGCCATCACTTCATATTTTGCTATGAATAAACTACTATGGATGACTTCACTGTTACTGCCATCTGATTTTTGTGTCTTTTCAAATGTTATGTGTTGGAATTCTAAGTGACCAAGGTGATGCTGTTGAGATTTGGGGGAAGTGACCAGACCTGTGAGAGGTGCACCTTCATAGCGATCAGTGTCCTGACAAATGGAATGCGACTCAGGTGTCCTGCGATTGGACACGGAGGACCCGATTGGCTTCTTCTGCCACTTTGTAAATTTTGAAGCCTAAAATATCTTGTAATAGCACCTGGATGGACTAGAGCAGCTATCACCACTGACCTCAGGTGACGTCACTTCCATCCACTACGCAGTCTTGTTTGCTCAGTTGATGACAGAGAACCTCCCTCATTGCCCAATGGCTCCATTTTCCATTGTGATTATAATTATGTCATTGTCAAATAGATTTGTTTCTGGCAACTTTGGTCATTTGGACTCAGCTGTTTAGAGGGGTTTGTCACAAAGTTGAGAGAAAACAATATCTCAAAGATAAAAGCAAATGATTATAATGTTAATCTCTGGTATAATAATCACAGTTGCTGCCATGGATTGATTTCCTATCACATATGGTATACCCACTATCAGGTACTTTACCATTAATTCTCATAAATAAAATGTAATCATCATATTTTTATACCTTAAACCTAAAGAAAAAGAAAACATCTCAGAGAAATTACAGTATTTGATCTACCCTCTGGTCCGCTTGATGCCAACTTTGTTCAGTTCCTATTAAGAGAACAAATAGACAAATTAACAGAACTAATTACATATCCATATAGGACTTCACCATAGCAAAATTTCAAATCTAAAAATAAGAATAGGATTTGCAACATCGACTCTCCACAGACAGGATTGAGGAGGACCACATTGAGCTGGATGTCTTACCGCCACTTACTATTGCCTTTTCCTTACATTTCACCAGCTTCAAACGCTGTATTTTATTCCCAGTTGCTTCCAGTGTTACTAAAAACGAATTTGGAGCATAACGAGAAAAAAAAAAAAAAAAACAGCATTGACAAGTTTTTCCAGTTCTTTAGATGAGATTTCCAGAGCTTCCGTCATTTTAAAGTACAGTCATTTCTTTTACTGCTTTTAGAGAATCTTACGTAACTAATGATTGAAGGGATTTGGGCTTTTTTTACAGGTGAGGAAATTGCCCTCATGGGCTTGTACACTTCTCGCCTTTAAAGTCTCTCAAAATCGTCTTAATGAAATCCAGTACATAAAAACATTTGAGAGTAGTACCATTCCTCTGTGCTCAAAAATTAAATTTATTGGTAGAAGATTCGGATCTTTGTCAAGTGCTGAGAATATCGTTATTGCTCCTGAAGCAACACCAGGATGTACTAATATCATGGGAACCTCCTCTGATAGACTGGAATTACCCCAACCACGGCAGAAGAAGGGGCCACCACCCCTACTCCCCGCAACAGTGGTACTAAATACAGCTTGGGGGAGGGGAGGTAAGAGCTGCTGACTCCATCCACATGCCAGGGCTGAATCTGGGAAATTGAGCAGCTGTGGCTATACGCCCAGGTTTGACCAGCCATCTTGGCTTAGAAACCATGCTTGGCAGAAAATGTCTGAACATGTGAGCATTAACCAATGAGCATGAGCCCCTGCACCTTCTGGGCGAGGGCTTTGCCTTCCTCTGTGTGCCGTGTGCACACTGAACCATACCAGAGCAGCTTGCAGGCAAAACACCTCACGGCAGTAGCACAAAGAGAGAGGCACAACCCTGATCTCGCTGGTGAACTGGGTGACTCCTTCAGCTCGTCTCTAAATGGAATTATGAAGCTGGAATGTTCATTTTGTATTGAATACATCTCTGAGGCATCTCAGCTCACACGGTGAGGAAATTACGTGAGAAAGACATAAAATTTCTTCATAATCTGGAAAATTGAGCCTCTACCAGAATTAATTTTGAAGTGAGTGCTCATCCGTATTTGCATTCTAGCGTAGTAATGTGTATGTCACACTGGTTACGAATACATTCTGTTAATCTGGGAAGCTGAAGATAAAGCTTTTGTATGGCATTATAGGAAAGCAATTTTAATCTATCATGTACTGCTTGAGAATGAGAGGTCATACTTACCCATTAACATTAGGATTGCTATGTTCAGGATAAGAAGTATCCTTGCAGAACACTGAACTTTAGAAAAGCTTAGTTCAGTCTGATTGTGTTATTCATGGCAAGACCACAATGCTAATGTAACTGAGAGGCTCTTATTTCAAGTCGACCACATGTTGATGATCTTAAACAAATACACTTTCCTGGGGTTCACAGAAATGAAATCCTTGCATCAGCACTCCCATCATATTAGAAGAAGCTGAATGATTCTGACACAGATCATATTCCAGATTCATAATCCAATTGTTTGGGAGAACCTGGTTTCATGCTCCTGGATATCGATATCTGCAATATTCTTGTAATGCCCAACTATAAAATCCTTTTAGGAATGCATAGCCACGCATCTGCCTATCTCAAAGAGTGAAATTTCTTTATTGGGGCTTTAAATTTAAATTTAATACCCTGACCATGATGGGACATGTTCTGCCTTCTTAATTTACGCTCATATTTGAGCACTAACTGCTTTGTATATTTTCAAATTTCCCTTCTCATCGGCGAACTTAATCAACCTCCACATTGGCTAACCTTTCAGAAGGAAAACATTATACCCCCAGTTAAGAAATGAGAGAATTGCTTCTCCAAAGTCAATAAATATAAGCCCACATACTTATGCTTCGAGAGCTCATTGCTGAAGTGGAACAGTCTTTGAAATTGTTCTAACTTGCCATGTAGCCTTTCAGCAAGTGTCCAAAGTTTACATGGACCAAGATCTTTATCACACCAGCCAGCTCATATCCATCAGCTCTCAGAGAGACTTCCTGAAGTTAGTTTTTCTGTGGAAATGCATCTTGACTCCATCACCAGCAGCAAAGGAGGCACCAAGAAAGTCATCAAAAAGAACTAGATAACTCAGGTGACCACTGTCTAGTTACGGGAATAAAAAACAGTCTTTGGAGGAGCCAAAATTCCAACGTTGTACCTAAACAACAGATTTTCCAATATTTACAAGAATTAAAATTCTTCACTCAACTGTCTGGTCAAAGTTAAAATGAGGACCACATCCCTAACTTTGTCTTCCTCTACTTCTGAGCTTCTGCATAGGTTCTTGAGAGTAAATAAAGCGAAGCATTTGTGAAAATGCTCAAGAATCTCTGCAGCAGAAGCAACAGTGTGAGCAGATCTTCTCCCCCTTGTTTTGCGAGCTCACCGGCGGCTCGTGCTGCCCTCCCTTTGCCAAATGAGGTGCCGGGCTTGCAAGGTAGACAGGGACAGTCAGTGCCATTCCCATCCTGTAGTCCTGGATCCTTCAAGACATGAGCACAGCCATCACCTTTTCCCAGGACTTCTTCCCGGTCATAAGGAAAAATAGTATGTCAAGAAACAAAACTCAAGAGTAGCCTCATTTATGGTAAGATTTATTTCAGGTGCTACAGAGGGAAGCGTGTAAGGCTTTGTACCAGTCGTAATCGTATACTTCAAGAGAGTACACCTACGATTTCCTATGTGCCGATTCAGTATGAACAGTGAGGTTTCTCCGTTCCTCTATGAGGGGAAGTCAGCATTTTCAAAGGGAAGAGTGCACTTCCAAATTCATCCCTATTTCTGTATCACCCAGCACCCCACTAACACTGCCCCAACATGAAGATATGATCAGAATCAAATGCTTCTATCAGGGGGGAAAAAATCTTCAATTTCTCCTCATTTGCAAATTCCCTTTACCTCCCAACACCACCATTCACATGTTTTTTTTATTTGTTTGTTTGTTTGTTTCTGTCTAGCAAAGCACATAGGAATTGGTGTTTTGGAGGATATTTGAAAAACAATAGCTTTTTATAGTAGACAAAGAAAAAATGGAAACCCAGAGTGAGGTTTCTGCAAAGGAACCATAAACAAGCAAAAAAAATTTTTAAGACAGTATTGGAAGAGGATTCACAAATCTGTCCATTTCTGGACAAATCACACAGATACTTTATTCAAGGATATTTGCCATGCTGTTCTTAGCCATGCTACAGATTTATTTCAATATTGCAGTGTTGACTCTGGAATGTTCCTGACATATTCTAGGCTGAGAAAGCTAACGTCTCTGCCTTAAGGTAAATTTCTTTTCTAAGAAAAAACTATGCTTTTATTCAGGATCATAATTTCTCTCCATAGAGAAAAATAGGCAAATTTACCTGCAGTCTCCTCCTGTGACTAGTGTTTCTCAGGCCTGATGTTCCTTAGATGTAGCACCACTGACTGTGAGCAGGGCTTGCTCCCCTGGGCCAGTGCTCCGTCTTCCTCCCCAGGACGTGGAGAAGAGGCAGCGACGCAGACAGAGGGCCCATGCTGCCCTTGGCAGCATAATAAGCAGTCTAAATGCACGTGGGTGCATTGCCCAGAAGGGGGGTGTGCAGGACCACCAGTCTGCTCGGTAGAAACTGGTGCTTATGAATTTCTTGATTGACAGTTAGATATAGAAAAGTAAACAGTGGTCTTAGATTTATATTGTCCGCCCCATTAAGAAGGCGGAATCCGGGAGTGAGCCACAACCTCTGGTAGCACACTCTCTGGAGTACAGCTTGCCTAGAAAAACACCAGTATAGGGTTGAGAAATATCCCATTTCCCTAAGAATGTTAATGTTACTCGGGGAGGAGGGGTGTGTGCGTGTGTAGGGGAATATAGTGTGTATGTGTGCGTGTGTGCGTGTGTGCCTCCCAGACATCCAATTATTCTGAGACTGAAATGGCAACAGGGAGCCAGTATGTCTCACACAGTAAAAGGTAATAAGCTTATTCTGTCCATATTACCAGAAACCCGTACACACAGTTACTAGTTAAATATCCCTAATCTGAGATACTTGGAACTAGAAGTGTTCTGGATTTTTCTATCTGTTTCCTATTACGAATATATGAAGACTTGTAATCTGGGACTCTCATATCAGAGACCATTTGATGTTTCACCTTCTGCTTCTGACTCACTTCACTAAGCATGATGTTCGCAAGCTTCTTCCATTTGCCTGTAAAAGCCTCCACGCTATTGGACTTTATAGATGCATAGTATTCCATTGTGTACAAATGCCACAGTTTGTGTATGTATTGGTCTGTTGATGGGTATTTTGGTGACTTCCATATTTAGCTATTGTTAGTTGTGCTGCTATGAGCACAACTCTTATGGAACTTAAAACAAAAAGCAAAATGAAACAGGAGAGTAGGGTTGGGAGGGAGGGAAGGGTAGGGGGCGGGACAAAAGGAGAGCGGGAATGTCCTTGTCACCTTGACAGGATACGTATGTGCACAAAATGCTCAACTTCATTGTAAACCTTAAATTTTGCACTTATACATATCAATAAAATGGGAAAAAAGAGTGTATGGAGACTATTTGCACAGACATTGGTAAGTATTCAAAGGCAACAAGGACACACCTTCATTAAGTTTCCATTTCTTATTTTTTCCTCCTTGAGGAACTGATATACGCACACACAGCCCTTCTTAACTGAGTATAATACTCCTCACTCTCTGCCTTTCTGTCTCCCCTTATCCCAAGATTCCCTTACCATCTGCACAATACTTTCATCTTTTGTTCCTTGTTAAATTACATATATTATGGATTTCTCATATAACCGAGCTCATGCAATATTTAATCTCTCGTGTCTATTTCGTTTGGCATTATTACCTCAAGATGTATTCATTTTCCTACAGATACCTCAAACCTATCCTTCTATATGGCTGAGTAGTACTTCGTTGTATACACATTTTTATTAGCTATTCACTTTTCAATGAACATGTAGGCCATTTTTAAGATTTAACTAGTATGAATTGTGTTGTTGACATGACGTTTTACACAGGAGATCCAAAAAGCTCTACCAGAAGGTAGAGCTAAACAAATTCAGCAGAGGGTTAGGATACAAAATCAATAAACAAAGCTTTCCTCAACACCAACAATGAACCCATTACCCATTAAGAAAAAAAAGAAAGAAATCAGGAAAATGTTCTTACATAGAGTAGCTCCATATACCTAGGAATTAATCTATATCCAAGGAAGTAAAGATTGCTATAATAAAGACAGTGAGGGATAGAGACTGGCAGAGAGAGGGGGAGAGACAGAGAGAGAGAGAGAGAGAGAGAGAGAGAGAGAGAGAGAGAGAGAGAAATACTGAAGAAAATATTAGAAAATAAGAAAGCATTCCATTATTCTATTTCGGGATAAAGAATCAACATTGTCAAAATGGTCACGTTAGCAAAAATGATGTGTAGATTTTATATAATTCCAATAAAACACCAACATGATTCACAGAACTAAAAAAGACCAGTCTAAGTTTTATATGGACATGGACAAGATGCAGAGTAAGCCAAGCAATCTGAGCAACAGGAGGCACTACAATCCTGAATTTGACACTTCTTTAAACGTTGGAGCACTTGCATGTACATAATGGCATATCTTGCAGAGAGGACTCCAGCTTGAAAACGAAATTCATACATGTCATATACATCTTACACACATAGCCTTAAGGTAGTGTTATATAATGTTTTTATTGCACCAGACTATCACGGGAGGCCAGGTATGAATTTTTTACTTGTGACGTCACGTTGAAGCTCCTCTTAAGTTCAGATTTTGGAACATTTTAAATTTCAGAATTTCAGGTTTGGATACTCCACCTGTACAATGTCTGGAAGAGATTAGGAAAGATCATATTGACCAAGAGGAAATAATTTGAAATTGATACCTAACTCTTACCAATATTATTTTGTCATATATAGTGTCGGAAATCACTTAATTTTGTCATTTCTTTTATTTCAAAATATTTTTATATTTATTTAAGAATTCACTATTTTATTGAACTCTTAGTCTATTTTTCAAAACCTTCTGTGGATTTTAAAGATATTATAACTCCAGTATTGGAAAGGGATTACTGAATTGCCTTTTGGAGAAAATTTTTCTGATTAAAGTTCACCTTTGAAAAATGATTTTTAAAAAAAATTCGTCTTTGCAATTTTAAAGTATATGCAATTCTAAATCATTATTTAGTAAACTCAGATATTGGGGAATTACACGTGACTTACAAATTATTTGTACTGCTCCTGGAGCCTGTATTTAGGCAGAATAATTGCCCAGCAAATGAAACGACATCTTAATTCTAAGGATCTGGAAATATGGACCTCACCGGGGAGAAGGAGCTTCTGGATGTGATGAAGGTTCAAGTTATGAGATGGGATATTACCCTCAATTGTGCCGGTGAATGCAAGTTAATCTCAAAGTACTTAAAAGCAGAAAACCTTTCTCGAGTTTAGTCAGACGGATCAAGATTTGACATAAACGGGCTGCCCAACTTGTCACAGCTGACTTTGAAAACGGAAATGGGCCAGGAGTCAATCCATCTCATTGACAGCTTCCGGAAGAAAACAAAACTTATCAACCTGCCTACCTTGATTTTAGCCTATTGAGATGTGCTTCCTGCTTCTAAACTATAAAATAACTGGTAAGAATTCCTTGAGTTCGTGGAAATCTGTTATAGATGCAATAAGAAACAGTTACTAGTATATTTCCAGTTTGGCACAGAACTATGATATTTGGGGGTAATTAAATCTTTCAAATAGCATCTACTCCAGCTAAGGCTCAATGATAACTGTTGCTTCCTTGATTAGTATTTTTGTCCAATATAACCATGCTTTTTGATTTCTTAAAGAAACTTCTTATCACTTACAAGCTTCATGACACTTTTGTTTTTCTTTGTTTTCTGCATCATGATGGTGGCGGTGGTTAGGAACAGAAACACAGCAACGTTAGCTGGTGACAGTCCATCCATTCTCTCTTGGATATTCCAGTCCAAATGTTTCTCGTGAGAATATAAAATGTCCTCTGTTGATTGCCTTCAGATGCATGTTACACTTAAATACCTTCAAAGACATTAAATACAGTAGGCTATAAGGTGAGAGGCACAAGTCATAACGCTTTGTTCTTATAGTTATATCTTCCATAAAAAACTACCTTCTTCACTTAAGTTAAAATTGAATTAGGAAAAAAGTGAGCATTATTTATTTTAATTTATGGGGAAAGAAGGTATAGTAACTATATCAGAGACATAAAAAGATATTTATGTTAATTTCTATTTTAATCTGAATTCTCCATTACTGTCTGCAACTCACCAAAGGTTCGTGCTCAAAAATTTCCAGAAGCGAATTGCACCTCAGACATTTCCCCATGGAAACAAGTATCACAATCTGCACTTAGAGCTATAGACCTTGTTAGCAATGTTTAGTTCCCCTTATACATAGACGCCGTAGCAAGAATGAAAGCATCCACCATTCTGCCTTCTACATTTTGAGGAGCATTATTTCTCTGAGCAACAACACCTCTTGGAATAAACCTCCTGCTTCCTTGAGTAGGAACAGTGCTGAGAAATTAGAGCTCTGTCAAGTAGAAATGCAAAACAACTCGAGAGGAATGCAGGGGAGAGAGACGTAACAGAGGAACAGATGCTAAAACAGCCCAGAAAGCAGACGTGAGAGTCCGAGCCCACCATCAGCTGTGTCGCCATCTTCCAAATAGCAGGTGCCCTTGCGAGTCCCGCCTCAGACCTCGCCCCTCTCACACTGCCCAGCACGTTGTCCTGTCTTTCTGCACCAGAATTCCAAAATCTGGCTTGAAATAAAGCCTGTGTTGCACTTCCTGTTATTAGCTGCAAAATAGTTGACAAGCACCTGGCGATGGGTCCCTGCTGTGTCTTGTGGTCATTCATTCACTCGTGCGTGTGCTTTGCACGGCAGGCATCGCAAGAGTCACTCCTTAGCCAAGTGTCATACTTATGTCTCAGTTTATATATAAAATGGTTAAAAACTTGTTGCTGCAGAAGATGAATATCGTTAATTGCAGTAGATGTCAGCTAATTTAGAAAGTGACACGTCTGTCCAGTGCACCTTAACTCCGTTCAGTATCTGTGTTGTCACAAGCAGAGGGACTAGAGGACAAAATAAGGCAGATTTGGGTAATCCATAACCACTCCCTCATGAACACAACCCTTATCTGCCTTTTACTTGTCATACCAAGAAAAATACCATTCAAACATTCCACTAGACTAGTCTCAAATTTCTACATTAATATAAATATTTTGACTTTCATAAAATGTGAGATTCTCTGGAGGGAACAAAACAGCGAATAATTATCACAACTAATCATATGGAGTCACTTTCACAATACTTTAAAAAAGACTACTGGTTTTTAAGGAAAAGGTGCAATTGAAGAGATTATAATAGACGATGAAATTACTCATAACCAACTCAATTTTCAAAGAGATGAACTAAAATGAAGGGTCATTATTCAAAACTTGCCTAGAGCTATCTCTGATGTAACCTCTGCCAGAGAGGTTATTTTCTGACTAAACTCATTTTAGTGAAGACTTCATAAGAGCCAGTGCTTTCCTACTAATGAAATGCTGAAGTCTGCTCTTTGGACACTTGCACTCGCCTTTGCTTTTACAAACTTCATTAATCATTTCGATATTTACCTTCCACTCCTCTTGCACTTTTTTATTATGTTCTTCCACTCAGGTCTTGCCCTTAGATTAATGGCAAACCACATTCTCTAGATCAATTACTTATTGGAGAAATACATAAACAAAGCCCTTCCCCCCACCCCCCCCCAAAAAATAGCCAGTCAGGTAATTTGCAAAGAAAGTGAATGCTATGAATTGAAATAAAAAATATCAAGTAGATATATAGATATATATTTGGTTAACCTACAATTTTAGGATGTCTTAGCTACTGCAAATGTTTGTTATTCCGTAGAATCAATTTTGCCTGCTATTCTTTATTGAGGAAATAAAAATATGATGAGGCCAAATGATTGTGAACTATCAGTCTATCCATCACAGGGTGGTAAAAAGTTTTTACATATCTTAATGCTGATTATGTGGTGTTTACTCCAAAAATACTTTTAATACATAAGCAGTCTATAGTATGTTCCATGTAACCTTCTAAAATGTCATATAAAAATAAAACTTCATGGAATATGCCTTTCTATATTTTCCTTTTAATGTGAATTTAATAATACATGTTAATAAATATTGCACAATATATGATCGTCAACACTCTCCCTTGCTATCAATAAGGAACATTGCTAAATAAAACAATTCAGATTTACCTTCTTCTGAAAGAAAAAAATCTCAAGAACTACTTCAGGACATGTATAAATTCTAGAACACTCAAAAATTGTGCTGGCATAAAAAATGAGGAATTATGTATTTGAAGGATTTAAATGGAAGAAAATTAATCTACTACAAATCAAATTCTAGAATGAGTATTTCAAAATTCTTAAATATTCACAAAACATTATAATAGACAATGAAATTATTAAATATTATGTTTACAACTTTGTGAAGCTAAATAATTTCAAATGACTGACTCATGTTAGTTATACTTGTGCCAATTATCACCTAATATACTAGTCAGGTTAATATATTAGTCTTCCATAAATATAATACCAACAACCAAAACTCAGAAGAGCCATCTCATCTGAGTAACATTTTAGAAGGATTCAATCCCTGGTTGGCAGACCCCGAGGCAGAAGGGCACGGCGAACTAAAGCTGTGTACTCAATGGAGGACAAGAAACAGAAAAGCAGAACAGTGGTAGAGAGAAAGGAGCAAAGGACCACTCATCACCACCATGACTGTGCCCCCAAGACCTATCTAGATAGAACCAGGAGTGTGCCCACCCACCCCGTATGCGTATCCCAAAGCCAGTCAATTGGACACGCCACACTAACTACCACAGTTCATAATAGCATCGTTCTATTCCTACCCTTCTTGGTTCCATTGTATTTTCTCCTGTTATATATGAATAAACTGACATTGAAATAATCAAGCTTTTTGATTTTTTTTATTGTTGACCGATGCTTTCTGTAATAAACACTGTCATGAAGCAAAGTCCCTTACTCTCAGGGCCAATATGTCTACCAGGTAGCATCTTGCACTGAAGTGCCAACCCTTCAGTTGGCAGAAGGGCCTAACCTATTTATCAGCCAAAAGGATGTAATGACCCTTCGGCAACCTAGCCAAGGTCCCAAAGTCCGATCTTCCAGGTACTCCACAGAGTACAGCTGGAAAAATTCAGGACCTTTTAGAATCCCTCTAGAAGAGGAATCTGTTTGTAGTAGAGATTATACACAAGTACTAACAAATTTCTTTAGGTTAAATCTTCTCTCAAAAGGACATCAGGGTAAAAATGTATATGTACCGATTCTTCAAAATTGAATTCAGTTATAATGTATTACAAACATGAACTGATTTAAAAAAAAAAAAACACAAGGGCAAATTGAACTTCATCCCGAGTATTATCACAATTGTGCCTGCTTGCCGTTTCAATTCTCACATAAAGTAGTTTCCTCGTGTATAAATTGTTCCCAGCAGGAATTAATCAAGAACACCCGTGTGTCCTCATTTCTCTGCCCAAACTACCTGGTCTATGTCTCTCACTTTAATATCATGAGAATTTTATTTTGGGGTGTCTATTCATTTCCCGGCTCCAGCCCCTTGTTGGACCTATCCAAATCCATTACAAAAAGATGCTAGACTCTTCTATGGAACAGATGATTGAAGATTATTGATCCCTTCCTGCCAATGAGCATCAGGCGCTAGGAGAAATGGACCGAAATGGACCTGCTACACCGGTTCTTCACACTTATACCAGTAGGAGGACCTTACCATTACACCAAGGAGAAGGTAAGAATGGTCTCAATATCTGTTTTGATTTCTGTCACCTCCCAAGGTTACATTGACGGAAAACCCACTGAGCGTCCTGAAAATTATTTGAGAACTTTGCTCTTTAATTGAGGAAAAAATATTACGTTAACTAAGAAAAAGAGAAAAGATTGACGTCACGTTGCTTCCTGATACAATTTCATCACCAAAGTCTGACCAAAGTTCACAAGCAACACCAATGACCAACCTGATTGTGGGTATAGATTCAAAACACCTAAGTGAAATATCAATAAATCAATAAAAGGTAAAGTATTTATACTTTGAATAATACGTATCCCAGAATTATAACCAATATGACATTATCAAATAATTTTGATATTAACACTTAATTGGCTTTTTATACTTTTATATTTCCATTTAACTGCAAATATTTCTTCTAATGAAATAAGAATTATCACTATTCATCGCTCTCCAACTCCCGTTTCATGTCACTTTTTATGACTAAAGTTGACAATTTCTTCTTTTGAATGACTGAGCTGTTATCTCCTTGTTTAAAATGTTCATAATTCACCCAAGTAGAATCTTTTTAATGAGAATCAAAGTACTTTCAAGCTGTTACTAAGCTGCATTCAACTTCCTTTGGGTAGGTAGTTGAGTAACTTTCTTAGATAAATTTACAGAATTATAGCGACCTGACCAAAACTATTTTAATTTTGGTAAAAATTTCAAAACTAATTTTCTTAGTATAATATACAAATTTCAATGACTTCAGATGTGAATGAAGGTGGTTACTTCTTCAATCCAAGTAGTCAAACAAGTTTATCTCAGTATTTCTAATTTAGTTTAAATTGTTTATAAGATTTAGTTTCTTTAAATGTACATTTTTTTGATCCTTTGTATTTCTTTGTCTGTGAATTCTGTTAGCCAAGTTTGTCCCTTAAATCGTTAACCATCTTGTAGATTTATTTAAAAAATTAAAGATGTATTAAATGAAAAGGAAAACTTTATAAAATTGTTTCCTGAGAACTCTTATAACATACAAAGCTAGAATTATATGCAGGAAGCTTATGTGTATTACTGTACATAAGGTTATTTAGAGCAAATTATTAAATTAGCAATGGATTGCTGGCCAGTGATGTAAAAAGACAGAAGAGGATGCAGGACGCTCAGTAGTAGACAGTATGCAGGTGCTGATAGGTGGGATGATTCCTACTTTACCAACAGGTGATCATCATGAATACAAGTGTACACTGGATTAGTTTAAGTTACCAAAATAAGAAATACGTACGGAAAACAGATTTCTGTCTTGTGGCATTTGCTTTCAACTAGTTTCTACAGACTTGAAATGTCTTTGGTCTGGGGTGCAAGAAAGAAAAAGTAAATGCAAGCCACATACTAAGCTAGGGTTGCCAGTGGAGGAAAGTTCAGTAGAACACCACCTGAGCTAGCACAACAATAGGGCATAATTTTTTGTCTAAAACCCAGAGAAGCATGTCTCCTGAAGAGTATACTGTTGCAACAACTGAACTTCTACAATTGATCAGAAATCTTCAAGGGATAGGGCTTTTAATACCCATTAAATTTTTTCATGTTAGGCATCATTTAGTGATGCCTGTTTCCTCTAACATATATTCTATATTTTTATTAAAACATCCATTTGGATTTTTCATATTTACTGAAACTATCATGAGATATTTTAAATCTTGATCTGCAGCTCAGTATTTTTGATAATATTATTTACTTGCTTCTTTTAATAATTTCATCTGTGTAGGAAGTAAACCAGTATTTGATAATGCACGTGTGTGTGTGTGTGCATGTGTGTGTGTGTGTGTGTGTGTGTGTGTGTGTGTGTGTGTGATTATTCTGAAAACACTAGGTTGTTCACTCTGACTACACACAGTTGCATTGCTTTTATTCTCTCTCTTGGGTACCTTTTTTTTTCGCTTTGGCAGAAGTCTGAATTTCTTGTGCTGTCCTCTGTATCTTGTGCTTTCAATTTCCATACCTAGTTCTATCTGAAAGGCTCCCTCACACCTATTTATAGAACACTCAAGGAAAGCAATGAAAATATTTTTCTATTTTTTACCGTGTTGCAGAACCATATTCTTATTTTACGAACATTTTTTCACATATTTATCATTTGGAACATTTGCGTTACACATATTTCGAGGTCCATTTCAGATTCTTTCACCAAATCTGTTTCAGCTTGGATGTGAGTTCTCTCGTTGCTACACTTAAAGACTGTCTTGTGTTGTAGATTTTCTTAGATTTATTGAATTCTGGTTTGTAAATTAATCTCATATGCTTCTTTTTTTCAAGTGACTCTTATTCACCCCTTGGAAAGTGGACAACATCTGTTTGCAGTACCCTCGTAGTTTTCGTGGTGTTTTCTGTGCTGTACTGAAAGACTTCCAATACCTAATCTGAAATTACAAGAATGGAAACACTAAGCTCACACCTGAGCCAGTTCCAAGGCCTCAGTTCTACACAGCTGAGTCAGAGGCAGCAGCTCATGCCTAGCCTAGACCCCGGTCAGCCCCAGTGAGCGTCCGTGCCCTTTCAAGCAGAGCCGGTCCCAAACAGGCATCGAAATAGGAATTTTCACAGCTAAGCTGCAGTCCCCAGTGTGTAGTACACACCCCATGGGTTTTCTGCTCAACTATTAATGAAAACGAAACAATACCTCTAATGATTTATTTTGTATTAATTTCAAACTACTATGGTCATCTAAAGGATTTTACTGTGCATTGCACTTTGTGACCCTTTAAACACCATAACTTTGTTATAATTTGGTATGGTGGTTATCATAACATTTTTTTCAAACAGGGTCTCGCTCGGTAGACCAGGCTGGTCCTGAACTCATTATGGAGCCCTGGCTGGCCTTGAACTCACTGTAGTCTCCCTGTCTCAGCCTCCCAAGTGCTGGGATTACAGTCGTGCACTACCACACCCACTTTATATGATGCTGAAGAACTGACTTTGAGTACTTACCACTTGACGTAGTGCTTGCTAAGCAACACTTTAACCTCTGAGCCATTCCTCCAGCCCCTCTTTCTTTTTCTAAATCTATAAAGTTAAATTTATTTGCCTTGTCCCACGTGTTAAATTTCATAGTAATGAAAGATTAGATCATATTTTAATAGATATTGCTTAAATGTGTTTTTACCAAATTATGTCATAATCACCTAAATATGCTCTGATTATGGGTGAAAATTTACACTTAACTGGCATATCAATAGAAATAATAACAAGTTAATTGCACTAATAAATAAAATATTCTGTTTAGAAACAAGCTAGCATATAAGCATTTAGAAAAAACCTTTTTGTAATCAAATTTATCTGTTTAATGTTAGTGAAACCAAATACTGAAATGACATACGCTCCTCTGGAATGAACTCTGATTTTTGTCTTCTTCCTTATGGTAATCCATATGCTCTAATTAATATAAATTAACTGTGTCCAAAACTCTATTGCCATGCTTTAAAAGACATATTTCTATGACATTAAAACTAACCAAAAATGTATCTTTGAAACAATCTCAAAAACAAGAAAATCATTCAAAATAAATAGCATGGATTGCAGAAAATCAGATTTTTCACATGTAGAATAACAATATGTGTTTAGAATGCAAGTGGATTAAATGAGTGGGGTAAAATATTATTTTTGCATGAAAGTACCATATAATTAGAATACAAGGAATTCTCATGTCAGAGAAAGTCTTTTTTTAATATCCCACACTTTTTTCATGTTCGTTCCTTAGTTCTATTTTTTGATTCCCTAGCTTACTTGTTCCAATCAGACCTTCTTAAATAAAACGGTAAGACACAGCACACCGCCCAGACAGCGCACAATCCGCCATATGCCGCTGTCATCACATTCCACACACTACGCTCTCAGACTTTTGCACGTATTCTTTTGCTATGGCCAAAAGTGAGTAAATTTAGCTTGTGTGAAAATAAAGACCTATTGCATCAGACGCATGCATCCCATCTAAGGAGCTTTCCCCTTACCATCATCGCAAGGACAAATTGGCAGAAAGCCCGTGCCCCTTGGAATTTGCAACCTGAAAATCTGATAGATAAGGCACATGCGTAATTATCTCAATCATTGTGATAATAAGCTCTTGTCTAAGAAGCTAACGTTTTGTTCAACTAACTGATTTTTAGATTGAATATCCGTTATATTTCATACCTTATGGTAGGGAGAAGAAAAGCAATTGATAACAGAAGAGGTTCAGCCTCTGTTCTCAGGTGATTTATTGCATATGCAACATCATTAATGAATTAGATAGTCAGAATAAATTTATAATTATACAATTTATGAATTTCTGGCCACTATTAAAGAGTACCACAAATTGGGTGATTTAAACAACAGAAATTACTAAACATTTTGAAGGCTAGAGATCTTAGATCAGAGTATAAGTAAGGATGATTCCCCTTGCTGACTGGGAAGACAACATTTCTTATCTTTTTTTTAAATTTCTTTTGGTTTGATAGAAACCTTTGGCATTCCCTGATTTGGAGATTCATCTTCTAATTTCTGCTTTTATGTGTACGTGACAGAGTGTGTATGGCCCATTTTCCTCTTTCTATAAGGATGCCAGATGTTTGCGCTTCTGAGCTTCTCCTATATTTCATCACAACTAATCACATTTTGCAGTGACCCTATTTCTGTGTAGGACCACGTCCTGGAGTAGTGAGACCTAGGACTTCAATATCTAAATTTGGTGATGTAGGACAAGGAAGCAATCCAACCTATACATAAAGGTAAGATCTTTTAAAGAAAGAACCAATATTTCATTAAGGTAGAATGATATTCTATGACTTGGACTGAGATCCGAGTACTGAAGATGATTGGTTAGGGACAGCTTGCCTTAAAAAGTGACTCAGTGAACAGTAAAGAAAAGGAGAAATCAAAGATGGCTACAGACAGAGGAAAAACCCATCCCTGATATTTCCAAAGTTTCTAAGTGACTTTCTTCTATAGTAGCCACACCACAAACCACTCAATTACCTCCTAGACTTGTCATATTCAGCAAACAAAACATCACTGGTGGCTTCTTCTACTGCAGTTGAGATCAATACTCACCAAGGACAACAGAGGTGACACCTACAAAGAGGAAAGACTCTTCCCCTTCTGGAGACCAGGAACACTAAGGTCATTAGAAGGGCAGCCACTGAAACATAGGATGAAATCCTCAATGATTAGCCCCAAGCATGCAGGCCTACAGTATGTGTGCTAAATGTATGCAACTTCTATGCTATCATGGGAAAGAAAAGATTAACCTAGATATCAAGGTGACCTTAACGAGCAAAACTGACAAAATCACTGCAAGATAAATGTGCTATAATAAGTAGACAGAGGAAGGGGAAACTGTAATTTTGTATAGATGGGATAGAAATAAAAGCCGTGCTTGGACAAAGAGAGACCAATTTTAGAAGTCGTCAGCATATAACAACTATTTCTGATAAAGCCTAAAAGTGCCTTTACCTTGGATTTTGACACGGAATTTCCATGGAAATTAATTGAGAAAACATTATGAGAAATACTTGTAAAAATTGAATAATTGGCTTTCTGAAAAATACGTACGCCTCCACATAAATTTTTTCTCCATTTTTTTCCCCACTCACAATGTAACAACCACAGATACAAGATAGTTCTAAGTCTGACTGGACCATTGTTTCCATTGCTTCCTGCAATCTAGATAAGATAAATCACTGCCCCACTTGCAGAAATTGCTGAGATTCACAGCGCAAATAGAAATACTTTCACCATAACTGGTTCCAAACTACCTGCCTGACATCACTGAAATCAAAGTTGAGAGGAGACACAAAGAACCACCATTTTATACAATATTTTCATTGATCCATGAACATAACTCAGGAACAGCAAGTTAAAAAAAATTATGGACTACATAGTGAGTTAAGGACCAATGTGAACTACAGAGTCAGACCCTGTCTCAAAAAAAATTAGAATGTAATATATACCATAATATTTACAATGCTGTTTAAATAATGTAAGTCTAAAATTTCAAGATTTAAATTTTATTAGTGATCATGTTGAACAACTGGCTTAAAACATCTTTTTAAAAAATCTAACAGTCATCACTGGAGCCCATGAGAGCCAGCTTCAACACACCACTGAAAAGAACTCAACCAGCAAGCAGAGTGCTTAGTCAGCTAAATTTGGCTCAAGGATAAAAATTCTGGCAAAAGATATTGTCCACTTCTCCAGATAGTTCCAAGACACCACGCTGGGTATTTTAGAACAAAAGAATAATTGAAAGAGCTGTCACTTTCAAAGAAGAAAGACATTTCATTCTTTAAGTTTAAATTTAAGCCAGGCCTCCTGCCACAGACCTGCAG
The DNA here is from genome assembly GCA_004027205.1 of Ctenodactylus gundi. Classification (NCBI taxonomy): domain Eukaryota; kingdom Metazoa; phylum Chordata; class Mammalia; order Rodentia; family Ctenodactylidae; genus Ctenodactylus; species Ctenodactylus gundi. The sequence continues at coordinate 94,385 of PVKB01001446.1, read as the reverse complement.
TCCTAGCACAATAGAAGGCCAAGCCAGGAGGATCGCGTATTCAAGCCTACCCTGAATACCTTAAAAACTTTATGAGACCCTGCCTCAAAAATCAAAACTAAATAATAATAATAATAATAATAATAATAATAATAATAAGCTGGAAATGTTACTCAGTGTGAAGGCTCTGAGCTCAATCCTCAATATAAAAAATGAATAAGTAAATTTAAGAAATAAGATTAGGAACAAGTGTAGAAAGATTTCACTATTTCTCTAAAAGAAATTCCTAGACCAAGTCAGAGTGAGGTAGACTCACAGAACTGAAAGGAAAGCCCCAAGAACAGCAGCCAGACAGCCATCACTCAAAAACTAATAGTTTATTGGATTTTTGGAACAGCTTGCTCCAGGGGACATCCGAAGCTGACATTTGACAACTACTCTTCAGAGTGTCACCAATGACCTTGAAATGACTAAATACAGTTGTCAGTGTTACTCTCCAGCCAATTCAGAGGCACGTTAGTACTTGACATCCATGTCTATTTCCTTCTTGAGGTGTTCCTTGCTCTGTTTTCTACGGCACAGCTTTCTTCTCCCCTGTGTCTCTTTTTCTTTCTCTCTTTCATAGTTGCTTCTGTATTGTCTTGCTTTAGTTTTACCTATCTGGAATTTCCCTCATACTTTTTAGTTGTTTGTTTGTTTGGGAGTTTTTTTTTTTGGGGGGGAGGGGGAGATGGGGGGTTGGGTTTATTTTGGTTGGTTGTTTTGGTTGGGGGGGTGGTATTTTTGTTTGTTTGGGGGTTTTGAGACAAAGTCTTAGTCTGTAGCCCAGGTTGATCTTGAACACACAGCAGTCTGCCTGGGTCAGCCTCCTAAAAGCTGGGATTACAGGCACCCACCACCACGCCCAGTTAACGTGGTGCTTGGACATGCTGTAATTGCTGTGCTGCTCCTCTAGGCCCTGTGATGCATTTCGATGCCAAGGCTCCCCAGGGACCCATCAGGAACTTTTTCCCTTGTCACATCACGAGGTTGAGCAACTCGCAACTGCATAAAATTTACTCCAAAAGAACACCCAGGAATATATAGAGACATTTTGCATCATAACAACTTGGGGAGCACTACTAGCGCCCAGCAAGTAGAACCCACGGCCGCGGACCATCCTAAGGTGAGCAGTTAATCCCAGCTCAGCTGTGAGAGTTCTGCACAGTGGCACATGTCTGCAACCCCTGCACTCAACAGGCTGAGGTAGGAGGATTGCTGTGAAACAAAGGCCAGCCTGGGCTATATAGTGAGTTCAGAACCAGCCAGGACTACAGAGTGAGACCCTGTAATAATTTCCAGTGCATTAATCAATCTCAAATCAGTATCTCTAGGCCAAAACTGCTTGGAAGCACCTTTCTTTATATCTGTCACACTTTAAATTTTGAGCCCCACAAGATTATTTCATGAAACAACATATCCAAAGTGAAATTCATCAACTCTTTTCTCCTCCAGCCTTTAATTTTGCCATGGACACCAAACAAGGAAGTGAGATTTGCTCTATTCCACATGATTTCCTTTATTCTTCATATCTGATCCACCTTCAAGTCCTACAGCTCCTTGCCCAAGTCCAATACCTGATATATCTCATCAAGAGCATCTGGATAGATGAGCCAGTTTCCAGAGCAGCTCAATTTAAACCAGGTATCTACAATGCATCTATCTGCATCGCTCTAAAGCAAAATTCTAAATATTTTCTTCCCTTTGACAAACTATAATGGCTCCCAAATGCCCGCAGATGCAGTCTGTTTGGGAAAAATTTAAATGCTTTGTGATGAGCTGCCTGCCAGCTCAATGACCTTGGCCCACAACTCCTGACTACATCCCCACTCTTTTGAAAAATACAATATCCGCTCTGTGCATTTCCTTTGCTTGTGGTCTCCTCAACCCATTGTCGTGGCTCATGTTCAGCCTTCCACCATCACTGAAGTGATACACCACCTGTTCTTTAACCCAATGTTGGATTTAAAAAATGAGATTGTAGACTCTGGTAGATGTATGAATGAAAAAAATTGCACATAATATTTTACATTATAAATTCTAATAATCATTTGAAGAGTAACTTTTCACTTAAAATGCTATTCTTCTTACTCTATAGAAATTATAAACATTTATTTTCCATTTAAGGTTCATATTCACCTATTTACATATGTGCTTTTTTTCAGCATTAGTCATTAGGCCACAAAAATGGAGCCGACTCCACAGAATAATTTTAAGATGTCTAAATTAGCTTCACAGAATATCTGAGACAATTTTTTAAATTGAGTAATTTGTGTGTGTTGACCTCAAAGTTTACCTTATATTTTCTGGAGTATGTTAGTGTGTTCCCGCCATTGGCAAAAGAAAAGGGATTATTTTTTCATTATTTAAAAAAAACAAATGCTTAATTTTGATATAATCTTAGATTTAAGGAAGGTTGCCAACTTAATGTAGTTGCTTAATGTTCTACATCCCATTTCCTCTATCTACATTTTCAGAATACGTTTCTCAAGACTGAAAAACCCACATCAACGTTATTAACTAAACTCCAAACTTTTTACAGAACTTAACTGTATTTCCGTTAACATCATTGGTTGTTCCAGCATCTCACACAGGGTACCGCATACTTGCTCTATGTGCATTTCTGAACTTGCAGTTCTTTTAAATACATGTATACAACGTTAGCGGTCTGGCTAACAGGCTACTGCTTCCTGAAACTCTTCCCACCAAGCTAAATGGTCCTCTTCAGTTCCCAGAGTATCTACAATGCATCACTCTACAAGCACAAATATTAAATCCTGTTATCGTCATTAATTTTATTTTCTGTCTTCATAACTGGATTTAATTAGGCAGCTCTGAAAGAAGAGGATTCTCGGAATTACGAGCTTGCTTTGTTCCTTCCCGTGATGGCACCCTAGAGCAATGTGCGAGTACGTTCATAAGAAAACCACAATCAGCTAAATAATAAATATCAAACACTGCAATCGCAGAGCCAAGAGGAAGGCTACATTAAGTATTTATACCTACATCCTTATACCACTTAGTAATGAAATCGGTGAACGTGGAAAAGACAGGTGCAAACCTTACCAGCAGACGCTCAGAGACAGCTAACACAATTTCCATTTAAAATTAATTGGCTCATTAAATGATTTTATCAGCACATTGCATTGTTGTAGAGAACCAGCAAAATCTGGTCATAAGTTCTGATGCCTAGAGGGAAAACATACGCAAAGCAGAGCAAATAATGGCGACCACTTTTCTGTGAGTGATAAACATGAAAAGTAATCTTTGACAGGTCTTTGTAGAGAGTTCTAAATCACTTTTGCAGAAGAACTCTCTGGAAACCATTGCAGTGATTAAGGGTTTTGTAAAATTCTTTCAAAACACTGTGCATCTGACCACTTCGGGGATTTCAAATGCCAGAAGCAATGCAATGCCTTAGATTGTTTATGATCTTGACATATTTCTAAGATATACTTTAATTAGATCTTTTGTTTAATATGGGATGTTTCCAGTCTACCAAAACATGAGTTGAAATAATTGGAACTGATACTGAGGGAAGGTAGGAGACAACAGGTTTGAGGTCTGTGAAGTGAGCGATCACTGAAACATTAAAACTTTTTAAAGGCTAACATTTTATTCCATTTAAAATTAATTATTTCAAAATTGGTATTGTGAATGACCTTTTTAACAAAAAAAAATAATAATAATTCAAAGGAATGGCTGCTAACCAAAGGAAAGTAATTCTTTTCTAGGTTTCATGTGTCTTCTGGGTCATTATATAACTGATGAAAATTACTAAATGTTCCTGAGAGTTAAGATCTCAGAAGGAAGAGGACAGTTTCATGGCATAGGGGCAGGAGGATTGAGCCCAGGCACCGTCTTATGAGTAAATCCTTTAGGAACTTTCAAAGTTCCATTGTAATTTCTTTCTCCAAAGTCTATGCAGAGCCACTGACTACTAACCTACATAAGTCAAAGTCATTCAACATATAAAGATAACTTTGGGGGGAGTTTGTGAGTAAAGTGGTGACTTTTAAAAATTACAATCAGTAAGAAAAAGCATAGTAACAAAATTATAAGAAGCTAAGCAAGTGCCCCATGGTGGATGAACCAGGACTTACCATCATCACCCCACGATGCTAAATCATGTTCACCTTTTGCTCCTTTCGGTAGCCAACTCTAATAAGGATTTTTTCCAAACAAATAGCTCTTTTAGCTTTTGTCAAATGTATACTTTAGTTTCCCCGTTATGTGATTCAGTTCATTTTCAGTCTTCCCATTTTTATTATTATACATGTATCATACATGATAGTTTCATTGAGCTTGAGTATTTTGTGCAAATATATATCGTGTCGACATTGTAATTCTTTCCCTCCCCCTTGTTGGCCTGACTCCCACTATCACGCTCATTTGGCTCTGTTACCTGCCTGTACTCTGGGTTTTTCATGTTAGAAAACTGTGTGATAGTTAACCTTCTGAGTTTGACTCAGTTCCCTAAGCACGATGATTTCAAGTTGAGACTATTTACCTACCAAAGCCTCAAATCTATGCACATTTATGGAAGCGTAATAGTACTCCACTGTGTACAATACGGTTTGGGTTTATGTTGAGTGCCACATTAAAGGCTGAAACTTTTTCTAAAGACTCAGTTAACAAAGCTGAAACCCTGGAGGCACCAGGAAACACACACTGGTCCTGTCCACTGTCACCAGTTCCGGGCTGTTTATGACCCTCTCTCTGCATTCATTTTCTTCCGGGGCTTCCTGTCCTGTATACTTCAGTCACCAAAATCAGTTAGAGAGATAACAGCCTCACACAGTCCGTGTAGACAGTTCTCACACTTGAAACCACCCATGGATTAAGGACACTTTATTTGTTATGGCTTGCATAACTTATATGACACTTTCTCTTTTTCCTATCTCTGTAAATATAACTGATAAAGTATTCTTTCTGAATTATAATGCGATTGAAATTTTGTTTAATATGGTTAATATGTAGTTGAAGGGAAAAAAGTAGGCTTGTCTTTATTGTATTAGAGAAATTCAGAAAACTAGGTGTGCATTTGTTGATGACCCACCTATATCACAGGTTGACAGATGACAGAAGTTTCCTCTCAACTGAGGGAGCCTTTTACAGGACAACTTAAATCTTCTGATACATTATTACTGTGTCTAAGTTTTCAAATTGTCTGGTATACACCAAATTACAAACTTTAGACAGACTACCTTCGAGTGTATTAGCTGAGCTGGAAGAGTCTGGTATTTAGATTCTTTCTGTATTTGGTAAGATAACGATTGACTATGACTTGTTAGTTACATTTTGGAGACACAAAATTACAACTTAAAAAGTTGGGTTTTTTGACACATTAAGATAAGTTACCCTTCAAACTTTTTTCTACTCTACATATCAAAATAGGGTGGATGAAATAAATGCTATTACAGGATCAAGGACCACTTTAGCTAAACTTTAAAAAAGCATCTAATAAAGTATTTGTCCCCTGACTTCAGGGAAAAATAAATCAAATGCACACTGATTCCCATGCAAAGATGACAACATTTGCCTCTCTATTTGAAAAGAATTTTTCAAACAGTAATATTATGGGCTGGTATCTACTGAACAGAAGCCCATGTCTCTTTCTGTCCTCTCTCTTTCTCAGTCATTCGTGTTTGCCATTCTATCTTTTAATTACTAGAGTTGCTCCCTTGGGTGTGGACTCTGCCCTACAAAGGTTTGAAGATTTCATGCAAGCATCTTTTTTTTAACTTTCTGGGCTCTTCTTTACATGAAATTTTCTTGACCACTTGAACAAATAAGAAAAAGACCCAGAAGAACCAAAAGAGTCCTGAGTAAACAGACAGAGCAGATGTCATCATGCTTTCAGACATCAAGATATGTTACAAAGCAATTGTGATTTTAAAAATGTATAGTATTGGCACAAGCATCAAGCTGAACAGTGGAACAGAAGAGAGGATCCAGAGACAACCTCGGGTACTATCAGGTACCTGATCTTTGAAAAGGGGTCAAAATATGTACTGAAGAATGGATACCCTCTCCAATAAGTGGTGCTGAGAGAACTAGCTGTCCACACACAGAAGAATGACTGTCAACTCACATCTCTTGCCGTGTAGTAAGATCAAATCAAAGCAGATCAAAGACTTAGATATTAAAACAAAAATTCAAACTTCCTAAAGGACAAATAGGTAAAACTCTTGAAGATTTAGGCATGGGCAAAGACTTTCTTAACAGGACACTTGTTTCAAAAGAAATAACCTCCAGAATCAACAAATAGGATTATATCAAATTAAAAAGCTTCTGCACAGCAAAGGAATGAGTTAATAGAGTGAAGAGAGAGCTGACAGAATGGGAAAAATATTTCACCACCTACACCTCAGACATGGGACAATAACTAGACTATACAAAGAACTGAAGGCAAATAGACCACTCAAAATTAAAAAAAAAAACAAATAAAATGGGCAACTGAATTGAATAGACAGTTCTCAGAGGAAGAAGTACAAATGACCAGAAGTACATGAAAAAAAATATTCAAAATCCTTAGCCATTAGAGATGTGTAAATCAAAATAATACTATCTTATCCCAGTGAGAAGGACTTCCATCAAGAACTCAAATAGTAACAGATGGTGGTGAGTTTTCGGGAAAAGGGAACACTTTCACAATGCCGGTGAGACTACAAACTAGCACAAGGCCATGGGGAGCAGTATGGAGATTCCTAAAAATCTAAAAATAGATACTCCATTTGACACAGTGATATCTCTTCTGGATATCTTTCCAAAACAGCTAAAAGCTACCATATAACAGCAGAAGTACATGCACACCCATGTTTATAGCTAAATCATGGATGATGTCAAAATATTCATTAATAGACCAATGAATTTTAAAAATAGGATGTATGTACACAATGGAGTACTACCTTGCCATAAAGAGAGATAAATATGAATTATTTGTATGTAAATAGATATGCTTAGTGGTATGAGTCATACTCAGAAAATTAAATATCATGTGGTCTTTCTAATATGAGAAACCCAGAGTATTAATGAGTCAAATACATAAGCTATTCAGAATCTGGGGGATAAGGGAAGCATGGAAGGGTGAGAAAGAGGGTGTGGAAGGGAATGTGAAGTAGTCTTATATATGTGTGCACAAAATTCTGAAGTTCATTGTATGTAGATGCGTGTAACATATGCATACTGATAAAGATTAGGGGAAAGGAAGAAAGAATGAAACTGAAATGATTACTGGATTATCAAAATTACTGAAGAAAATTTATCACATCTCCCTTAATCTTCCTTTTCCCTTATATCTCATCAAAAAATTGTGAAAAATAGTGAAGAACCTGGAATTTAACCCTACGTGCATTATAATCGCTTAGCCTACTATAGGTCCATGAAAGTTAAGCACAGACACAAGCCCCTTGACTCCTAACCAAGGACTTCATTACTAAGAACACAGTAAAGCACGAGTGTCATGGCTACGTCAGTGTGCCATAGTTTAAAAGTTTCATAGAACACAAAAGGGCTTAAGCAGATGCTGTGTGTTCCTTGTGTCTGAGGGACCCCAAGCTTAGGAATATTCCATTTTCTTTGTAATGGGTTATGAGGAGAACTGATCCTGCCTTTCAGGTGATATTCTTTCTACCTTCAAAGATTATTTGCTACATTAGATATTTATCAAAATGTCCCAAAGACTATCAGTGAGTTTGCTCACAAGATAAGAACCAAAAGAAGTATATGGAAGATTGTCTCCCACGTTATGTTAAACCTTGTTTAAAACCTTCCTAATTATGAAAATCAGGCAATTGCTTAATCATAACCTCAAAAAACCCTCTTAAAACAGTACAGGAAAAGAATGCTTTTTCTTGTGGGAACTAGTAAGGGCTCAATCTCTGGTTCTGTGTCTTCACATAGTGAAAGGAGGAATCGTGTTCACTTGGACTTATTTAAGAAAGGTTCTTATCCATGAAGACGCCGCCTTCACGGTCTAGCATCCATACTACCAACACCACACCATCAGTGTAAACTGTGAGACCAGCAAAGTACATTCATTCATTTACACACTATGAGAATAAGAGTTTGCCTTAAAAATGGAAGTACTAGGCAAATGTAAAGTGTGGACACAGAAACACATAAGGATAGATGGTGGGTGAATACATAGGTAAGTAGATTTTTATCGGATTGCACTTTAGGAGAAAGCATTCACTGGCTTATTACCATTCGTGCACATCAATGCGGGGTAAAGAGGGATATATTGGCTTGGAAAATATGGGTCCAACCAGACAAGTGCTCAGTTTCTCTGCGTCAACAACAAAAATCATATTTACGTCATCAATGATCACAGACAAAATTGGAATAATTGAACACATCCAACAGAAAAGGATAAAACAAAGTAAAGATAGGTTAGACAGTTTTATTAAAATTCTGCAAAATAATCCACTTGGCTTTCCAATAATATGTTAATGCATTTATAGGAATTCAATCTCACTTGTGTTTTTCATACTGAGCGCTATTTTTTCAAATACTATGTTTTTAACTATTTAAAAAATATGATACCATTATATGTACAATACTGGTTAGACATCCACTAATTGTAGATGCAATGTACTTAAAATATTCACAAATACAGAAGGAAATTTGATGCCCATATTTTCACAGTCATAGACTAAGTAGCCACTGCTCTGAGATTGCTAGAATCCAGCATTTCAGGGGGTGACATCTATATTTAGGGTGACATATTGACATCAAAGTGAAAGAACAAGGTAGGGAACAGGAGTCATCGCAGATTAATGATTGAGCAAGAAAAAAATGGAAAGAGGTTGTAATTTTTCTCTCCATTTAGAGGAAATCCATCTGTCTCACATCTCCTGATTTGGGTAAAGTGAACAGGCAATTTCCAAATGGACAGATAGCTGATTTTATTTCACCTTCGATAGCGTGCTCTGAGTTGGCAGTTCCATAGTTTTATAACTTCTATTAACAACTAAAATTTCTCCTTAAACGGAATAATCACTCAGAATTTAGCCATGGCAGATCAGCTCTCTTCATTCCAATAATTCCTTTGATTTCTCCCTTCAATTGACGTGTATATGGAGAAAGCATCTATACCGTGGCTCTATTAATATGCAAAGGAAAAAGATCTTTCAATTTTATCTTATAACCAGATAATAAAAAGTTAATTTTTATAAATTGAAAATAGAACATTTAAAGTTAAATACACTCTATAACTGATACAGCTTGCATTTAAAATGTATAAAAATAGAAATAAAACTCATGTGTGCATGTGCAAAGTTAATAACTTAGTCTTTAGAAGTTAAGTAATGACCTAAAATAAAATCTAGTAACTATATTACTTTCCGTGAGTTCCTCAAAGGGAAAAAATTACCTTCTTTCTGGCTCCTACACACATACATTTATTCTTAAGTAGAAAGTATGTAAAATCTAATTCATACACTGGGGAAAAATTCACTGGACTCACAGAAGACAAAGAGAAAATGTTTGATTTGGTTTGAATCTTAAAACAAGCAAGCTATATGTAAGTCATTTTAAGAATATTTTCATAGACATGATGCCAAACAAACAAACAAAAAAATGTCCCCAGAACTAAATTGTCATCAATGTCCTTAGCAAGTTCTTTGAATTTTGGCAGGGTTGAGGCATCCTAGTGGTTGACAGCTGGAAAAATCTTCATGATTGGCAGGTGACAGCAATGCCCTCTGGGGGGATCGGGCGCGTGCTGACACTGAAATCCCTGCCCGTTTCTCCTTACTACTTGTTTTTCCAAAGTCTTTTATTAGTAAACGTGTCCTGCTGCTCTACCTAAGTCATTAAACATATTGCCAACCTGCATTTCCAGAGAGGGTAAGACAAGTACAACATTCACATCAACACATCAAAAATCGAACCATGGTGACATGTTAAAAAGCCAGGTTGAACTCTCCAGGTGAAAAGATTCAAATCTTTTATTCCTTGTTCTGGCAGGAATATGAAATATTTTAAATTTCTCTACCTCACAACTATCTCTTTTTTCTTCAATTTTTTTTTCTGAAACAAAGTGGCTGTTGGGGATGTTCATTAGTTGAGAAAGACCTATGACATCCCTTGAACCTCAATTCTTTTCATAAATAACAATTCAAAATTTTGGACTTGAAGCATGCTATTGTGATTTGGGTCTGGAATGCCCCGCCCCCAAAAGTCTCATGTATTTGGACATTATGGGTTATCTACGGAACCATGTGCGGTTAAAAGATAGAGGCCTGGCCTAGAGGGGTGGATTATGGGTATGTGGTAGATTAAAGTTGCGTGGTGGTAGGCAGGCACGTGGTAGATTATAAAATATAGGGCATGAATCTGGAAGGGGCAGAACACTGAGGCTGGACCCAGAAGCGGTAGTCAGGACCTGGAATGGTAAATGCTATTTCCTCCCTTCCTTCTGAGATTTGGCTTCCTGTTTGCAATGCCCTGAGGAGCTACCTCCGCCTCCTCCTTTGTCATGTGCTTCCTCTGTTGCTGGCCATTCATGAATTGATTGTGACCTTTTGAAACTGTGAGCTAAGATAAATCTTTTCTTGCTAAAGTTGTAGAAGTCTGGTAATCTGTTCCAGCAACAAAAAAAATAGCTAATACAGCCTCAAGTTGTATCCACTTACCTACAAATGACTCAAATCTAATCTGTCTGTATGGCAGAGTAGTACTTCATTTCGTACATCACATAAACATAAATCACATTTTATAACCTGCTGATCTATTGATGGATATTTCTGCACCTACCATGATTTGGTTATTATTAGTTATGCTGCTATAAATATGGGTATGTCTTTATCTCTGTTATATAGTGCATGTTCCTGAATGGTCAGAGCTCTGCAGGACTCAGTACGTTACCAGAAGTCTCACTTGGATTTGATTCTATTTTTCTCTGACTGTACAAAGCCTACTTATCCCTAAAAACTCAAGTGTCACCTTCAAAAAGACTTTCCTGACCCAATTTGTTATTAATTCTAACTTTAATGTACATCCTATGTCCTCCTAACATTTACATCCCAGTTTATTTTTGGGAGAAGGTAGTGTATTCTTTTTAATGAGTCACAGAAAAATAACATCCTTTAGGCAAATACTCCTACCTGTGGAGTGCTCTGCATGCCTTCTGAAGAAATTTTGACTATGAACACAGGAATTTAATAACTCTGTGCAGTCAAGGGCAAAGATGAGGATGGCAAATAAATACTGTATGGTGGGTTCAGTTACTGCACCACCAGAGCCTCAGGGTTTGCCAACACCTCCCAATAGGGTCTGACTCACGTCACATAATTAGTTGTGGACAAAGGGTTCTACATGACATCTTCGTAACTGATTCTTCTTGAAAATTGTCAGCTGACTTTGAACATTCTACTGACACAGATTAGTGAGAAGCTTTACTAATTTGCCCAGTGAACAAAGGACTGAAGAAGGCACTCAAAGAGTAAGTGAGCGTGTCTTCTCCATGAGTGTCAGTCTGTCTCCACGGCAGACAACCCACCACTTGCTCTGCAGTCCTTCCGGGGGCCCTTTGTAGAAAACACTCAAAACGAGGGTAATAATACTTTGTGATTTGCTCACCAAAAAAGCCTGATTTAGAATTTTGACCCAGAAAACTTACTAATAGCATCTCCTTTCTCCTCAAAATGGTCCTAGTATCATATTGTATTGTCACTGTCACCATATCTTCAGTGCAAATGGATCTTCCACCCTGAACACTAGCAGTCCTCTTCAACTTAATATGAGCCAGCCTTTCAAATAACAGTAGACAGTCATCTGGTTACGGTTTTCCTACTTTTATCACTGTTTTTACTAATTCAATTTGTATATAATAATATGTTCTGATTGTAAGCATACGATGTGTTGAATTTTGATCCATTGCCTTCACACATCCATATTCTACTCTGATTAAGGTATTGAAAATGTCTACAATTCTTCTCTAAAGTGTCCAGTCCTATCGGGCTGTCTCCACACAGGTCTGGCTCTGATTTTTATTATCGCGCTTCATTTGCCTGTGTGACAAGTTCATATAGATGGAAATACATGATTCATACTCTTTGCTATTGTTTTTCCTTTGCTTGAAGTAATATTCCTGCATGTGCGTATGTTGTTGTACACAACAATAGCTAAACCTTTTCACTGCTGAGTAGTAACCTGGGGATATGTGCAGCTCAATTTGTTCCATTCACCTGAGGATGGGTGTTTGGGTTAGATCCATTTTGACCTATGATGAGTAAAGCTGATAGGAATATTTTGGTACATGTAGCTTTATGGTCAAATATTTTGATTTTTCATAAATAAGAAGCCAAGAGTTAAACTGCTACATCACAGTGCTGACATGTATTAAAACACTGTCCAACTCTTCCAACAGTTTGCACCAATCTATACTCCTGTTACAATATATAAGAATTCAATTGTTTCACACCCTCGCCAACTCATGGTCCTTACAAACTATAAATTTTACCTATTGTGTAGCAGGGAGAAAAGTGATAAAAATCATTTGAAAAATAGTCATAATCAAAAATATCATCTACTATGATTGCTGAGAAGAACAATCTTGATGTAATCAACCAACCACAAAACAATGAGAGTTACTTTCGTTTTGTAGCATATTTTAATACTTTAGAATATATTTTAAAGCAACATATACCAACACTTTAAGATGGAGCACTCAACTGTACTAACAACAGAAAGCATTTATATCAACATTTTTAAAGGGGAAGGAGATTATTAGAACTCATGTATTTTGACTGTCATTTTCTTTAAGAAGATGATTACTTCTTATGATTTTAAACATTATTGTAATTTGTAATTCTAGTTGTCACAATACTCAATTATTTTGAGAGAGATTTAGAATTCTTTTTCATACAAATTGAGAAATGAGGTAATAATCTTAAAGTCTTTAAGTTTGAAATGTTTTTCTGCCCATTAATAAAAATTACATTTATCTTAGCTCATTGAGCTCACTTTAATGTATCATGATTCACAAACTCATTTAAAGAAACGGAGAATAAGAAAATGTAAAGCCAAACGCAGAAGCCTAAGGGATGATGAGAACCCAGGAAGTCATCAGACATTTTTAATTTTGAAAATGAGTTATAGTGCGTAAAAGTAGGTGAGCAACTCTGTACACAGTCTCGGTGTCATTTTCTCATTTTTTAATAATCTGGTTATCATTTTAAAATACTTTTTAGTAAAATGTAGTTAAAAAGCTTTCCTACAGCATTAGACTATCAAAGAATTATCTAAATTCAAGATGGAATTCAGCTTTGGTGCTGGCCACCCCCACAGTCAAGGAAGCACAGGACACAAAGGTAATTTACCTGCAGCCTGTTCAATGCCTCCGTGTGCTCAGCGAAGTGATTCAGTGTAAATCTGTTACGGCTGTGGCTAATGAGCATCCACAGATGAGTCTCCGTAGCGTGACTCAGGGGACACACATCCAAAGCCTGCCATTGGTCATCAACCAGCCTATTAGCTGACATTCATTATCCTGTCAATCTGAGAGCTTTGGATGAGAGGCATCTGATGAGGCTTAGTGAACAACATAATCTCTTTTCTAAGACAGCAATTAGAAATACAATTTTAAATAAGATAAAAGATAACTTTAACACTTACTAAAGGCATTTTACAATACCATTGACTTCTAAATTATATAGAATGACTAACAAAACACCACTTTTAAAACCTGGTTTCTACCAGCTACATCGGGTAGCACAAAACACTACTGGCAAAAATATAAATGTATACACAGGTGTAAAATTATTACTTTAATTTTATTAAGGCAAAAGTGTGAGCACATTAACTTGCCAATAGACACAGAGAAGCACACGTACCAGCTCGTTGGTCACTACCAGGCACTACATATAAACTGAATTCTGGAAATTTCAAGTCCACTAGGAAATCGTACTGGCACACAGCTTAACAAAGGACAGAAAATGGTTATAAGAAAAAATTTAGGCACTTCAATAGTAAAAGACATAAAATTGATAAAACAAGAGAACATGTTTTGGGGTTCTATGATATGGCAATGAAACTCAGAATACACTGCTCTCCCTGCATGAGGCCACCTGGGGATAATTCTGCTACTTCGGGAGATTTGAACTCTCCCATGACCCTCTCTTCGCAGGGGCCAGGCTCTGTCTTGGAAAGGTTGGTGGTGGTTCTCCTTGATCTATGCGTAGTTTGATTCCCCACACCTCATCAGCCTCAACTTTTCCATCGATTTACTGACACAGTTATTTGTTTTAGATAAGGTACCATACAAAATTTAATAAAGCACTCATTAATCACAAAATTAATCTTTATTATTGTAGGAGGTGGGGGTCCTGGAGAGGGAACCCAGGGCTTGCACACTAGGCTACATCCTCAGCCCACTTTCATTTTTGATTTTGTATAGACATATCACTAAATTTCTAAATTGCTCAGGCTATGCTCAAACTTGCCACTCTCCTGCCTCAGCCTCCCACGGTGCTGAGATCACAGCTTTGTACCACCAGGCTCAACTCTCATTAGTTTTCCCAGTATTTTTAATAAAAGTACTTAGGAGATTAGTAGACTTTGTAGCCTTAGTAGATTTCACAGACTTTGCAGACTCGTGACAAAGCTGTGTATGACTTCAATCACATATCTTTGATCTTGCAATTGGCATGACCATTTTCATTCTACCCTAATGATCCTGCAGAACATGAAACATTTTTCTGTAGCACAAATATGTATTATAAAAGGTGTGTCAACAAAGCACACATGCAGACACCCACACACACTCATCCTCCAAATGCACCTGATGACAACTTAAAACCTCTGAATGCCATATGCATATTTAGAGGTTTTGCTCATGAGCTTAACACAGGGTGACTACTTATGTAAGTATGGTGGGGCACACGCATGGCTTCTGGAATGTTGTGTCCTCAGGGTAGACACAAATAATGCACAAAAAAACCCAAAAAACCCCTGTTCAAAACAATCGCATAAGGCAGTGGGATTTTTGTCAAGATATTTCTTCACGTAGGAGACAGCACAAGATTTCAAGGGAATTATTAACATTTTAGTTCGGGTCTTCAGTATACGTTCAAATCAAATTAAACACAATCTAAAATGACTACAGACAGGGAAAGAAACAAAAGCATATCCCGTCTTGCTACTCGTTTTGGTGATTGAACAAGGGTATTCACACAAGGCTACACTCCCAACTGATTTTTTCTTTCTTTTTCCTTTTGAGACAGGGTCCCATAGAGTCACTAAGTTGCCAGACTGACTTGACTTTGTAATCCTCCTACTACAGCCTGCCAGAGGCCGGGATTTCATGTGTACCACCGTAGCCAGGTTTAATTGGCTCTTAAGACTTTAATCTTATTTTTGTAAAATAATTTATGTGCTGTGGTCAGATTTTAAACATGTACGGATAATTTAGAAAAGCCTCCTGAGCTTTATGTTCAGCCTGGTGACAATTTTCGATCTAATAGTTGTGGCTTGGTTTTTATTCTAATTTTACTTAAAAATAGAAAGAAAGACCAATGACAGTAGTATACAGCATGCCGACATATGCACCGTCTATATCGACTGTCACTACTAAGATGCTTTAATTCGCTTTGAAGAAGATGATTAATATAAGGAGTCAATGCCTCCCTGGGGTCTCACCACGGTAGCAAATCCACCCCTACCCCACAGGATTGGCACATCTTCCTGAATACACATGGACCTCTGTATATGTGTATATGTGTGTAGAGGGGCTGCAGCAACGGCTCAGCAGTTACAGTGCTTGCCTAGCAAATGCTTAGGTAAGCGCGAAGTACCTGAGTTTGATTCCCCAGCACCACATCAACCGGGTATGGGGATGCACGCCTGTAACCCCAGCACGTGGGAGGCTGAAACAGGAGGATTGCTGTGAGCCCAAGGCCAGCCTGGGAACCTCAGAGAGTTCTGGACCAGCCTGGGCTACAGAGTGAGACCCTGTCTCAAAAAAAAAAAAATTACATATGTGTTTAGATGTAGGTACACAGACACACATATATATCTTCTTCAACAATATGTTTTCAGAATTTTATAAGTTCCAGATTAAGAGATTGCTATAATGTTGTGCATCTAATTTTCCATCCATTATACAATTTAAGAAGTATCCAGATTAATAAGTGGGTGTCCACATCACACATTTAATGCCTACACAATATGCCCATGTATGAGAACACCAATTTTACCTTTCTTTCCTTTGATCGTCATTTTTCTCAATTTCAAGAGACTCTTCCAAAACAAACACAAAATACCCCACCTCCTCCTGTTACATGTCTAGCGTATGTCAAAGTGTTTTTGGAAAGGACACACCATGGATCATGCTCACATAAGAATTCCATAAATGTTGCTAAATTGCTCTGCATGGTGACAGCAGTAGGGACTGTCGTTTCGGCCATTTATCAAATGTCTCCACCTCTGTGCCTTCCCAGGCGTTCCAGTCATGGGGATTAATTAGGACCATGTGACTAGGGCTGTCCAATGAAGAGTCTGTGCTGCTCACTGTTTTTAAAAATAAGAAGTCATCTCTTGTCATTTTAATTTTAACTCCCTGGCGAACTTGTTGTGCATTTCTTTCTCTATTTATTGGATCTTAGGTTTTAACAGCCATAGAAGCTTAGCTGTGATGGGTTTATAACATTACAGTGTATCATTTTCTTTGCACTGGTTACTTTTTATTAATTGCCAGTGTTTCCAAATTCTGGGTATGTATCAATTAGTTATGACATCAACACCATGCCAATGCCCTTTCCTAGCTTGTTTTACCCTTTTATTAATATTTTTCTCTCTTCATAAATGTTACGACTTCTCATTTAGTGTATTTAAATGTAAAAACATACCCTTATGAGTTATATCGTATTACCCTTGTGAATTTAGCTATTTAAAGTACATATTCTTGCATTTCTCATGAATGCCTCATAAATTTACTTTTTTCTTAATTGTGTTTCAGTAAAAGCAAAAAAATAAATAGCAGTTTAGTATATATTATGGAACACTATCCTCAACCAAAAGTAGTTAGACTGGGCTAGCAGTTGTCTAGCAAGCTCAAGGCCCAGAGTTCGATTTCCCAGCACTACATAAGCCATGCATGATGGTACATACCTGTAATCTCAGCACGCAGGAGACTGAGGTGGAAGGATTTCTGTAAGTTCAAGGCCATCCTGGGCTCCCTAATGACTTCAGGACCAGCCCGGACTGTAGACAAGACCTTGTCTCAAAATAATTAAATATAAAAATAATAATGACATAGTTAGAGAGAAATGTTTTATTTGTCATATGCGGTGGATATCTTAAAAGTTACCCAACATTCTTAAATTAGAATATATGTTAAAAACATTACAAATATTTCATCACAAGGGCTTTTTAATATTTTGAATAGTTGCTATCACTTCTTAGTTTTTTATCAAAGAATCTTAATTTCAAGCTTTCATATATTGCATGAATAACTTTTCCTGGAGAGACACACACACCTGTGTCTATTCACTCCAGACAGGGCACAGAAGGCAAGCCAAAGTAGCAGTTGCACCAAAGTCTAATTTGGTGAGCCAGTGAGTTTTTGGGGTCACTTACAGGAGTGTCGATGAGGGGTGGCCTACAGAGCATAGATAATGAGCTATCTAAAGAGGCATGGGTGAGGGGTGGCTAAAAATTCTGAGTGCCTCCAAAGCCCTTCCCAGGACTCATAGGCCTTGTCAGCGACTGTTTTTCTTTCTTGGGAATCGGGACAAGGGAAAAGGGTTCTGAGTAAAATAAAATGAGCAAAGGGATATGTTTTAATATTATTGATGAAATTATAATGTCAGAAGAGCATTCGATAAACATTATTACATCTTTTTATGCAATGCTGAAATACACGTTTAAAAAATTTAAAGAATCGACAGATTTGGGCTCAGTGGCAGACACCTGTTAACACTGTGGAATGCTGAGGCAGGAGGATCACAAGTTCACGTCCTACTTGACCAACTGAGCAAGACCCTGCCTGCAATTTTTTAAAATAATAATAATAAAGAGAACTAGAGATATAGTTCAGGGTGAAAACTACGGGCTCATCCCCCAGTACCACAAAGACAAAGCAAAGAAAATAAAGAAAGAAAAGAAAAAAAGAAATGAGCAGAACAGGATTGTGCGAACATTACTACCAACCAAATATGGCAAAATAACTCTTCGAAGATATTAAAAAATAAGAAACAAATATTTTCACTCTTCCTAAAAGTAGTAATCATTAAGTACATACTTACCAGATCAAAACTTAGAGAAAGGAAAAAAAATAAGAGAGAGAAAGAGAGATTGGTCATCTGGATGAGCCTTGAGCCAATCAGATGAATTTTTAAAGGAAATGGTTCTGGATATTTGAAGGGCCTTTGAGAGTGGATAAATGGCAAACAACTGTGGTGGCCCTTATGCTCTGAGAGGCCCCTTGTTCAGAGCAATGAGTAACAGGCTGCGGAGTTTGCCGCTAGAAAGGAAACTCCATGCTCCAAAGTGCATCCCAGTGATACCATGGTGGTTGGTTTGGTGAGAATATGATGAAAACACAGCTAACCCACACCTGCATTCCCAGTTCACAAAAAAACACAAGCTAATTAATTTATGTAGCTCAGAAAGAGAAAGAGAAAGATCAAGAAAGAAATGAAAAGAGACAAGGCCAGCATCCAAACTTTTTTTTTCTTTTGATCCCCTTTAATGACGAAATCCTTGAGTCACAGATGAGCTTTGGTGATAAAACAAGATAAAGAGAAAAATATAATGGCCAGGGCCCAACTGGAATTTGAAATGTTTAGATCAATAGTCTAGTTAACTCTTCCTCAATGCACAAATGCAAAAGAAATTAGAATTCAGCATAAGTTGGAATCACAGCTAACTAGGCCTCTTCTAAACATGAAATCTATCCTTGAGTCATCTGAGTAATTAGGAATTTACAAGATTTGAACCTGTTGCGAAGGGGAAAGATGTGCTTCCGCGGATACTCACGTACAGTCTAGACTCGGAAGCAATAAGTGACAAGCCACAAGCTCTAGACACCACCCGACTTTGTAAATATGTTTGATTTGAACATAGCCACAGTCATTTTTCAATGTCTTATTTGTGGCTACTTCAGCTGTATAATGGCTGAGTTGAGTACTGATGGCAGGAATGGCATGGCCACACAGCTTAAAATAGTTACTATCTCCGTACAGAAAAAACCAAAAAAGTGCTTGCCCCCGGTCTAAATCACACACTTCTGGGCTATCATACTCAGATTCTTGGGGAGCTATTATAACTTTGTAAATATGGGTAACTGAAAGCAATATACAACAGTCCTTGTTTGTCAAAGTACAAAGCAGAATTCAATTTCTTTTCTGCATTGAGAATAAAACTAATTTTATCTTGATTTGCCCACTTTGTTCAATGGCTGAGTACATATTTCTGAACTACAAATAAGTTCTTGGGATTTCCCTTGGAGCTGATTTTATATCTCAGTTCTTAATGAATGTATTAAATAAAATCCTCAACGCATCATTTTTATGTCTGTATGAAAGTCATGATTTAAAAATTTCTTTTGAAAATGATCTTTTAACAGTCTCCTCGGATTCAGCTGGCCCTTTTTAAAGGCATGCTGCTTAATTGTGTAATAAAGTCACTTTTTGTCCATTGACCTAATGACAAGCTGTGAGGAGCTACTTCGGTTTCTTAGGCCATTTTGCTACATTGGTATAAGTTTGCATTCATTTTCATATTGAAATGGCAGGCTGCAGCAGCAGCCTGCACCAGAACACCCAGGTCTGGCATGCTGGGATGCGTAAAGCATGCATCTCCACAAACAGACAATCTCGGTGCTTGTGCTGCCGCTGAAGCACAATTTCCACAAAACACCTTTCCTGCGATCTCCATCCAAAAGAAATGTTGATTTGCTTATAACTGAGTTTGTTGCATTGTGTAGCCTGGTTTGAAAGGGATTTTTCTGTGTCTCGGCGCAGTGAGAGCTAAGCGTCACCGTGAAGATTTTATATATCCGATGACTGGACACATTTTCCCAGGACTCGTGTCTTGCTCTGCGCATTTCTTCTTTATGACCCACATATGTCCAGCGCTGCATTCTGAAGGAAAGGCTAGGCAGAAATAGATGGCACCGACCCTACAGACGTGACTGCCAGGCACCCAGATGTGTGTCCCTGAGTCCTAAATAGTGCTGCCCCCTCGCTACATCCCTGAGCTGAGTTGCACATGTTCGTGAGGGTGAGTGTAACAGAGAAGAAGGCAGAAAGAAGCGGCAGACTTCATTAAACCCTAGTTAAAATATTTTGCCATCGGCCCTTCATAAGGTGTCCACGCAACGTCTCTGCCAAGCGAGACTCAGTTCATTCATTTTGTGCCTTTGCTGGCTTGAGGCTGGTGCCCCGTTGAAATGCAACTGAATGGCTGCTGTCTTCAGAAAGAGGGTATTTCAGTTGTCCTTGTGCCTAACGTCATAGGATGGAAAGGCACAGGAAAGGACCAAGATGGAGGTTTACTGGATCTTACTTTACTTTTTACAAAATTCAAAGGAAGGTTTTCGAAGAATAATCTTCACTCTACAACAGCCTAACAATATAACCCCAAGTAAAACGTCCCTTCCCTTTCCTTAAGGGAGAAAATATCCGACCTTTAGGACAGAACTAAATATAAATCAAATATAAATCAAATATATGATAAATCAAAACAGTAAAGCCCCAGCGAGGACTGAAGCAAAAGTGGTCTCGGTAACCCAATGTAACTTTAAACAAGGATTTCTGAAACACAAATGTTGATCAGTTCCTGGGCACAGGTCTAAATATTGTACACAGCTTCTTCTGTGACGCAGTGCCAGCAGCAGCCCATTGCTGTGGAAATCATCCCCCTCAGGGTACAACATTGCAGACCTGTGAAGTCACTCCTGCACCCCAGAATGCCACAGCTGAGAACAGGCACAGAATCGGCAACCTGCTTAATCGTTCCACAGGACTAAAGGAGCATTATTAGATTGAACATGGTTTACGCCTAAAAGAGTCTTGAGTGTTTACATCTCAATATACACCCTTTTCAATGGTTTTAAGGAAGCAAACATGCCACAATTTCTGCTGGTCATCCACTGAATTTATTCAGCTCCTTGATACAGAAGGATTCGAGTCTTCTCTCGCATATATAAGAATTAATGCTATATGTGATCGTGTTTTGCTTACTAAGTTTGTGAGCCCTGAAAACTGAGATTCTTTTCAATCAATTTATTAAGTGAGAAAAATGACTCCGACCATCGAGAATACTGACTTCCAAAAGTTGTCTTTGGCAACCAATTGATGAAACACACGTTTTCGCATACAAGCTGTGTCATCTTATACCATAAATATTAACAGGGCTGATCCTTTTGAAGTACTTCCAGGCAAAGCTTTCGCAATGAACAAACACATCTAATCTGGTTCTCTCTCCAAACCTCAATAAATCATGGTAAAAAATATAATTGGAAGAATCTTTAAGCCACAGAGATTACTGGAGAGCCGGGAACAGCCGCAAGATGACCGAAGGTGAAAAGTACCAGAGCCACTCGACTGAGCAGACTTCAGAGAAATTAAATCAAAGCTGGCAGCACGGAAAGTCGATAAAAAATCCTGATTTACCCTTCAAGGTTTGAAAAAGGCTAAATATTTTGAGGAAAAACGTGAGGAAAGGCCATGAGATGGAAAATAAAATTTTTTTAAAAATGTAAGAAACAGAAAGATGTAAAAGCAGCTTTATTGTGGAAAAAGACTGTCAAGTCGCAGAACAGTAAAGTTAACGAGGCGAGGGTGTTGCTTCTGAGGAAGCAAACCTGTGGCTGATCTTTGACCAGCGACCCACCCCTCCTTATCCCTGATCTACTGCAGCCTTACTGCCACCTGCCTGGAGTCCACCAGGTGTGTCTTAATGCACAGCCATTGCTGCCGGGGGTGGAGACACACTGGGCATTGAACCCAAGTTGTGAATACTTAACATTTTGCTTAATGAAAATTCCATCTGTCCTTGTTTTCCATATCATTCAATACCAATTTGACTCTTTTCTTTCTCTTACATTCCACATTCATTCTGTCCAGAGATCTCAGTGAGTTCGTCTTGTAAACACACCCGTAATTCTGAGCTACGTAACCAGCCTTCCTTACTGTTTCACCGCAGGCTTCCTAGCCATTTCGCCATCCATTCCGTGTTCTCTCCTCAACACAGTAGCCACGGGGATTCCAAAGACACATCATGTCGTTTCTCCAAAGCCAGCAATCGTTCTTCATAACCTACGTGTAGTAAGTACAAGGCATCTGTAAGACCGCACTGCGTCTCCAAATTCTTCTCCCCCAAGACCTTTCTTGTTATTTGTTACTCTCAGTACGATGGGCGCGCTTCCGCCTTGAGCCTGCGCTGCTATTTGGCTCTCTCCCTGGACCACACTTTCCTGAAGATCTATGTGGTCAGTTCCTTCAACCTCTGCGAACCTGTTTCCCAATCACGTCTACTGAGAAATCTCTCCTGCCCATCTTACATAGTTCCTGTGACCTGGAAACACTTTCTCCACACCACTCACAATCCCCTGTCCCTTTCACGAATCTCTATTTTGTCTTTATTCACTTACATGTTTTCCCTTTTAGCACACCTCACAGTTTACATGTTTATACCTATGAAAACCTTTATCTGACATCTTTGCGACTTACTGTTTCTTTCCTGCTTCTAGCATTCGAGATTTACAAGGTAAAATTTTTTTATTCAACAATATCTCTAGCCACCTAAAGCAATGCCTAGCTAGAGTTGCTCAACAAGCAATTTCAGAAAGAATAAACTAATATATAATATTGTAAATTAATTGAAAATACTATATGTGCACAGCTGAAAAGCTATCCCTGGAGAGTTTAGTAAATTAGATGTTTAGTAATGTGTAGGCCTAATTAAAGAGATATGAGATAAAAGATTCCCCCATCCACAGAGCAGCCACAGCTGTAAGAGTCATGAACAAAATCTGCATTTTCCAGGTTTTACGTTTTGTCCAAACACCTGGTTGCATTGTAACTCCAGCTGACTAAGCTTTCAAGTCAAAAACAAGCAAACAAAAGAAACAACAACCAAAAAATACCCTGAAATCTAAAAGCAAAGTCACGCTAATTTTTTATTAAGACACTTTATTTCCTTACTAGTTAATCTTTATGTTTTCTCTTAAAGTTTTACAATTAAATATAACTGACCAACTTAATCAAGTGTATGTGCGTCTGTGTGTGTGTGTGTGTGTGTGTGTGTGTGTGTGTGTGTGTGTGTGTGTGTGTAGGGGGAAGGGGGGTAAGGACGTGGTACTGGAGATAGAGCACAGGGTGTTCACACCCAATTACGTACCAAGCTTAAGTTTACTTCAAATTTTGAGAAAGGATGTTGCTAAGTCGCTAAGGCAGGGATCAAACTTGTGATTCTCCAACCTCAGCCTTCAAATCTTCAGTAGTTAAAAGTTCTGAGTTAAGGATAATTCTTTCACACTTCAGATTTTAAGTTTATGTAACTTTCAAGAGAGTTTTTCTTATGTAGTGACAGGCCAGTATATACTTTAAAATATCTAAGTGAGTAATTGTTTTAGACTCATAATTTTAAATTAAAATTCTGTTAGGCTTACAAAAATACATTTTTTGAGACAGTGTTTGGCTCTGTTGTCTCAGTCTGGTCTTGAACTCACTATGGAACCCAAGCTAGCCTTGAACTCACAGAAATCCTCCTGCCTCAGCCTCCTGGGTTCTGCGATTCCAGCACATGCCATCATACCCAGGTAAATTTTTATGTGGTACTAGAGACTCAAAGCTAGGGTCTTGCTTATGTTAGATAAGCAGTTTAGTCACTGGTTTACATCCCTGGATCAAAAATTAGATCTCTAGAAGGATTTCATTGTTTAGTCTTCCAAGAATTATCTTGGAGTATGAAAATTTTTAGTTTTAGGTGAGGAAATAGATATCAGCTGAAATAAAAGTCAAATGTGTTGAAATTATGAATCATTTTTAAAATATTAAGATATATGGAAGTATTTTGTAAAACTGCCCTTAATGTAATCATTAAAATGTATTAGATTCGCCAAGAGAATAGTGAGAGATACCGCAGAACATGAAAGCTTAATGATGAACCCGAGTGTGGGGCTTTGCACTTGAAATTTAATAAATGGAATATTAATGTCAAAAATAAAGTAACTTTGAACTAATCTTTTCTGGGAAAAAACCCCACAAGGACATTTTATTTAGGAAAAAACTCAAGTTAGTATAAATGAGTTTTTACAAAGTTGGGGCAGGACAGTTATTTTGATTTTTTAGAGAAAGAGAAAGAGAATTTTGCACTAGAGTCAGTATGTAGCCCAAGTTGGCCTAGAACTCAGAGTAATCCTTCTGCCTCAGCTTCCCGAGTGCTGGTATTGCAGGCATGCACTACTACACCTGGCTTATGTGGTGCTGGGGAATTGAACTCAGGGCCTTATGCTTGCTAGGCAAACGCTCTAACTGCTGAGCTACTCTCCCAACCCCTTATAGCTCTTATCAATAGTGAACAAGAGGAATGAATAGCCACGGCACTCTCTGTTGCCATTGGCTGTTCTCCTGCATCCTGCGATCACTACCCAAGTCAGCTATTGCCATATGACCTGTCACGGGCTCTGCTCAACAGGAAAGACAAATGCAGAGCAATCCATCAAACATTCCCAAGAAGACTTTAACTTCCATCCCAGCCAAAGAAACACGTACTTGGCTTCACATACTTACCTACCACAACAAAAACTGAGGGTGAACCAAGGAAGGATTTACAAGATATTGAACTCAGGTAACGAAATTTCCAAAGGATAGCAAATAAGAAAGTAACAGGTGCAACTCCCTAGTCTATCACCCGGAGGAAGTGCTCTTGCCACTGCCCAGGGAAGAACCACTCAGCTAAAATCAGGAGACACGGAGAACGCTGAACAGAAAGTGCAGGAGGATGAGGAGATGGTGAATGTGCAGGGAGTAGTAACAAGACGAATGCGCAGCACAGGTCGGAAGTACCCGCAGAGCCGATTCTCTCCAGCTGTACCTGAGTGCTGAGCACACAGTTCCATAAACTACCCAAGAATCACTCGAAAAGATTGAAACAAACAGTACCCAGAACTCATAAAGTGTTGAGAATAATTCCTATTCCCGGAAACCAACGTGGAAAACTGTCAGCCTCATCGCGACCTGAGAAGGTAGAGATGGGAAATCACAAGGGAGGGTGGTCAGTACATACGTGTATGAGTTGAGCATCATCCAAGAGACTTCATACAATCTGAAAGAAGCAAGCACAAGTCCTATGTGCCTGTCGGACCTTGCTTTCTTTACGTGTCAACATAGCTGCATGTATTTCTAAAACAAGGTTTATCACAAGAGATCTTCAAGACTACAGTCTAGTCCAGACCAGACTTTTGTTCAGCAATGGCCGCTTTCTCCAATGGACTAACACTAACTCCTGAAATGAGTTTCTAATTGCAATAAACTGTTTCAAAAGAGCTTCTGTGAGTTCTCCATTTTGCTTTTAAGACATCCTCTGATCTCCACACCACACCTCCCAGACTTGCCAATCCCGTGCTCACTCCCAAGCACATTCACGGGCCCATGAGCCACCTTCTCTGCTGCACAGGCTGACACATGTTGCATGGATGTTGGGAACATCATTCAACAGTGAGGAAGGTTGGTAATAATCTAACCATTGTTCTAGTCTGTACTGAAAAATCTATAAAACAAAATGTGAAATGATCAACTGCATTCCAACAACTGAAAAAGAATTCTTCTTGGAACAAAGCTTAAGAGTCTGGATAAAGCCACAAAATATACATTATTCAATAAAGAAAAATGCAAGGCTATACCCAATTGCAGGTTGCCAGGAGAGCAAGGACACAGGAAACCTGAGCCATCCTGTGGAGACAAAACGCTGGAAATGAATACAGAAACGCTGTAACTAGAGTTATCAAACAGAATCATCAGAAGAATTATTTTAGCTGTGTTGTGTTTTAAAACATACTGGAAAGATTGGACATGTTAAGTGGAGACATAAAAGAATGAAGAAGGCAAACCTTCCGAAGTTAACGCCCAGGTCTTATAGCCCAACAGAACTTAAACATAAAATTAAATATTACACATCCCGTTGTTACAAATTGCTCACTTCCCAAATCTCTGCCTTATCCTATTTTTCATTTCCCTCTCAAATGTGGTCCTGAAGTTGGAGCCCAGGACGCTCACCGAGCTACATCGCCAGCCCATTTGATTTTGAGACAGGGTCTCTCTAAGTTGCATGGTGGGCCCGAGCCCGCAGTCTTCTTGAGCTCGGGGGGTCACAGGCCTCTGCACCGCCAGGCCTGCACCCTTCTATCTCATGATGTCTTCACTTTCCCTCCTTCGTTCCCTTTCTCCACTCCTGGCAGAGTAAGTCCCGATTTATTTTCAATTTGTTATGCATAATAAGTAATAGTATGTTGATAATTTTCTAATTATCTGAACTGAGTATCTGTGGAAGACAATTCTTTGTTCAGACAATATTTGAAAGGGTTTAAAGTTAGAGAGGCTTTTCTTCTCTAAGATATCCCTCAGCCCTTCATAAGTTAAGCAGGCTATGTGCAGAGTGGCAACGAAATTGCATACAGGTAACAATTCTCAGGACACAGCTGGAACGTGTCAGAAGCTTTTTGGCCCTTGGAGTTTTCTGTAAGGTGGTCACTCTGTTTAGATCTGACTCAGAAATTGTAAAGCAATTCATAATCAACACATGGAATATTGTCAGTAGATCTGCAGGGAATCTTCAAGAAAAAGATCTAACACGGCTGAGGCAGGTGTAGATCAAAGGTAGAGGCTTGCCTAGCAAGCAGAAGGACCTGGGTTCAATTCTCCAGCACCTCATAAGCAAGGTGTGGTGGCGCAGGCCTGTAATCCCACTGCTCGGGAGGTTGAAGAAGGAAGATTGTTGTGGGTCTGTGGCCAGCCTGCAGGGTTACTTAGAGAGTTCAGTTCAGGACCAGCTTGAACTACAGAGTAGCAAGGCCCTGTCTCAAATATATATATATATATATTGATTTATACAAATCAAAAGATAAATAGATATGTTGATTTATACAAATAATACATACATATGCCTTCCTCTGATATGTTTGATTTTGTGTATAAGAATTATGGTTACTGTCTAATAAGATAACTAAAGTATCCATCTCAAACTTGAAAATGTGTGCTTTCAAATAAAAAGAATTTCACAACTCTGAGGGATGACCCAGTTTTGCGAGAATGCACTTAATTTGGAATAGAGGCTATCCAGATGTGGAAGGAAATAATGAAGGATATTTAAGCATGTGAAAGTAAATAACTTTCATGAGCTGAACTGTAGAGGAAAAGAAAAGAGAAAAAAAATAGGCCATCCCTCTATATCCTCTTCTACTCCAGACCTCTATGGGACCAGGAAAAGGCAACTTGTATAGGATCTCCGAGACCACAGGGAAGTGTCTCTGCTCCCAGCGTTAATTGGTAGCATCTAATCTTGATTGCTAGGCTACTTACTGATCTGTTTATTATCATGAAGTCATTTCCAGTTCGACATGTTTTCCTCCTCATCAGAGAAGTGCATAGCTACAACGCAATTATTATTGTTCTTAAAGCATCTGATATGTTGGCTCATCTATATTTGCACTAACATTTGCAAACAGTGTGGATAGATTTCAGCCTCTCGAAACTCCTCCACAGCATAGAGAAAGAATAGCCAAAATTTGGGTTTCATTTTTCTACCCCAAACCACAATAAACATCTATGCATCTTTTAGGCCAACTAGATATACCGCTGTGTTTATTCTGTAACTGAAAGAAAGGCGCCTAACCCACATAGTGAGGACATCGCACTTATTTAACTATCTGCTGTGATTATAAACTACATGTGATCAAACGATACTGATGCCTGAAAGAAATGTACACAGCTTCAGGGCCTGCCTTGCCCATTTGAAAGGGACCAATCTGAGTGACAGCAGACCTTGGGCAAACACTGGTGACTTCTAAACCTCAGCTGAACGGTCTGTCCAGGATGCACTACACATTTCATGGGTCATATGGCACAAAATGCCAGAAAAAAAGAAGAAGTTTTAATAGAAAATCTTCAGACAGGAATAAGAAAATACAAACTACTAAAGATTTCCCAAGACATTAATTTTTTTATAAATGTCTGTTTTTCAATGAAGAAACTCTCCTAAGCTAATAAGGGGAAAATGTCATACAATAATGAATATTCCCCAATTTTTCTGGGGTTAAGAGCTTTAAGTGTTATATGTTCTATGTTCTTTCAAAATTCATACAGAGAAATCTTAACCCTTAAAGTGATGCCATTGACGGGGAACTTTTGGAGGTAATTAAGTCATAGGGTTGTAGCCCTTATAAGTAAGGTTATCGCCCTTATAAAAGTCTCCAGGGAGCTCTCAGACTTCTTATCGCTTACAAGTACAAAGAGAAGTTGGTAACCAGGTAAGGTGTCTCAGCAGAACCTGATCAGGCTGGTGTGCCAGACTGACTCCAGAAGAGTAAGAAATAAATTTCTACAGTTCATAAACCATTCAACCTATGGCATTATATTATTGTAGCCTGAATTAAAACAGTAGATTTCTCATCGATCATTGTTGAGTCCTATAGGAAGATAGATGGCCATGTCTTTTAGAAGTTCAAGAAATTAAGCACAAATAAAGTTTTCACTGATAATCAAGATAGTCCAAATAGACAGCATACATATCAATTTGGTGCTCAATATGATTAGGTAAATTAAACAGAAAAATAAATGACAGATGATAGGTAGACACATAGATATCTCAATGATAAAACACTAAAATATGAGAGGAGTATATTGAACAATATAAAGTATAGGATAAATAAGTCAAATATATGTTAAATATAAGTCCATTAATTTGTAAAATTGTTTAAATATTTGTAGAAATTTAATTATGGCACACAGTTCTGGAATTTGGAAACTTTGTGCCCTCACTAACCCCATGTTAGATTTCATAGCAAACGTATTCGAATCTACCAAAAGATCTCTATGAACTACAAACTTGCATTTGCTGATCTCACTACAGCCCGAAGGGCTTTCAACAAATACAAATTTTTGTTCAAAATAATGTCATCAGGGGAGTACAACCCAGTGTGTGGAAGGCTTTGTAGGAATACAAATATAGCTTTCATTTAGAAGAAAAATAACTTCTTATTGCATATGCAATTGTACATCGTAATTATTTATCCAAACAAAATGATTTAGTATCTATTTTTCTATCAGATTCCAGAAAGATAATGTGGTTACAGTGAGTACAGGGAGCTTGAGGATTTTGTGTATGTATATATTGTATCAACAGTGCGTGCAATCTCTTCCTCTCCCCCTTATCAGCCCTCCTGCTCCCTCCCTCACCCCCACCCCCGACTCCCACTATCACACCCATTTGGTTCTATAAAATGCCTGTATTCTGGGTTTCTCATACTAAAGAAACCATGAGATATTTTACCTTCTGAGTTTCAGTCGCTTCACTAAGCATCACGGTCTCAAGCTGCGTTCCTTCACATACAAAAGTTTAAATTTATCTGTCTTTATAGAAGAGAAGAGTAATATGACAATTTTTTTAATCCATTGGTCTGTCGATGGCTATCTTGATGTCTTCCACAGTTTAGCTATTGTTAGTTGTACTGCTGTAAACATGGGTATACATATGTTTCTATTATACATTGCTTCTAACTCTTTTGGGAAAATACCCAAGAGAGGTATCACTGGTTTGAATGGGGTATTTATCTTCAACCAGTCTCCATCTTGGTTTCCATAGCAGGTGTATGAGTTTATAGTCCCACCAGCAGTGGAAAAGTGTTCCTTTTTCCCGGCAAACTCACCAGCGTCGATTGCTGTTGGGCTCCTTGATACGTGCCTTTCTCACTGGGGTATGACGATAGCTTTGTGATGTCTTCATTCGCACTTCTGAAATGGCAAAGAATGTGGAATATCTTTGCAGGTATTTGCTGTCCATTTGAACTTCTTCATCCGAGAACTGCCTATTCATTTTAGCTGCCCGATTTTTTTAGTTGGGTCTTTAGTACCTATTTTTAACAGAACATCCCATTTGGAGTCATAGTATTAAGAGCACTTAAAGCTAAATGGTAGATGTGGTCATGAAAAGTTAAGCAACTTGTTGAAACCCACATTTTAGGAAGCATTACATCGTTGTATTCAATGTGAATTAAAATTAGAACCTTGGAAAAGAAATAAAAGAGCAAATGAATATTGGTTCAGTCTGAACAGTACAGAAGCCTAAACTCAGAGAGCGCAAGGAAAGAGAAGTAAATAGCTAAGGTTAATTGTCAGGGGGTGATGATTGAGCTGATGGCTTACTGTTATTAAAGAACAGGCTGGTTTTATAAATTGAAATGCTGACATTCTTTTAATAATGTTGGAGAAAACTTCTGTAATGACTAGTTACTCCTCTAAGAGAGCCAGAAATTGGTTACAGAGGTCTCTCGTTTCTGAAATTAGTTTATTCCTAGTGAAAAACTTGACAGGAAGAAATTTATAAATAAATTTAAAAACTTTTAATTGATTTTGTAAAAGCTTGAAACTTTTAAGAAATTTTTATGTATGTATGCAGATTTTTACATGTACATTTTACATAGAAAATTTTATCATTTTAGATATGCAACTTGGTGAGCTTGGGGGAACAGAGAAAGTCATGCACACAACAGCACAATTGTAGATTATATATATGTATTGGGACAGAATGACACTGTGTAGCCCAGGCTGGTCCTGAATTCACTGTAGAGCTCAGGCTGGCCTTGGACTCATAATCCTCCTACCTCAGTCTCCAAAGTGCTGGGATTACAGGCATGTGCCACCATGTTTCGCTTATGTGATGCTGGGGAATCAAACTCAGGTACTTAATGCTTGACTGAGAACTCGGTAGGCAAGTGCTTTAACTGCTGAGCCTTTCCTCCAGCCCCCTCAATATTTCTATGTTTCCAAAGTGTTGTTGTGAAGTATTTTGGAATCAGCCTCTTTCCTCAACTCTTAGGCCTTGATTGCTGAAAATATAGTTTCTGGCTCTACAGTTTTTCTAAAATCTCATATAAATGAAATAATATATTTTGTCACCATTGTATCAGTCTTTCTATGCTAGAATAATGCTTTTGACCCGCAACCTTGCCATGTGGCAGGAATATTAATTGTTTCTAGTTACACTGTATAGATACATTGTAAATTTGTTTGCTACTTGGTGGAATTGGGCCTAACATTTCAAACTTTAGTCATCACTAATAAGGACACACATTATGATTGCTTTTGAGGAAATATTTAGAAAGGAGATTGCTGGACCATCCACCAAAGACAGGTGTTACTTACCTGAAATTGTCAGATTGCTTTCTGAAGTGATGGAAATGTTTTGCAAGCTTAATTCTAAGACCTGAAATGGCAAAATCACTAAAATATCACATAGAAGAAAATCTTCATAATTTTAAGTTAGAAACTATTTTTGGCAGGCGAAAAGTACTATTATAAAAAAAATATAATTACTGGAATAAGTCAAAATACAAAACCTAGCTCTTTGAAATGCACTTTCAAGAATCAAGCCACAGGGGAAAAGAAAATGTTTTCAAAGCACATGTCTGTTAAGGGATGTGTGCAGATGATGTGAAGAACTCATAAATCCGAATAGCCCAATAAAACTTAGGCAAAAGATTTGAATTTTTAAAAAATCATAAGAGAAAAGATGCAGGTAGCAAATAACATTAAAAACTGTTCAACATCATGAGTAATTAGAGAAATTCTCATTAAAGTACAACTATACAGTAATGGTTAAATGGTTTTAAAAGTACAAGTAAATAAAAAGAACTGGAACATTAATAAAACTTGATCTTTTTCCCCATTTTATTGATATGTATAAGTGCAAAATTTAAGGTTTACAATCTTATACATATCAACAAAATGGGAAAAACTTGACCTTGGATTTTGTTTCTGATATCTAGCTTATGCTTGCGATACAAGAATGGTCTTTATTGGATGGTTAGCAACTTTTCTACAATATAGTTCAAGAACTATCTTTCAAAAACAAGCAAGAAAAACACTCTTTTTTTAGAAGTCTTGTTTTGAATTAGGCACTTTCCTGAAGGCACAGATTACAATTCTTTTCTTTGGGAAACTGAAATCCTCTGAACTGCTGGGCACAATGGGTATATTCAGCTTGAAATAAGAAGAGAAGTCAGAAGGGAGGAGGAACAGGCATGATTCTAACACAAAGGCTGGGATGCCACGAAGCTAATTATGTCTGTTGGGATTTAGAATTTATGGTCCTCAACCATCTGAATACAAAAATTTTAAGCCTACTTCACTGTTGTTGACTGTCATATTCCAATTTAAATGTCTTCATTTTCCTTCCTTTAGCTTTTCAGCAACAGATCTCTGAGTTACAGATTGTATTTTAATGATCTGTCTCTATTCAGTGCAGTGGGTTGTAATAAACTCTCAAAAAAAAACCAAGGATCCTACATTGCACTGTGTATTGAATTTTGAAAATATGAACTCAAGAGCTTTGATTAAAACATTCCTTTCCCATACACCTAGCTCACATCACAGTGAATGCTTTGGCCCAAGTTGAATTCGGCAAGCGCTGGCTGGGTAGTTACGTCACCCTGCATTTGCGTTGCTTACATATGTTCCCACCGGCACTTACTGCCAGGCTGTGCAGAATTTAGACCGGGAATCTGCAACGTCAGTACTAAAAAGCAGCAAGTAAGCAGCAGGTTGAGTTCCTGGTGAAGACGTAGGTCACCCGGGTGGGCAGGGCAGCCAGGGGTCGAGGAGATCTGAGCCAAGTGGGGCAGATGCCAGACAGCATGCTCACGAAGTGGGGCCAAGCAGCCATCAGGATCCCAGGAAGCATCCTCAATGACAAAAGACAAGCGACAGTATCTGGAGAGATGGGATTCTGCAGAATACCCCAGCAAAGGTCTACAAGGGAGCAGGTGTGAGCCAGTGCCGGTTCTAGAGCTTCATTAAAGACGCTACCCTGAGGATAAAGGTCTGGACCTCCTGGGTATCTCTGTATTCTTGCTTTGTTTGTAATGGTTTTGCCCCCGTCAAAGAACACAGTGATGTAGATCATTTTAAAGCTTCACTGCTTCTCCCTCAACCAGGTCATTGCAAACTCTTGAGAGTCATGCTTCATGTGCACATCTCTGCTGGCCATGGCGGCGTGTTGCACAGATTAGGTGTCTGATAACATGTTTGTTGACTACACCTTTCACTCACTTTCGAACTTAGAGACATACTTATGCATAGAAGAAGCCCAGGGACATTAGAAAGAGACCATTTGAATTCTAGCACATTTTAACTAGGTATCTGGAGAAATAGTGAAATTTTGAGCTGCATTTGCCACACTTACAAACTGTAGCTAAATAAGACTTTACTTAGTTACATCAACATAGAAGACTTAGCTAGCCAAAACCTTGTCTCCTGGACACAGGCTTTCGGGAACAACGGAAGAGGTCTGCCTTAGTTTTTGAAGGAATTAGATTCTAGGTCCTGAATGTTCTATTCAGTTTCTGTGTAATTGAAGAAATATAGATCATGGTAATAAGTGAGTGTCACTCATTCTTGAACCCAAGCAGAAGAAAATTTCCCTAAAGATTCAAGTAATATTTTTAAACAAAACTTTAAAATCTCAGGTTTAAAAAAGGAAGTGACAGTCTTCGCAGGAGTTTGCAGGATAACATCAATAACCGTTCTATTCTCAGATACGTAAAGTAAATGAATTAGCACCATGAGATTTGGATTGATCGCTAAGAAAGTGGGAGTTTTGCTAAAGCAGGCTGATTATTGGTGGTAGAAAACAGGAAAAAGATGAACAGCTCCCCAGCTCACATTCGGCTCCAACACACGCAGCATAAAATGACTCAGCACAGTAATAAAATCTCCAGAAACTTTAACTTCTATGATAAATCTTTCCTTGTACTCTTACCACTTGCAACTAAAATTCAGTAAGTGCAAAAACAAGGATAGACCCATTTTTAAATGGAAGAGAATGGTACCAAATATTTCATAGACTTTTTAATGAATATAAAAAGATGTAAAGAAAATTTGTAGAATTGATCAATAAATAATCATAAGAGGATAGGTCAAAATAATAATCAAAGTAGTACAAATAGAAAAGGGAGGTAGTTCCCATTTATTAGTAGACACAAATCAGAATACTTAACTGTTTACAACTGATTACGGGAGAGGCTCTCTCTTTAGAGGGTCCCTTGGTACAACACATTTTACAACGCCTAAAATGCCCTCCCTTTGAACAATCTCTATTTTAATGATTACACAGAAATTTGCTCAAATTTGCAGGCTTCTTCATTTTATACATAAAAGTAAATTTGGAAGTATTAAGTTATGGCTAAAATGTTTTAGATCTAGAACGTCCCCCAAGTTCTCAAGTGTTCAGAGATGAGGATTTTGGAAGGTGATGAGATCATAGGGGAACTACACTTATTGGCAGATTCGTCCACTGATAAGTTCATAGATAAACGCGTGGTTAGGAATGAGATTTGGTTGGAATAGGTATGGCACTGTGAGTGTGCCTCTAGATTGTACATCTCTCTTCCCTCTTCACATTTTTTATCTCTTTTTATCTCTGCTTTCTGGCTATTGTGATTTATTTGGGAAGCTTTTATCCAACATTCTCTCTCACCACGTCTTTTCTGCTTTGAAGCCAACCAACCATGGACTGAACCCACTGGAAACTGTGAGCCAAATAAGCCTTTTCTCCTATAAGTGCAGTTGCTAGGTGTTGTGTATCAATGATGAGGCAACTAATGTAAGAATATAGTATTAGAGAAGTGGGTAATTACTGTGATTGTCATTGTGCCTGATCTTGTGGTTTAGAAGCCTTTGGAACTGGCTTACAAAAGGAGTTTGAAAAGGTCTAGAGATGTGGAACACAGAATTTCTAGAATACTGTAAGTAGTTTGATGGTTGATTCTCATCAGAGGTCAGTATACCAGAAAGTTGATAGGAATGTGGACAGTAGAGGCCAGGATTCAGAAGTTTCATTTGGGAACACGGACTCCATTAGAAACTAGAATAAAGGACATGTATATAGGATGTCTGATACAAAAGAAATAGCTTTTTGATCCTCCAGAACACGTAGTATTTCCATCTCAATATCTAGGTCTGTAATCCGTTTTGATTTGATTCTGGTACACGGCGATAGGTGTACGCCTAGATTCATCCTTCCACATATAACCAATTCTCTCAGCACCATTAGTTGAAGAAGCTTTTCCTTTTCCAGTGTATTTTTGGCCCCTTTGTTAAAAATCAGGTAGCTGAGGGTACTTGGGATTGTCTCTGAATCCTCAGTTCTATTCCGCTGGTCAATTTGTCCTTTTTTATGCCAGTTCCATATAATTTTTATATAACTGTTGCTTTGTAATATAACTTGATGTCTAGAATAGTAATGCCACTTACTTTTGTCTTGTTATTTAAGACTGTTTTGGCTCTTCTGGGTCTCTTTTGGTTCTCTACGAATTTAAGGATTTTTTTCAAGTTCTCTGTTATTTTGATAGGAATTAACATTGAATCTGTATACCAGTTTGGGCAGTATAGCCATTTTGACATTCATGCTGCCTATCCACGAGTAGTGGATGTCTTTCCACTTTCTAATGTCTTCTCCAATTTCTCTTCTCAGCATAATATAGTCTTCTTTGTAAAGATCCTTTGCTTTCTTAGTTAGGTTTACTCCTACGCATTTAATTTGTTGATGTGCTCTTTCTCAGAGAGTTGATTATTACTGTAGAGAAGTGGTATTGATTTTTGTGTTAATTTTGTAACCCGCAATTTGGTTGAATTGTTAATTAGTTCTAAGAGTTTTATGGTGGAGTTTTAGGAGTCTTTTATGTATAGACTCAGGTTATCTGCAAATAAGGATAGCTTGACTTCTTCCATTCAAATAATTCCCTTTATTTTCGTCTCTTTCCTAATCAATCTGGCTAGGGTTCCAAGAGCCATGTTGAATAGGAGTGGTGAAAGTGCACAGCCTCATCGTGCTCCTGATTTACCCCCATTTACCATGATACTTGTGGTAGGTTTGGCATATTTGGCTTCTATCATTTTGAGGCAAGGTCTCTCTCTATACCTATTTTTCTCAAAGTTTTTATGATGCACGATGTTGAATTTTCTCAAAGATCTTTTCTGTTTCAATTGAGATGATCATGTGATTTCTGTTGTTGCTTTTATTATGATTATGTGTTGCATTAATTAATTTTCATATAATAAACCAACCTTGCATTTCAGAAATGGAATCAACTTGATCCTACTGTATGATTTTTTTCAATAGCTTGCTAGATCCTATTTGCCAATATCTCATTAAAATTTTTCCAACTTCGTTCATTGATGAGATTGGTCTATAGTTTTCTTTCCTGGTTAAGTCTTTGTCTGGTTTTGGTATCAGGGTAATGCTAGCTTCCAAAAACAAATTTGGCAATGTTCCTTCTCTTTCAAGTTCATAAAACAGTTTGAGAAGTACTAGTGTTAGCTCCTCTCTGAAGTACTGGTAAAATTCTGCTGCGAAGCCGTCAGGTCCTGGCCTATTCTTTGTGGGTAGAAACTTTACCACTGCCTCCATTTCCATGTTTGTTGTGGGTCTTCTCAGGATTTTTATGTCTTCTTGGTTCAGTTTTGGTGTTTTGTATGTGCCTAGAAATTTATCCATTTCCCTGGAGGAGAAATTTAAAAATGATCTGTTTTAGTTACTTATTCTTTGCTTTGACAGAATACCCAACATCCACAATTTAAGGGCAGACAGATTTATTTAGAAAATGATAAATTTTCTCAAATTTAGAAAATGGCAGAGGCTGGAGAACAGCTCACCCCCTAGAAGTGAACAGCCAGTGAAGGAGGCACCAAGCCCATGCGTGGAGATAGGCAAAGCTAGAGCTTTCCCGGGAGGAAGTGACAACAATGTTTCTTCTTCCTTCCTTTAATTACCTCAAGATGCTAGCTGCCAGTCTCCATAGGGCGGGTGCCCCTTCCTCACTTCCTGGCCCCTAACACACACCTGAAAGCTCTGGCCTAGGCAGGCTGCAATCCCAAAAAGTTGACACAATCTTTCCAGGTGAAACTCCAAGCACAACCCCAACATTTAAGCAGTAGCATGAGAATTATTGTCTATTTTTAGTCAAATTTGTAGCTAAAATCGCAGCAGCAGGAGAATTGTTGGCAATTTTTAGTCAGATGTATAGTGAAAATAGGGGCAAGAGGCAGAACCAAAAAGAAAAAAAATTAAATTTTGGCCTAAAAACAAGCAAGCATAAAGTTGGATCAAAAGTATTTGTAGCTGCTGGAGAGACAAGACCGGTAAAAGAAGCGAAGTACTTTACATTGGGACATTAGAGAGAATGCCTCAAAGATATCTAATAGCAAGACATAAAGTCATCACAGGCTCAAAGAGGTAAAAAGGTCAATTCCTTGAAAAGACTTCACTTTGAGAAAAGAGTGTCAGGGTACCCTGCTTATTCAAGGGTACAGAGGTGTTTCCCAGAACTTGCAGAGGCCTCTGTAGCAGCAGTGCAAGGTGGTTCAAGCCTGAGGAAAACATTGCACCACTTAGATGATGCGGGCTTTTCAGACAGGCAGAATGCAAAAGTTGCAATATAAAGGCTTTCACCTAGATTTCAAAGGAAGACCTGGGAGAACAAGCAATGTGCCACTGTAAGGCTGATTCTCAAAGGTGTGACAGTGAAGTCAAAGGTGCAGTGGAGATGCAGAATCCAGAAAGCTGGAGATAACAGGAATGCGGAATGTCTGTTGAGAAAAATCACAGACAAGCAGAATTTGCTCAGGAAAATTCCTGTGTGGGCTGCAGCCAGCAAGGTGATGAGGCAGGAGTCGTTCGAGCCCTTTGGAGCTCAGATCTCACCGCCATATGGTTGAGACACTGGACATAGACCTACAGAACTTAATGTTTGCCCTGCTGGGTTTCGGTCTCGCTTTGGGTTGATCTTTTTATATGACCATTCCTTTCTTTGAGAATGGGAATATTTACTTTCGTGAGCCAAATTAAACCTCTTCTCCTTTAAACTGTGATTGATGGGTGTTTTTGTCCCCACAATGCAGAAACTGAGTAAGACAAAGATGTTTCAAAAATGTGCACAATTTTAGTTCTATGTCATAATTATCAAAATAGTTCCAAAATCATTAAATTAGTTAATTAGTATTGCCTGTACTTGGCTTACTAATTTGTAAAAATTTATTTTCTCCTCGATAAACATTTGTTTCACTTATGCTATCTCTCAAACATCTTAGCACCTACGATTAAAAAAGATAAATAACACTCATCAATATTCTAACTAGAGAAGTACTTCAGAAATTATGATTAAAATGTATTAAATGAAATGGGGGAGTTACTCAGAAC
This sequence comes from Ctenodactylus gundi, assembly GCA_004027205.1. Lineage (NCBI taxonomy): Eukaryota > Metazoa > Chordata > Mammalia > Rodentia > Ctenodactylidae > Ctenodactylus > Ctenodactylus gundi. Next base: position 55,943 of record PVKB01001446.1, on the reverse strand, counting down.
ATTATGGCTGCAGAAAAGTTGTTTTGCCTGTCCTCAGTGTTTTAGGAAGGCTCAATTCTTGACAAATCAGTATTTATGAAGATTCCTAAAAGATATGTAATAATAGGCTTAAAAAGACTAGAAATGGCACTCTAGGCAAAGAGAACATCTAATAAGTGACCCTGAAAGACATTTGTTTGTGAAATGTTCAACAAATTGCTGAAATAAAAAAAAAACATACAGTCAGAAATGAGCAATGAACAGAGAAAAGTATACAAGGTGACATGTGTGCCATCAGGGCCTGAGCCCTATTGAAAGCAACAGGAATACAATGAGGAACTTTAAATAGACAAGGGACACGGTTTCATCAAGTGATACCTCAATTTTGGGACTCTTAACACCCTGTATTTCCTAATATGGGAGAAGTTTATAACGGCATCTTGTTAAAGCTGTTTAGATTGTGTAGTGCTGTTAGTAAGAGCACAGGACATGAAAATTAGCAAAAAAGACCGTCCTGTATGAAGGGTGACATCAGACTGTCTCTGTAATGCTGCTTTTATTTTGGGACCACATGCTTTGCTAATTATTGCTAATCTGAAGACACAAAATGTGCCCAGGATTATGTGGGAATAAGAGAACCCTTCAGTGAGAGGAGACCTCCTGTCTTCAAATTTTAAACAGCGTTCATGTTTAAAAAAAAAAAAACCCTTAGGCAGTGTGGTTAAAACCACAGATTTAAAATGTATCTATACATCTATAATCTGAGAGCATGTTAGAAGAAGCTAAATCCCTATTTATGTATTTCAAAACAGAACATGGCAAATTTAGTTTTTTAAAGAAGGAAAAATATTACTCTTTGTTATGAAATTTTAAGAAAATGTCCAAGGTAACCTCTTTTTCAAAAATTCATGCTGGTCACTAGACACACATGAATAAACTCTTACCATGAAAACCTAGGAAACTGTACAAAAATGTGTGTACAGGTTGAGTTTAAATTTGGACACAACAGAGACCTGTGATCTCTGAGAAAAGAGAAATAAGGTGAGATACCAATCTCAGATTTCTACTTAACTCATTTTCCATATCATGCTGTGGAAAATAAATTCAATCCCACCACTAGGGTCTCATTTGTTTGATGGAGTTTGGAAAGGCTGGATATCTGAAATTTCAAGAACGAATCCAGAAAAAGAAAATGTTGCACACTAATGAAATTCTAGTAACACACTTAAGCATTTCCATAAATATGTTGCTCAATTCGTGAAGCAAATAATTACAAAAGTGAATAAAATTCAAAACTGACATTGGCTTGGAGGCATCTGGTCTCCATGTAGGCAAAATAAGACATTTGTTGAATGTACTGAGCATTGTATAGAAACTACAGAAACATCACAACTTAGTTACAAAGATACACTAGCCCAGTATTAAAGCTTTTAATAAAATTTATAAATGAGCTTTAAAAGAATCAAGCCTACTCATAGTAACTCATTGGCCAGAAAAAAATTCTTTAAAAGAAAAATACAAAATTCCCATTCTCATCAACATAATATGTATAATTTTGACATTCAGTGTACGTGTCATCTTTCCTGCAATCCACAACTTAAGAGAAATTTATTTAGCTTGAATTTTTTTAGTAGGTTCCATCTAGCTTATTATGGGATGGCTCCAAGACAGAAATAGCATATTTCAAGGGAATTCAGAGGTGCTTCCTCCATGGCATCCAGGAAGGAGAGAGAAAGGGGAGGAGCGGGGAGCAAGAGCACACGCCCCCAGGCGAGGTACTCAGCAACTCACCTCCAGCCAAGTCCCAAGTCTTAACATTGGCACCGAGGTCATCCGCTCAATGGCGGTTGGCTCCTCTGATGGACACAGAGCCCCCGGGAACCAATCACCTTCCAAACACGTGGGGCTTGGGAGGAACATGGCAGACACAAACTACAGCACCCAGCTTTCTAAAAAAGTATCCTGCCTACAAGAGTCAGGAAAACATTAAACATAAACCTAAGAAAGACTGACAAATAGAAAATAACACAGAAATGATTGGAAAGATGAAATTGACAGATAAAAGCATTTTTAGGACTTTTATGATTTACCAAAGTGTTTAAAAATCCACACAGTGAGGAGAAATGCAAGATATACCACAGAACGAATGAGTGCTGAAGAGAATAGTATCTAAAATGGGGAACATAAAAACAGGAGACTTGAGCTGAACATGGCAGAGAAAAGATATCAATGATTTAGAAGACAGAAATAGAACCTCCAAAATTACCACACAGAGTTGGGGGAAGAAATCTAAAACATTGTAGCCTCAATTGCTGGATAGACCATTAAAAGCTGAGATTGGATCTTTAGATGAAAAGAGAGGGAGTAGAGACGAAAGAAACTTTGAAAAATGAATGGTTAAAATTTTTCTAGAGACCACGTATTCAGGAATGAATCCCATGCAATGATAAATACTAATACTACCCAGCAAGTCTTAGGAATCTAAATTACTGAGAACCACCAATAAGAGAAGGCCTTACAGCCAGCCAGGTGAGAAAGGTTATAATTTACAAGGGGTGATCAATGCACATGAGTTCATGACTAGCCTGGACTACAGAGTGAAACCCTCGCTAAAACATAAAGCCAAGGAGAATAAATGTTAGAGAATTTTTAATCCAAAAAGAAGTAGGAAAGAAAAGTAAATGAATTAAGAACCCGAGAGACAAATAAAAGTCAAACAGTGAAGGCACAGCTGCTGAGTTCAGAGCACTTGCCCTGCAAGCGTGGTGCCCTCAGTTGGATTCCTGAGCACCGCCGTGGGCTGGGCATGGTGGCGCACAACACAACTGTAGAAACAAGTGAACACATAGAAAATATAGGCGTGTACCTTGGTCTTGGATCAATTTTTAAAAAAACAAAAAGAAATCAAATACTGTTTTACAGTCTTAAGCTTTGGTGTGTCCACAGATAACAATAAAGTTAAGAGGCTTATATTTTCTAGTTAAATGTTAAGAAAGTTTTAGGATGAATTAAAAGTATTGACCAACTATAGGCACTATGTAAGCATTTAAGTGGTATCTCTAGAATAAGGAGACTGATGGGCTATATGACAAATCACGTAATAATTTGTATCGTGCAATCGTTGATAGTATGATTATAACAACATCTAGGCAATATCCCAAAAGTTAAACATCAGAAGAAAAAGTCACCAGTGGAATGAAAAGAACATCTATAGTGACAAAAGTTCAGTTTCTCAAAAAAAGACATAACAATCTTAAGTGTATATTTAGTAAAAGAGTATGTTAGCCCTCTGAATAAATCCTAACTCATACTTTTAAATTACTGCCTTCTATAACCAGAAAATACAGTCTGTTCAAATGCATGGGAAACTATAACACTACACCATGTTCTGAGTTATGAGCTAATTCTCAACAAATTTTAAAATATAGAAATTATGCAGGTCTTTACAAAATTAAAAATAAATTAGAAATAAAGCATACCAATATGGTAATAAAAAATAACATCTGAAAAATTGTCAAGTATTTAGTAATTAATCATCACTCATCTCTATCTCTCGTGAGTAAAAAAAATATTTTAACTGAAAATAAAAATAGAAGCAGTGATGGAAATAGAGATTAAATCATGGGTAGAGAAAAATATGTAGCTATAAATGTTTATATTTTCCAAGGTCTAGAAATCAGGGCTCCAAGTAGTCTGTTTTTAGATCAGGCTAGCAAGCCAAATCAAAAAGAAATAGGAAGAAAAACATAATGAAAATCTGAGCAGAAATCAATGACATAGACATATGATACAATCAACATTATTCTAATTCAAAGATCTGAGTAAAATAAACAAATTCATCTTAAAATTTAAAACATACAACTGATTATAAACAAAGTTATACCAAACTATTGATCAAAGGAAATGTCTTCAACTTAGCAAAAAGTGTCCTTGTGGGTTGAATTTTTCTCTGAGAAGCTCATGTGCTGAAAACTAAGCGTCCAGTTTCCTACTGGGTATATTTAATCGTGGAACATTCAGACAATAACTAATATCAGATAATATCATAACGGTGGGACATGGGGTCTTGATGCCACCAGTCTCCACAAGAATCAAGGGACACTTGAGTATCTGGTTATGTACGTAGAAAAACTCAACAAGTCTAGAAAGAAGCAACCAGAACTAACATGTGAATTTGGGAAGTTTTCACTATAGTATTAAATATGCAAAGCATGAATTCTACTTCTAGAGATTAGCAACGTACAAACAAAACTTTATTAAAATTTGAAGAGTGGCTTATCCTGTGGTAGAAAAAAATGTCACCATCAGGGTTACATACATTTAATAAAATCTCTGCAAAATCTCTGTATTGAAAACCTTGAAATATTGACAAATATTAAAAATGAAGAGACATATCATAATTAAGTAAGAATTTAAAAATTCAATATTGTTACCATGTCAACTATCCTCAGTTAAGGATAATGAATTTACCAATCAAAAACTCCAAAATATTGTTTTAAAAAGGACAAAATGACTATCAATTATATATTAGAGAGGGAAAAAAGAAAGATACCTAAAACACGTTTAGAAAAGAACAAAATTGGAGATTTATATTACCTTATTTTAAGAATATGCCTTTAGAACTGTACGTACCTGGAGATGGTAGAGTTTACATAAAACTAGACGTAAAGATCAATGGAGATGAACAAAATATAAAAATAGAATCACACAAATATAGTCAATTGACTTTTACTAGTTAGTATAGTAGAGAAAATCGTCTTTTTAATAAATTCTGCTGAAACCACATATGTTCATTTGGGGAAAAGTCAACTTCATCCTTTGTGTCGCACAACACCCACACACACACCCACACACACAAAGTTTAATGCCAGATAAATGAACAACTGACTTAAACATAAGGCCAAAATTTTAGAATTTCTAGGATAAGACAGAGAAGGGAATTCTTCAACACTGAGCATGCCAAAAGGTAAGATAAAAGCATTAACAAAATACATGAACTATCACCCTCTCAGGTAGGCAGATAATAAAAATAATAAACCGAATAAAAAGGTTAAGGATAATTAACATTCTTTGTGTAGACACTGGGGTAATGTGCCTTTCTGAGGGCAGCAAGAACTATAGAGTGTAATGCTTATGTAATCAGTAAAGCCAATTATTTCAGAACTCTGTACTACCAAAAACTTTTTGAATACTTTTCTTCAAAGGTTTTTTTTCAACATGTCACATTGCTTTCACACCTTCCTCTATCTTTCTAATTCACTGCCTAACCGAAATAATTGGATGTTTCAAAAAATATATATTAAAAAAACAACTGACAAATTATAGTTCGTAAAAATTAAACTCTTCAGATAGCAAAAAGACTTCTTTCAAAAAAGGAAACATCAGTCACAGAATGGAAGAAAACTCACATACATAAATCTCCAAGATTTATATACAGAATATTTAATGAACTTCCACATTTCAAGAAGTCAAATAAGCTTACTGCAAATAGTCAATTTGAATAGACACAAAAAGAATGTGTATAAAGTAACTAACGCGTATATAAAACGGGCACTTTATTCTATTAATGGTAAGTAAAATTAAAAATTAATCTTAATGAAAAATTTCCATGAATCTGATAGAAGGTGGCTCACACCTGTAATCCTAGCACTCTGGGGGTCTGAGGCAGAAGGATCGGGTACGTGAGCCCAGCCTGGGCTGCTCCGTGACTTAGCAAGATCCTGTCTCAAAATAAAAAATAAAGGCGGGAGAAGAGCAGCTCAGTTAGAAGGCCTTGGACTCAATCCCAGCAACAAATAAATAAACAAACAAACAAACAAACAGGTACATGTAGTGGGACAGACGAATGGACAAGGGTTTCTGTACAGGTGTTGATAAGGACAAAGGATTACTAGAAAGTTCATGTATCATTAGTAAGGATGAAAAGGATCCAATCACGTGGGAAAATAATTTGGCTTAATGTTATACAGAGTAATAAAACACTTAATGATAAGATTTGTACTTCTAGATAGTGACTGCAGAGTAGTAAAAACATGCGTCATAAAAGCAGGCACAATTATTTCGTGTTAACCAAAAATGGAACTAATCCAAGGGATTATCAATGTGTAAACAGAATAATTCTCAGCAGCAAAAGGAAACAAAATATTGGTTCATCGAAAAACTCATGAATGGATTCTACTCTCACGCTGAGCAGAAGAAACAGAAGAAAGAACAAAATACTACGATTAATTTACATGCAACTTTATAACAGATACTATGTAATATATTATGACAGAAAGTTCATCAGCAGTTCTCTGGAGCTGTGGATAACATAAAGAAAATGTATGTGGTAATGAAAATATACGTCTTAATAGTAAGACAGCTCCATAGGGCCAACACTTAGCTAAATGCATCAAAATCTACCCTTAAGAATGGAAGATTTCATTTGAATGCCCATAATAAATATATTTAATTTTATTGAAAATGAAACTGTTTCTCGCAGCTGCACATGGTGGTGCATGCCTGTGATTCCAGCTCTCTGGGAGGCTGAGACGGGAGAATTGCAAGTTCAAATCCAGTCTGTACAATTTAGCGAGACTAAGCAAGACCTGGTCTCCAAAGGAGGAGTGAACAGAGCCAGGGTTGTAGCTCAGTGCAAATATTCTCAGTCACTCCACCCTGTTGGAAAGTTTCACACTCTAAAATTGGCAGTTTTTAATATTTTGAAGAGAATTCAAAACTGAGAGGCCAACTTAATGAGATAATCTGTGTAATCTACCTCTAAACATGTTTGCATGTACATTTGTAATTTTCATTCTTGATTTGATGAAAATATTCTTTTTAAATTAGCCAGTAGATACCTCTACAGATATAAGCTTACATTTTGAGTTTTACAGAAAGAGGAGTAGTAAGAGTGTACCATGTTAAAATAATTATTCTAACTCATTTTAAATATTAAGTAAAATTATAAAGATCATTTAACTTAGCACAATTTTGTATGATGCTCAATTTTTGCATATATGTGTATACAAGACTATTTCAGAAATATACTCTTTTATGACAATTTTAGAATAATGAAATATTAAAGTTAATTTCAATTATCTTTGTAAATATTTTCCTTGGAAAATTGTGTTTTTGTGAATGAATGCTACGTAATATTAAAAGTGACGTGAGCTAAAATCAACATCCTGTGTGATTATCAATGTGAAACACGATGTAACAATGTTACCAATTATTAAATAATCTTGTGCTATAACTTCAAATTCCTCTGGAAGTGATAAAGACGAGAAACGAAACGGTTCTACCAACTCTTCCTTAGACCACCTTAACCACCACTGATATTTTCATTACATATACGATTTTCGTCATCACTTCTCAGTGATGTACTTTTAATTTTTCCATAATTTTAATAAAGTACCTATTAAAATCCTCATTTTGAACAGGATAACACAAAAAACTTAAAGTTAATTTTCTTGTATACAATGAGAACTATTTTTCACTGGTTTACCTATCTAATGACATCAAAGCAAACTCTCCCAAAACTATTTAGACATATTAACAAAATATCTCATCCCTTTTCCATCTTAGAATAATACTAAGTATGGATTTTATACTCTTAAGTGACTAGAAATTAAGAAATATGAAATATTCGCACAGGTTAAAAATGTCTCATAGAATACTTAGAGTCACATTCTCAGTGGATTAAAAAAAATGTTTCTAGTGTGTTCTAGTTGTATTACGCACTAAATTTGAAAGCCTGTTGCTGAAAAGATAGGGAAATACACTATGAACAATGATCAAACTGTGCAGATATGTAACCATACTAGTAGCTTTTTCATGATAATGAGTGATCTAACTTTATGAGATTGCCTGTAACTTCTCAGTTGTGGCTCTTGTTTTTAATCAAGAGCTCTGATGTAATTCTGCTGTTACTGTCACACTTATGGAATTTCTAAGCGCAGAAAGTACAAGGAATAGCTGATATAATACATGGCTAAGTGGCCTGAATTTATCCAATAAAATAAACTTAAAACAGATGTGAATACCTAGGGAATTTAAATTGCTTATAGGGAACAGGAGAGGAGAAATTTTACTACAAATAAGTCATCTGCAAAAGTCTCAAAGGATTCAAATTCCAAAGGCCTGAATAAGATAACTGAGGGATCCTTGAATTTCATTTCGATCCAAACTGCATGCTCAGTGTACATCAACAGAGTCATAAGGCTGCCCGAAATTGTCATGTCATCCTACAAGGCCTTGCTCATGCGTGCTCAGAGTTGCAAGGACTGAGACTCCGTGTGGCTCTGTGTTGTTCGGACAAACCTGGGAAAGGCCGAACCTACAAGGGAACCTCACTCAGAGGAGCACCGGGAAGCTGGCTCGCATCTGGAAGATACAAGTTGGCAAAGCACAAGGTGTGTATTTGGAAGACGGACAGCTGAGAATTATCCTCAGAAGAAAACATGTGCTGTGTCAGTTTGAGCTCCCAGGAACAGATGCCAAGAAGAAGTTGGATGGATCAGAGATCCATTAGGGAAAAAAAATCTGTGACATTCAAGAGGTATTGAAAATACACTTGAAATTTTAAAATTTTAAGGCTAGAGGACTAGCACAGCAGTTCAGTGCCACAGCATCACAGAAGCTGAATGTGGTGGTGCAGGCCTGTGATCCCAGCCATCAGGAGCCTGAGGCAGGAGGATTGCGTGAGTTCAAGGGCAGCCTGGTCTCTATGGAGAGCTCAGGACCAGCCTGGACTACAAAGAGAGACTGAAAGAAAGAGAGAAAGAGAAAAAGAAAGCGAGAAAGAAAGAGAGAAAGAAAGAGACAGACAGACAGACAGAAAGCCAACAATTAAGGACTATGGTTTGTTCGAATAATTATAATGAGAACAGATTAGAAAGATTTTATTTTTCCTTCAAAATAATGTCATGTTCTGTGTTTCAGGAGAGAGCAGTAAGGAATATATTTCAAATATCCGTTGCTTTTTATTGGTGGGAATTGATTTTTTCAATGTTTTGAATTAGAATCAGAGACTAGACTTAAAACATAATCTTTTTGAATGATTCTGAGAAACATCAATATGCTTTTCTTTTTTAAAAAATCAATGTTTTCTTCCCTTCGATTATTAAAATAATCTACTTTCCTTAGCAACACAGTATATGTCATAGCAAAACACTATTTCTAGCTTTTAGTCACATAATAGCTTCTGCCCCCCCCCCCTTGAGAATTTTTTTAAAAAGGTTTTTTAATTTATACTTTCTCAGATGAGTGAAAGGGTTAAGCAAACTATAGTAGAGTCTTGAATTTGAGAATTAAAATTCTGGCAAATGGCCCAGAGTCCGTTTCCAAAATGAAGCAGCTACCCTAAGCTTGTACAAAGGAGGTGGTTGCCTTAGCAACAGTATCTGATAGAAGAAAACATGGTCGCCAGGTACAAGCGCCACAAAGAACGAAGCTTCTCAGTTTCTGCTGCGGCACTGAAGAGTTAAGAAATCCTTAAGCAAAGCCTGAATTTTAGAGCTGAATCGTCCAATTTACAATGGTGGAAATTTTCTGAGCAGTATTTATTTAGGTCGTTATCAACATAGTTCCTAATTTGGCATATTATAGTGACTATTGAGCATGCGTATGCCTTCCCACCTAACCCCAAGCCAGCACCACAAAAGCCAGTCCAGATTCACCACCTGAATCCAAAGACTCCCAAGGCAGGTTTGCTGAAAGTAAGCCCCAATTCCCCCACACCCCACCACCACAAAATCTTTAATCAGTATTCTTTAATCATGTTCTACTTTATTTTTGTACAGATCTGTGATATTCATGTGAAACATTCAAAGGGCACAGAACCCATGTTGTTTAATTTTACATAATTATTTGTAATTTGTGTTGCCAACCATTTTCTTAAAAGACTAAGCATTACTCAACATCCTGTGTGAATGGACTGCCTGTTTTCTGTAACTGAATGTTTTCTGGTGATACATTTTACTGTGGAACCCATCCTAATGATTTGAAGAGTCTTTAAAGACTGATACAGTCGTTAAAAATACTGTATCCTTGATTATAAATGATGACTGACTTCTGGAGAGTCATTTATCCCAAATGCACAATTCAGATTGAGCAATGAATAGCTCTTACTGTAACTTAGGAGGATGGTGTTTGTTCATTCAATTACACAGCAATAAAACCATAAACAAGAGAGACATAACAAGGGGAATGTAAATGGGGGGGAATGACACATATTTTGACACACCATTTTGATCACAAGGTAAATAATTCTATTTTCAATGGGGGGAATGTATAATTCAAGAAAAAAGACCAATTCTCTTAAGGATACAGATCCTAATCTGCATGTTTCTGTTACCTTTCAAAATAGCCTCAGTGGGGCATTGAGTCTCCCGAAGTCTGTTTCCAATAGACAATGTGATGTCTAAGACTTGTCTTGTCTGTGGTGCTTTATGAAAAGTGGCCATTGCCCACTGTGAACAGTAAGCAACGTCTCCACACAAGCTTGTTCGCTAGGTCTCTAACCAGGCTTCCTCGTCGTCTTGGTTACTTTTTTATCGCTGCAACACAATACTTAGTGTACTTGGCTGAAAGGAGGAAAAGTTTGCATTTGCTCACAGTTTCAGAAGACCTCAGTCCCTTCTTGGGCAGTCGGCACTGGTGGGAAGCACACAGCAGAGGACTAGCTGGAAAGGGGGCTTTCATCACATGGCGAGGCAGGAAGTCCAATTCCAGCGGAAGGCGGAGCTAGCATGTGCTCTTCTGGGTCACGTCGCAGTGATCTGCCTCTTCCAACCAGGTCCCACCTCTCATAGCACGGAAATTGCCGGACCAACCAACCCGTGACTGAATCACCTTCCAAAGATGAAGCTACTGGGGAACATTCCAGACCCAAGCCACAACACTCACCAACTTTTTCTTACAAACTTTGTCTGACAAAAACCACAGATTTCCCTCAGCAAGTCAGATGTTAATAACCTTAAAATTCTAGATAAACAAATACGTTGTGTCCAATGAACCAAGAGCCACGGGAGACACTACTCAGAGACACTTTGGGTCTGCCTCTTTCATAAAAATAGTAAAAAGTCCCTGGAATTAATCAAAAAAACACACAGGAAAAGTATATTGATATCTAATTTAAAGCATGTGCTAGGTACCCTAGTTCGATTCCCCAGCACTACATAATCTGGGCGTGGTGGCGCACGCCTGTAGTCCCAGCACTCGGGAGGCTGAGACAGGTGGATTGCTGTGAGACCAAGGCCAGCCTGGGCTCCGAAGTGAGTACAGGACCAGCCTGGACCACAGAGTGAGACCCTGTCTCAAAAAAAAAAAAAAAAAAAGTATAAACTAGCAAAAGTAGAGTAATAACAAAAACAGAGATCTAAGTTATCCTTGACACAAGGGCAAGCAAAGGCAATTGTAGGGTTTCTAATTTCATTTGAAAGACTAATAGCTAAAATTTAACCAGAAAAAAATCTAAAGAACAAATATTAATCCATATATCCAGAGTGGACTTGCATTTACTATAGATAGATGGATACACAGATGGACAGACAGACATGCCTATGCTAAGAAAACTTAGTGAGCTATAAAAATAAATTTGCAAAGTAAATTTAAACCACACCATAAAACCAATAAAACTAAAATAAATGTTATTAATTTTACGTGATGAATCATCTTGACACGCGGAAACTAAAGCTGCTTGAAATGTGAATACCACCCGGACAGCAGCACCATGATTTTGGAAGCCCTTGGTGTGCCAGGGTGAGCGTTCACCTTACGCTAACCTACTGCACCTACCACACTGCGCTCCAACACGCTTGTTTGCACAGCCCTTGTTTGCACAGTGCTTCCTTGACTCACTCTCAGCTCTCTACCTGACGACCACCAAAGGTGTACTACTAATGCCAATGAAACCTAAACACCAAACAAATGTCGGGTTTGGCTCTAGCGCTGCCACCCATGTGCTCTAATAAATGAGCTAGCATTGAGTGTTTCTGTGATCACAAAAATTAAAAAAAACAACATATACTCTAGATTATTAGCAAAGCCCTTACTGAAGTATGCAGGAAAGTTATGCCCAAAATAAATTATGTCCTTTTTTGTTTCTAAAGTAAATATTCTCCTAACCACATTTTTTGCAGGCTTCCGCCCTGTAGAGTAAGTAGCCGAGCAGTATTCCTTCCTTTTTTCTGTATTCAAGTAAAGAAATAAAAAAGAATAAATTGAAGTTCTCAGTTCCACATGCCCTCTTTCAGGTAAGTGTAGTGAGGCTATGGTTTTATTTTGGTCAGAAAGATGTCAGAGAAGGACTGCCTTAGATGTTCCCTGAAAATTAATTCTTTTTCTTTTCTCTGTTCATTGAGCACAATTCTCATTATTGTTTTTTCATTTCTCTTTAATTTCTCGATATTCATATCAGACATATCATAACCATGAAGAGCAAAGACACTAAATGGGGCAGAGAAAAAAGACAAAAAGATCTTTTTAAAAAAATTTTCCCCATTTTATTGATATGTATAAGTGCAAAATTTAAGGTTTACGTTGAAGTTGAGCATTTTGTGCACATACGTATCTTGTCAAGGTAACAAGGACTTTCCCGGTCCCCTTTCGACCCTTCCCCTATCCAACCCCCTCCTCCCTACCAATCCCACCCACCTAGTTCCCTGGTTTTCACTTTAAGCTCCATGAGATAGTTGTGATCTGGGTCTCTCATATCAGAGACCATTTGATATTTCACCTTCTGCTTCTGACTCACTTCACTAAGCATGATGGTCTCAAGTTTCCTCCATTTGCTTGCAAAAGCCTCCAAGCTGTTGGACTTTGTAGGTGCAAGAAGATCTTTATGTCCTTAGCAATTTATTATCATTATTATGAAAGTGTACCAAGGGTGTTCCATGTGCAGTAAGGTTTGGGAGCAACTGATAACATATTCAAAAATGTTACTGGTTTTATGACTATTTGTTGAATTGTTCCTATAATTTGATTCTTTTAAATTAAAGAGTTGTATCTTTACAATTATTTCTGCCTTGCTAATTAATGTTCTTAAAATCTAATCTAGTTAACTCTAAGAATCTGTGGTACATGTATTTTTGCCACAGTAACTCTTCATTTATGAAAGTAAATGTAACGAAATCCAGTAATAAAAGTGCTAACCTTGGCCCTGAAATATTTTCTTTTTTTGTTTTAATTTCCAGCCTCTGCAGATGAATTCCCAGGAGAATCTTTATTCCTTTCTGAATTAGGAAGGTAAGATAAATTCTTAATTTCTTCCTCAAATAATAGGCATTCTCTACACCAAATTCCTTGAATTGTTACCTTCAGTCTTGCCAAAAATTCCAGAACTTAAGATGAAAAACAACTATTGGCCCATAATTGTTATTTGATGCAAGACAAGAAAAATATTACAAAAAATAAGTACTCCAGTGGATTTGGTACCACCACATGGATAGGAACAAAAAAGCCAACTTCCAATTACATAGTCACTCACAGTCCTGTATCTGGCATGAATACATCCCTGTGAGTGGGTTTGTGATCCCAGTTCAGAGGTGATTGACATAGTCATGCATAAAAAATTCAGCATGACCCTTTTGCTTTGAAAATTGTTCTTTAACAGTTCTGGGCCTAACTAGTATTTGTGTGTGTGTGTGTGTGTGTGACATCCTCGGACTTGTCCAAAGAGCATTCTACTAAATGGTGCCTAAGTAGAATTGCCTCAAATAAGAAAAAAAAATCAAAATATTTTAAGCAAAGGAAAGCATCAACATAAGACTACGAAGAGACCATGACCAAAGAACTGAACACACTCTAGATAAAAGGCAGAATGACACCTTTATATCAGCAAACACCAGGCACATCTTGCATAGTGCTAAGTTGGATGGCTCTGATTTACATCAGGCGGAATCACTGCCAGGGTTGCCTGTGTATTCTCTCTATGTTACTTGGAAAAGCTTTGAGGCATGTGAACGTAGAGGAAGTCTGAATAAATTTGGTGGCCATAACATAGAAAAAAGCTGAGAAATTTGTTATACCTTTGATATGTTTGCATTTCTCCTTGGAAGCATGACTCATACTTAAAAGTCAATTCATTCGGTATCTCTTGAATCCTAAATAAATCCTCTGGCAGGATGAGAGTGTGGGGAATATTAAGATCGTTTACAAACCTTCTGTGACCTTAAATAACTCACATTTTTGTGAAGAAGGGAAAAGAAATTGGCCACAAAGGCATCTTGTGATTAAAGCTTTGATATACAAGTTGAGCTAGACTTTTCCAGGCATCAGCCCCAATGGAATGAAGAGGCATGAAGTATATCAGCCTCGGAATGGTCTGGGCCATTTGTTGAGATGTAACCTGCTCATGAGTGATCGCAATCGATGGCTCATCATTTGATTTCATGGTAGAAAAGTCTCTAAATCACAAACACAAGACAACACAGAAACATTGCTCATGTCTTGCGGGTTCTCTTTGGTCTGTGTGACTGCTGTTCGGAGTGATTCAGAAAAGAATAAAGATTCTCCTGGGAATTCATCTGCAGAGGCTGGAAATTAAGCCACAGCCCCTGCTCACATGTTTGTCCACCAAGTCTGTCTTGGGGTGAGTTACATTATTACCACCAACAATTGGGGTTTTCTTCCCTCATTTCAAGTTTGCATGTTTTTATATTTATTTCCTTTATTTTCAAATTGTATATTTTCTACAAATGCTCATTCGAATATTTAATCATTAAAAATAAAGCAATGACTCTATTTTTGTTGTACTAGCTCTTCTGTTAGCAAGCAGGAACTTTTTTTTTGTCTCTGCTGCTGATCCCATTATTTAGCCAATGCTGGCCTTGAATTTGTGTGAATCCTCCTTTTTCAGCTTCCCAGGTGCTGGGATTAAAATTTACACAGTGCTGATAAATCAAGGACCTTGCCCTCACTAGTTAACAACTTTAACCTCTGAGCCACGCCCCCTTCCAGTCCCGGGCAGGAATTTAAGAGATATGTGGTTACCAAAAATCATAAACAAGAAAAGTGATGCATCTCTACAGGCACCAGTAATCAGACCGTGAAGTGAAGAATTTCATAGGACCCAAATGCATGGGAACAAAAGCAAAAATAAACAAGATAGAATCACACCAAACTCAAAAGCTTCTCCACAACAAAGACAACCACCAACAAAATGAAGAGGCAACCTTCAGAAGGGAGGGAATGTCTTCAAACCATCCATATATCTGGTACCAGAAACTCAGAAGAAAAGAAACTAATGGCAATAAATAAATAAATAACCTAGACAAGAAATAGTCAGGGATCTAAAGACATTTCTCAAAGGAGATACACAGGTGACCAACAGCTTTATTTTTAAAAATTCTCATCAATCATCAGAGAAACATAAATTCAAATTATCAGGAATTATCACTTGATACCTGTTGGGATGGTTTTTATTTTTTAAAAAGTAAGATATTAGCAAGGATGTGGAGTACGGAGCACTTTTGCACATTCGTAGGAGTGAACGTTAGTACAACCAGTATGGAAGACAGTATGAATGGTTTCTGAAATAATTAAAACCAAAAGTAGGTCATTCTGTATTTATCTAAGCTTTATTTTGAATAGCCAAGATATGAATGAATAGATAAGGACGACGTAGTATGTGTATATTTCTTGGAATCTGAGTCCTTTCAAGGAAATGAGAAGGAGACAAATGGAATTGCGGAGCACAAGCTGGATGGGTCGACCGCTCAAAATAAGTTTCCCTTGGTCAATTCCATCAGTGTGTTTGCCAATAAATCGTTGAGCCAATTGTAGAAACAATAGACGCCAGGTGGATCCAAGTTCTCCCTTAGGAATTCACAAAGTAGAGCAAGAACAATCAGAGGGATAATCACAGAGGCAAAAAGGCTCATGCGCATTTTGGCTGTACTTAGTGAGTGGTTGCTGCCGACCTTCCCAGGAGCACCTTAGGGGCCTTTGCTCTGGAGGTGTGGTTTGGGTTACCCAACATCCATGAATTTCCTTCATGACTCAAGAACGCCAGAAGGCCTCCAGAAATTTTTGGAAACAAAACACGTAGGTGGACAATATGGTCAAGATGATTTCCTTTGTGTTGAAGAATGGTGTGACTGTTCAAAGGATTATATTAACTTGATGGGATTAGGAAATGGCCAGGGCAGAACTTTCAAGTGTGTGTGATTGACTTTTGGGCCAGCAAATGAGAGAAGAACACGCACCCAAGGTGTGAGTGGCCCAAGCAATAGACTGGCAGCTTGAACTAAATAAAAAGGAGGGAAGAATAAAGATCGTTACAGCTTCTTCTCCTGGGAGAGCTCCGGCCTTTGCCGTGTCTCCATCCTCACATCACCAGTCTCCATCGAGGTTTGCTCCAGTCTCCGGGTCTTCACCATCAACGTTGGGACAACCGTCCACCGCACAAGCTCACATAGGCTGCCCTGCGTCTCTGACTGTGTTCTGCTCATGTCTGAGCAGCTCTGGCCCCTCCCACTCTTGCCCCTGCCATCTTGGTCAGCTGCTCTCTCTGTCTCTCTCTCTCTCCCCTCTCCCTAACTTCTAAGTCCTCCAAATAAATTTCTTTTATTTATATGTAATTTATATTAATTTTACTTCTCAAAGAACCCTAACCAATACAAATGGTGTTTAAAATTTATACAATCAAAAAATAAACCACAACCTCAGGAATGCAAAGATTTCTAATGTTGATGGGAGATGCCTATTGACTTCTGTATCCACCCGCTCCCCTGGCTGGCATTACAGCTTCTTCTTGGCATCATACAACCTGATTCAGAAATACTCAACGTGCATTAGACACCTGTGACCAGAGACATCTGACTAAGGATGGATGTGTTTTGAGGGATCCTACAGGACAGGCATTCTTTCCTTGTATGTCTCCTGAAAAGTTTCTTGTACACAAAGAGCAGATAGGCCAAGAGCTAAAAGTTTGGTCATCAAGGCTAGGGTCTATCAGTAGACTACTCACAAACAAAATGCGGTATATATACATAGTCAGCCATTAAAAAATTAAATGCAGAAAAAAAATGGATCTGGAGACCATGGGGTTGAGTGAAAAAAGCCAGGCCCAGAAGGACAGACCCAGAAGGACTTGTACCACATAATATGTGGATTCTAAGAAAGATGACAAGAAAGTAAAAGGGAGACTATTATTAGACAAAGGGAAGGAAAAGAGAGAAGGGATGGTACAGTGGCAGATAATAGGGGTGCGGGGGGGGGGGGGGATGGTCCAAATGCATGACACACTTTAGAACTTCTATTCTAAGAAACATAAAACTGGGGAAGAAAGGGCCAGCAGTTGATGTAGGAGAAACTATTAAAATATGTTGTAAGTATCTATTACACTACCAAAATGAAACCCATTAATTTGCATACATGAACTAATCAAAAATGCACAAAAAAAGAATGAAAAGACGTTCTGTTTCCAGTAGGTAAGTAATTAAAATGCAGGAGCAGGAGGCACGGCTCAATGGTAAAGCACTTGTCTGGCATGTGCCAAGATCTGGCTTCAACCCCCAGCACCAGGAAATAAAAAGCAGTGACAGAACACGTGGGCTGGGATGACAGTGAGGCTGAGAGTCACAGAATCCATCAAAGTAAAAGCACCCATGTCATTTTTCAAATAACCAGCGTAGCACAGTCAGAGAGGGAAAACGGAACTGAGCCACACCAAAGTCGTACCTGGCAAGACCCTTGATGTGACGCGTCCAAAGACTGGTGTGAGAAGAGCAGAGAAAGAGGAGAGCGAGCGGAGAGGGCAGGGACCGTTAGGGGACGTCAACAGGGATGACTTCGGTTGGGCTCGTGGAGGGGATCAGGAAGAAACGCTGAGTCTCTGAAGATGCTAATCATTTCCTTAGACTGTGACCATGAGCTTGTCCGTGCTGAGCTCAGAAGAAAGAGGAACTTACCCTGCACGCATATTCACTGACCTAAGGCAATGGAACACTCTTGTACTGCAAATGTTACGTTTCTGCTCAATCTAGATAACTCGGCAAGAGAATGGCAGAAGGAAATAAACTAAAAGTAGCTCGAAAACTGCAGAAACAGCACCGCCGTATCGCATCCTTTTTCAGATTGCAAATAATCGTCGTGTTCTTGGGAGTAGCTTCTAAACATTACAAGGATGCTGGAACCGGGAAGCGAAAAGGGAAATTCATCTTGTTCGTGTCAAATAAAGCATGGATTTCCTCTTTTGCCAAATCTCTGTGTTCCAGGAGAGTAACATCTTTGTGTCCCCCTGCATATTTATGAACTTCCAGAGCAGTGTTAGTCTTTAAACAGAGCCAGCATCAATCACAATGTACTTAACAAAAATCAGGATCTCTTTGCTTTCGCACTAAGGAAAATAGTTGTATGTTTTAGGGGACCCTAAGCATCATATTTTTAGCAACAGTGTGGTGTGTCCATATCCTAAAATGTCCCTCTATCTATCAAACAATATTCATTTTGAAATGTCAAATCCATCTCTAAAAGCTCAGAATGCAGAGCCGAAACCAGTAGAAAAATCAAAGTCCAGTCAAATCTAGTTGCACCTAAAGTTATCAACAGTCAAAACGTAAGCCTAACCTCTCACTGAGGCCTGAGGCCTATCACTAGGCATGTTTTCTTCTTTGATTGCAAACAACAGGAAATAAGTAAGTTATAAGATGAGATACAGAGGCAATTTTAATCCGTTTCTCCAGTCCACAGAAAGATAATCGGAAATGCTAAAAGAATTGGCTTGTATGCTGGCGCCAGTCGCTATAATAAATATATACAAAAGCTTCACACTATAGTGAATCTGGCAGACCTTGGAATTGTATTCTTCGTGTGAAAAAATAGCAGCAACATTAATAATAGAACAAGTGATCTCCTGCAAGCCTAATTTCAAGATTCCATCTGTTTCTAATTTCTTCTCCACATACCAATGTTCAGAAAAATCTCTCTAATATTACTAGAGAACTTGATAGCTATTAGAGCCTGGCATAGAGACTCGGCTGTGGAGTGCAGGAGACTCCATCTAAACACCAGCCTTGCTACCTCTGGCTTCTGTCAATCAATTATAAAACAAAGTCAATGACGCAAACCTCACTGAGTGGATCTGAAGAATGAAGCAAATGGAAAGATGGAAAAATTTTGGCATGATGTAATGGGGAAGCTGGCTTATTTAAGAGAGCTTGCAATTTTTTAAGGCATAAAGATTTGATAGAAAAGGGTACCATACCAAGGAAGAAAGGAAGTACACAAGCAGATGACGGCACATTGGAAAGAGCTCAGGTGCTGAGGTGTGAATGTCACTTGGGAAGGAAAACCCACGTTGGTTTCTGGTGGTGAGTGAGGCCACCAGGGGGTGGCGTCGGCCATTTCGGCGCAGCCTCCTTGGCCATTGGGCATCAAAAAGAAAATGGTCCCATAGGCCCTGGACCTGTGGTTTGATGATCCAATAAAGCTCTCACAGTGTCCTTTCTTGTTGTTTCCACAGAGTAAGAAATGCCTGAAGAGATAATAGTGGGGAATAATTCCTGAAAATAGCCTTTCACTCACTGCTTTGCTTTTCTCTGAATTCAGAGAATGTTTGCTCTTCTGCACAATGCCTAAGACAAGCTCTACTTTGAAAATATTTTCAACTATTGAAATCAGTTGAGATTAAAAATGTTCTGTATTTTTTATTTGTTCCTATTCAAGTACTTCCGTTTAGTTTTGTTAGAAATTTAAGTTTTTTGAATAGTTGCAAAGTATATTATCCAAAGAAATTAATGTGGTTGAAGTATCTATTAACTCCATTATCTTGACCAGGAAACAGAAAAATAAAAGATGGGAAAGAAAGAGAAAAAAAGAAAAATGTCTCATTCCCTTGCCCAGAGGAGCACTAATGGGTTATGAACTCTTTCAGAGTCATAGAGCAGAGAGAAAAATGGTTGCCGTGGTAACGAGGCAGACCAGTCGGTTGCCTACACTCTCCCAAGAGCATCTAATTTATTCAGCAAATGCAGGCTAGAACAGGTGGCTAACCTAGACCATGCCAGAAAGCATTACTTCTCCAACACTGGCATCCTCCGCATTTTCTTGTACACAAAGTGTCATCCCTGTCCCTTAAAGGGGAACGGTTAACAAAGTACATTTCAGTGTGGCTCATAATACTGTAGTAGACAGGAGACCTGTCTGCTTTTGTCACTTTCGAATTTTCAGACAAAAACAAACAAACCGATGTGCGATTTCACAAAAAAATCAATACAACCAATTTAATTCTATTACCGATTCTGAAAATGAAGATCATCCTAACTCCTGTTACTATCACAATTCATTACTGGTCTTTTAATAAATCAATCGTGACTGTGTTTAAGAGGCTTTTTTGTTAGGTTTCACACATCTTGCTGCGGACAGCCACCAAACTTGCCCTTCCTCTAACCCTTCCTAAGTACAGAATGAGGTGTAACCGGTTGGAGAATGCAAAGAGACAGATAGAGGGTAATGTCAAACTAGTTACAGTTCTACCTATTAGAGCCTTCAATAATGCCAGTAGTTGTAAATATAAAACGACACTGTGGACAATGAGCAGGAAAATACATACTTTTTCATATGACACGGCCACATTCATGATTGAAACCCAGCTTTGTGGTCCAATCTCATCTCTAAACATGTTCCCCGATACATATGACCTTGAGCCAGCACAGTCCCAGTGGGATCAGCTCTTATCCTCTCTGCTTTGTGTCGCTGCTGCCTCTGTGTTGGGATGGCCTGCCAGGACCTACCTAAGCTGCAAGCGTAAGATCAGACATAGCTTCCCCTCCCAGGAGGAACCAGTGACTTAAAACAAACAGCTCACACACTCTGTCTCCTTCCCTGCAAGGAACTGTGTTGCTTGTTTCCCCATCTGCTATTTTTTTTCCTGCTGAATCTCACAAATCGTATATGAAGGACCATGTTCTGTTCACATTTCATCTCAGAGTACGGCCATGTGCACAGTATGAAATCATATGTTATCTGATAAAAATGAATGAACAAAGGAACAGAAAAATGGAAAATGTCCAATTGACACAAAACCTTTAGAATTCTAGCAGGTGGCAGAACCTTTTCAGGAACACAAATAAAAATCAAACCAGTGTAAACGAAGTCCCCTGCAGACCCAACGGGCTCTTCTTCAGGTGACATCTTAAGCGGAACTTCTTTTTTCAAAGCTGTCTGTCAGGTTTCTCCTGGCTACTGGCCCCTCTCAGCATCTCCACCAGGAACCAGTCAAGGGCAGATTTGATTTGTGATACAGGCCACATGGCTGTGCCCCCCACCCCCACCACCACACTCCCCACCACATAATAATCACACGAGCAAGCATTGGCTGCAAATGACACTT
Source organism: Ctenodactylus gundi (assembly GCA_004027205.1). Taxonomy (NCBI): domain Eukaryota; kingdom Metazoa; phylum Chordata; class Mammalia; order Rodentia; family Ctenodactylidae; genus Ctenodactylus; species Ctenodactylus gundi. The sequence goes on along the minus strand of PVKB01001446.1, from coordinate 34,648 downwards.
AAAATAGAAGACAACCTTAGTGGGAAGTTGAGATCTTAGCGCTTCTCTATTGACCTGCTTCTGAAGCCCTGCAGTTGTTCCCAAAGTTGACCCTAGCTGAATAGGGATGTTTCCCTGGCAACAGGACTGCTTTGACAGCTTTTGGCCTATAGAGAAAACGCATCTCTGTTTGTTCTGTACTCAGCTACTGCCCAGAGATGCGAAGGCTTCAGAGAAAACAAGAACCTCTCATTTTTAAGTACTCAACAGCTCTTCAGTTTGTGGGCTGCACTTTACTCTGGAAAACAAAAGGTAATAGTAATTACCAGGCAATAGTTTCCTAATCTCATGAAAAGGACACAACCTCTACATTGAAATAGTTTGTATTCCCTTCCCTAATTACCCCAAATGTGTGACCACCCCCCGACACACACACATTTTTTCCTCAACCTTCCTCCATTTTTCTTTCTCTCTTGTAAATATATGTGACCCCTCTTATTCTTCTGCTTTCTGTGTCGTCTCTCTTTCACTTCTTTTCTGTTTCTAGTAATGGATGTTTTTGCGTAACACAGTTACTAATATCAATCAAAGTATTAAGTCAGAACTAAGCATCAACATTTCATGTCCAAAGAAAGGCATGGTTGGAGCAACCAGCAGTAGGAAGCACCATACTGTAGCATGACCAAGACTAGATGGAGACAATAGACTATGAGAGTTAGGCTTAATTGTCCACTTTATTGACTTGAAATGAGCTTAAGAGACTAGAAAAGCACTCTTCTGTGTGTCTGGGTGGGTCATTAACATGTGGCCCCAGGGTCTATTTCTTGTCTGTGTCCCCTTCTTCCTGGACCTTGTTCCTCTGCTCTGAGCAATCTCTCTTCGTCACACATTTCCACCATGATGTTTCTGCTTTGAAGCCAGATGGCCATGGGCTGAAACCATGAGCCAAACTATACCTCTCTTCCTGGAGGATGTGAACGCCAGGTAGCTAATTCAGCAACAGGAGCTCTTACTAATGTATAGACCCAAAAAACAATATTGTTCATAGTCAATGTCTCCTTTAAACCATAAAAGCTCATGTTCTTTGAAAGAAGTAAACATTTGATTGTGTGTTTTGGCCTCCCAAGAACAATTTGAAAATATTTTCCTTGATATTGACGAAGCATTTTTACAGCAATTTCATACAACTGTTCAGTCATATTCCAAAAGGGCTGGGAAATCTACCATATGTATCTGTATTAATGGTGCTGTTTTGTCTGGATGTTATGTTCATAAAAACTATTGAAGTTATAAAAGAATTTTCTTAGAAAAGATCCTCCCTAAAAGATGTTCCCAGATACTATGTTTATGTAGGTAAGCGAGTAAAATATGTTTTTAAAGTGGGGAATGATATATCAAAAGACTCAAACCCAGAGCCCAGTTTTTCTCAAGACAAAAACATTCAGAATCCTAAGCAAACACCGAAACTTCCTGCATAAAACTTGCACAAGAAGAGTGGAACAGATTCTTTCACATCCAAAGTATATATAGAGTACAAATAAGAAAGCATTACTCAACAAATGTTTGTGGAATACACATCATGCAATATTATTTAACAGGTATTGTTGAAAATGCATGGATTTAAAATTAAGTTTATCCACAGAAACTTGAAATCTAATCTGCAATGGACCTGAGAAATAATGTAACCCTTACATACAAGAGAACAAACACCAAGATGTCGTAAGGTATAAACTGTACCACTACCTCACAGACTTGCGACTAATATCAAAATCTCTGTTGATTCTTCTTTGCTCACCATATAAGATGTCCATTGTAAGTTTCTTCGAGATAAAAATTGCATGTTGCCTTCTTTTCCATGTGTTTTATTTTATAAGACAATGTTATACAATCCCTAACAAGCTTGCTCATTTGTGTACATATGTCACCAGTGAACAGTGAACTAGAAAAGTGTAGTAAATATTGTACATTGTGTATATCAAAAGATCCCACTATGTCCCATTAAAAGTATAATTATTGTTTTAATTAAAAATTTTAAAAAGAGAGTGGTCTGTAGAGAGTCAATAAATATTTGGCTCAGTGATGTGGCCACATTGGGGTTGGCACTTGTGAAATTGTCTTGGGGACTTTGCATGCTTAAGTCCTCATGAAGTTAAAAGATGTTACAAAACATGTTACAAGATTGTTCAGTTACAAGATAAAAGCAATATTTTTTAGCACTCCAGTGGGCCAATCAGAAAGAAGAAGAGTCATACTAGCCTTATATCAGATGAAGCCAAATGCTTCATAGAACTATTTGCAAATGCATGCTTGTATCCACAGTTCTTAGCTAAAGAATGTGCTCGTTCTCACCACAAGGTCACATGAGAGCTTATTTTTTTTCAACTTTTAAAGCAGAACTAATAATGGAGAAATAAATTTGAAATGCATGAGGAGGAGCTACAAAGATGAGTTGTTTATTTCATGATGGATAATAGCCAGATGAGGAATATTGCTAAGTATGTAGGTAGGTAGATATATACATACATACATACGTATAATCATATATGGTTAGACAGTCAAGCAGATAGATATATTGATAGACACCAAGAAGGAAATCATAAAAAAATAATGAAAATGGACAAAATATATCCCACTCTAATCTTAAGATGGAAAAATGAATATGCAGATCCATGTGAATGTTTTCCAAATCCTTTCCATAATGGAATATGAGAAGTATGACTGGACCAACGGGTGGCATCAGTGGTAACCCAAGATGACCAAAAGAGAATGTGATTTCATTAAATATGAATATGAATAATGCCTGCATTGTGCCAGCTGCCAAGTCAAGGGAGAGCACCAGGTAGGTTACTGCTATGAACCATCACCAGTTTTTGATGCCCAAACTTTAAAATTACTACACTGTATGACTAATATAAACAATTTGAGCACACTCAGCACAGTTTTTGGAAGGATTATATGGTTATTACAAATATTTGTTATTGGACCTTAAAATCACTTCCAACTATTGTGAAAGTGCTTCTAAATATTTGTAGAAGTCCTCTCTTTTTCTCTGGGGCAGAGTCGCACAAGATGAAAACAGCAGGCTGAACAGCTTGCCATTGGATCAAGTCAGCAGCTTCAATTTCTAGAGCATGTTTTCTCCCTGATCCTTCATAAGCGAGGTTGGAAGGACACAGGATGTCTGCCTCTCTGCTTCCCTGCTGGAATATAAATCCTATGAGGGTAGAGACCACTAGATCCCTCCTGTTTACAACAGTGACTGTACAAAATTGTCACTCAATGAAGATCTGTCATCTGAATGGGTAACTTGACCTATTTTAGACCCATTGCCTACCAGGCAAACAGCATTCTACCTTGAAGTCCAACTCAGTGGATTATTCAGAATTCCACTGCAATGTAAGTTGTGCAGTAATAACAGTTAAACATCGTATCTGTCTTCAGAAAATAGCTAATTGATCAAAAGGCATAGACTGTAAATATCTTAAGAATGTGAACCACATGCTTAACTTTTGTCTTCTTTTGCCAAGCCCATAGCCTGACACATAATAACTGCTTGTGAAATGATTTATATGGAGTGACTATCTAAGTAATGGTAATCAATATTTTAGTTCAAATCACTGAAAGAAAGCTAAATTGGTATGTGTCCAATGGACATTCAACTTTGGAACTTCACTCCTAAGACTACTATTGAAGTTCAAAAAAATTCATCTTTCTAACCAGAAGGGTAACGAAAATATCAGAGGAAATTCATAAAACCCGAGTCAGAATTGAGCAAGCGATGACATGTACACACAGGCACACATACATTGTGAAGTAATTTTTCACATTATTCTAGGCTAGTAAATGAATGTATTTTCACAAATGATAAAAGGACATTCCTGAGAACGCAAGGGCTTTATTTCTTCCCTCTAAGAAATAGAATTATATAATCCTAGGAAGAATAAGACTCTATAAAAATCACATTTTTAAAAATCTTTACCTATCTAATCCAAGTAAACTTTTTAACAATTAAAAATGAGGGGAATATGACTCTTTCTGTTTGGAAACCTAAAGACACTGCTTTGTTGAAAATAACTAAATAACTAGTTTTAGCTATTGTTCAACCTCTCGTTAAAGCACATAATTAACACCATGGTACACACAATTTTACACCAGAGCGGCAGATAAAATTAATATATGAATTTCCAACAAGTCCCATCCTGCATTGAGAGAAACACTTTCTACACAAGCTCTTCTTCGTCAGCTGTGACATTTCTGTAATGTTACATGCAAACACAAAGGTGGGCAGCAGCCCGTCAGTCCCCTGTGAGTCTGAACATACGTGCTACTCTTACGGATTTCTGCAAAGCCAGAAGAAGTGCAATGGACTTCTTGCCTAAGCGCCAGCACAAAGACATTTTTTATTCCGTGACACGAAAAGGAACCAAGACAAAATCCAAAACAAAATGGACAAACAAAGGAAGGAGCAAAGCCCGTTAGAAAGCAGAAGGCTGCGGTGCTCGGTGCACTTTACCTTGTCTCCCAGGGAGGGGCGTGCGGCGGGGCCGCTTCTGTCTTTTCTTCCAGTGCTGATTTCAAACCCCCAGCTGAGAAGGCAGCTGTGCAGAGCAAGGACCGGTGAGCTCAGCAGGCGTCCTGTAGCCTAATGCTGCTCTGAGACTCACGCTGGCGTCGGTGGCCGCCGTGTTGTCAACCACCGTGCCAGGAACGTGAAATGTTGCCCTCTTTTCTGTAGCAGTGGTAGGAAGATCACACGGTGAAGGGTTCCCTAAAGGCTTCAAAAGCCTGCATCGCCTTAGTGTTATTGTTATTTATTTTCTGTGTAGCCTCCAAAGAGCAGGCGTTGGCTAGCTTTCAAGATACTTAAAATTCAGGAGAGCTTCCATTAATCGTAATCTTAATGGAATGGAGAATGGCAAAACACACAGGAAAAGTTGAAGCATATGGGAGAGGGAGTGTTGGTGGCCCCCCTCCCCTGTGCCCAAAAGAAAAAACAAGAAGAAAGGGAAAGGCTTCATGGTTGCAAGTTCTTTTCAAGACTGCAACATCAAAACCCTTATCTTAATAAGCACAGGAATTATATTTTATGCCTCTGATGAAAGTAGCAAGACAAAATGAACTCCAATCAAAACTAAACCTGTAATTCCTAAAAGCTCTCAAAATGTAATTAATTTATATCTATTTCCATATAGTGGCATTAAAATGTTTTATGGAGTTCTCGGGAAAAGGTTTGAAAAATAATCACAGGGGAAGTACTAAGCAAAAGAGCTGTAGTTGCTGGCTGCAGGGCATTGGCTGATGCTGTAAGACTGTCGAGAAGGAAGACAGTATGTCACATTCCTGGTGGACACTCTGGTGGGTTTGGCACTCACAACAGAGGAAAAGCAATTGTTTGCACTCCTCAAACCACTATGAATTGAAAATCTATACATGCCTAGTGGATAAAATTGCATTGGTATTTATAAGGCGCATTTGTGTTGGTATGAATCTTTAAGGACTTTTGTGTGAATATTTAAGATGATGCTTATTATGTTTCAACAATTTTAAATACATATTTTATATTAATACCTCTGATCTGTGATCAGGTATAAAAGTCAGTATAAAACATTTGATAAAGGGGTATAAGTCCATGTTATTTTAGGGTTGTCTTTCACATTCACTCATTTAATTTTACAAGTTGGTTGGGGGAAAAGACTTGGAGCTGAAAGAAAACACTCTGAAATTCTAACTTATTATGAAATATGTCATCTAATAGATATTTTGAAAATAAATTTAGTGCCTAGACTTTCATCACTCTAACCCAAAGCCAAAATGATGCAAAACTAAAACTCAGATACAAACATTGCTGGTACATCTTCTAGGAAATTTCCCGTGTGGATCAGATTTCAGTAACTCGGACTGGGACAAGCTGTTACGTTGAGCACTACATAGCCATTCTACTCGAGGTATACAAACTGGTAAAACGCGAAAAACAAACAAGCAAAGTAAATATTCCCAGTGGTTTTGAAACACTAAATTGACTGATGTTTTTCTTCCCAGTAATTTCTTATTTTCTTCCCTATGTTCCTTAAAATTCAGTAATTTTTTTTAAATTTCTTAAAACAAATAAGGAAAATTTGAATGAAACATGACTTCTCTCAGTTAAACAGAAAATGTCATGTGTCTAATGCACTCATTTTTTTCTGTCTACTTATTGAGAAACAAGTGTCCACGTAGTCATAAAAAGGAATTTGTTAACTAACCTCAAGCCCTTAAGTTGGTAAAAATGAAGAATAATTTGCTCATCTATGTAAGAATTTTATTTATCGGTACACACAGAGAAGTGGCGTATATGGATAGGTAATTATTTGATATATATGACAATCTAATTCTTTTACATTTATTCACCCATCAATTTTTGTGTGTTTATTCACTTATTGTTTAGCCAGATATATGTTAAGTTGCTTTTATTTTCCTGGCATTTTCCAGGGCTAAGGGCCAGTGAGGCAGAATTGAATATAATGCTGTATCTACCGAGTAAGACTTTGCCTTGCCACAGGGTAGCAGAGGGGACGGAAGCAAGGGCAAACACAAGGATCCAGGCTTGTTTTCGTACACAGATGGTGCTATGGGACCGAGGTCAGGGATCGCTCACTCCTCAGTGGCCATTTATCACAGAAGATGGGAGTGGTCAGGATGACTCCAATGAGGGGTGCTGAATAACGAGTAGGTGTTTCTCATGCAGAGGAAGAAGGATGAGCATTTCTGGCAATGTAAGAGTACGAAATAAAGAACTCAAATGAGAGACAATCTTTTGAGCGATTAGGAAACAGATCGACATGGCTGCTATCAGCAGAAGTCCTGAATAGGAAGGACACTCGACCTGGAGAGTAAAAATTGAGGAAGACATGGGCTTGGGGAACGGGGACAATTTGGAATAAAACTGCATAAACTATGCCCTAACCTGTGATGTGGTAAATTATATTGTACAGTACAGTTTGCTTATATTCATAGAGAGATATCACTGAAAATCAGGAAACACAATTTTAGTTTCGGAGGTAATCTCTCCAAGCAATTTTTGTGAACTACACATTAAATCGGGGTTTACATGTAACAAATCTTCATTCCAACGAAGCTAAATCGTCACTTGCTACAGGATCTTTCTTGAGCCTAAAGAGATTCCACATGGAGAAAGTCATCTGAGACTCTTAATTAGGACTTTCTGATCTAATCGGTTACACCATGAAGATATCACCTGTTTAGTAATATTTCCACAGTAGAGCAAAGGGATTGTCAAGATACTCTGCTACATCTGCTACATTTTTACCTTACCCGAACCCACACTTGGTCCAAACATAAAAAAGGGACAAAGGTAAAAATCAATCAGATTCTGATGGAGAAAACCCTTTGCCAAGTTCCAGCGGTATAAAAATCCAAAGTGCAAGGAAAGACACGTTTTCGACTTTAAATTGGGTTTGGAAGCGTTGCAAGCGCAGTTGCATATGGCAGGCACACCAAGCGCGAGCCAGAAGAGGCAACGCGCGTGCGAGAGGTGTGATATTCGATCGTGCGTGTGGGGAACATTAACACAGGAAATAAAAGAAAATATCTGCAGAGCCAATGGGCCACATTCACGTAGGCGAAGCAGCGCAGGGGGGAGCAGTTTGCGCAGAACGAGGAACCCCCAACACCCCCGCAGGCAAGGCCCCCTGCGGTGCATTCGATCCTCATTTCTCCTTATGACCCTTCAGAGAAACAGTTTCATTCCTTATCTCGAAATTTCACTGTCTCCTTTTTCCATTCCATTAGCAAAAGCATGTGAAAGAAGGCTGTTCCTCTTGTAGAGCCAAAGAGTAGGTGTCCCTAAGACTCGGAGGGCAAAACCGAGCGTTTGGTTTTGTTCTAACTCATGTTTAATGTTTTTGTATTAATGATTAGCAATTGGGCCAGTGGGGAATTAAATAAAAATGCAACCAAGGATCCATGCGTGGTTCCTTATGTGGGGCTGTTAAGGAGTTTTCGTTTAAACGTCGTACACACTGATTGTGATTCTGAAAAGGGAAACAAAATAGAATATTTTATGTCTACTTTCAAAGCTTTCTTATATATAGAAGTCACTTTTAGACACATATTCAACCAGAACAAAGATATTTCACAGAAATAGCCCCTAATTTAAAAGCAAAAGCCTGTCTGATGACTGGGTAAGGCGAAGTTTACATAACTGAGTTAGTTGCATAATGCCGCACAACAAATGACTGCTAATTTCAGCCACTATGACAACAAACACTTCTTATGTCACTCTCTCGCCAGGACCAGGCTCCTGATATAGGCTAGCCTGGCTCTCCAGATCCTGCTTTCTCACATGGCCGCCGTCAAGATGTGTGCCATGGCTTCAATCACGTCAAGACCATGAGTCAGAAAGTAGAGAGTCTAAGTAGGCAGAGAGACACGGGACTTCACAAAATAGAGGTCCTATAGTCTGGCCAAAAAGAAAGAAAGAAAGAAAGATGTGGCTAGAGAAAAAGGGAAGATAAAGCCAGAAAAGCCTAACCCTCCCAAGACTAGATGTGGCAGACACAATAACAGACATCTCTGTAGGAAAGACTCAGGTGCTCCAGCTGTACCTGCACAGAGCATGACCACTCCTGCAATAGGTCAAAAGACCGCATGGGCCACATGTGACTGTGCACACCACAGGTCAATGTTGCATGCGGTGGAGATGGAGAGATGTGACTGATGAGAAAGGCAAAGAGAGAGAAAAAGCCTGCGTGTCAGGCTACATTCCTCTCAGAAGCCCGTAAAAACCCAGACAAAGAGCCTCCTTGGCAACCCACTTCGGTACCCCTTCTGCTTAGCAAAAAGTGATACCCCTATGTCTTTATCTTTTCAAATCAAATACCCACTTTGCAGCTTGCCTCCTTTGTCTGCCTGACACCAACCCAGTGCTACAGCAGCAACCATGTGACCGGAGATGTCCTTTCAGACTCATTCGTGTAGCTCTTGGTACAACAGATTATGTCTCGGGATCTCTCTGTAAGACTATTCAAAATTAGAGCTAGCTCCCTCTAGAGCAAAAAGTAAATGAACGGAAGAGATCACCAGAGACGGAAGAAAATCATAGTCTTTTTGCAACCCAACCCTCAAGGTGTCATTCATCTCTTTCGTCCCATCCCATTTCTTACTAATGGGTCATTAGGCATCTCAAGGGCTGAGAATTATGCAGCAATGTCCACACAAAGAGGTAGGTTCGTGGAGACCACTTTAGCAGCTGCCACCCAAAATGACAAAGAGCAGTCTTTAGCTAACCAGAAACCATGCAAATTTCATTTGAACTAAGATATTCTGAGTGTCAATTCTTAGATCATAGAACATTTATTACATCCTCCAAAATAGTGTTCAATCACCGTAATTTCTTAATTAATTATTCCAACCAGCAACCTAATACTCTGTCTAAAGGTGGCATTATATCTATCATCTCCTAATTGATTAGTCAAGACTGATGGCCAACATGAACCGTAGAGTGACCACTCTATATTGAATCAAAGTACCTTACCTAACAGCAAAAATATAAGAAAGGAGTTAGTCAACCAACCTCTAAGTAAAAAATATCTACTTAAGACTTCTCTAATAACTTCCAAACTTAGTACTAAAACCTCCAAGCTTCACCATTGTCTATACTAGTCCCGTAGTGCATATCTATCAATTCTCCAACATGCATACCTAATTGTTTGCTTCTGGTGTCTCATGCAGGCTGGTCTGGCCCATTTTAACCAAACAAGCTAGTTTATTATCTCCAGTACACCACGGCTTAACTCGCGTCTTCAGTGAGTCTACGTCATTATCCTTACTCCACAATCCATACATTGTTCAATCTTCAAACTCCAGTTTTAGATAGTTTCATTTATTTAGACTTTCCAGACTACTAATCGACGATAGAGATTCTTCCACATTCCAAAGTAACAGAAAGCCAGACTTCAAAGAACCATAAACAGTCACACAGTTATCCTCATTCCTCATACATGAAGAGTGCCTGCACTGTGTCGTGGTTTTTGCACGTATTACATTCTTGGAGCTGACTCACTCTGAAAACTATATTATAGCACCCAGCTGGAACTGTCTAGACTGTTTCCCATATGAGGAGAGCTTCAATCTATCTCCTCCATTCTTTCTGGCCAAAACCGGATGTCTGTGTATCCCTTCCCTCCCCATGGGTCTGCAGACACCCAGGCGCCTGTTGACTCAGCACGGATATATCACAGTGTGAAGCTGTCACATAGTACTGCCCTGCTTTCTGAGCAACTACTATTTCCGTGTCTCTGTCCCATTATTGACTAAAATTCGTGCTTTATCAGATTTTGTAGTTCTCCCTAACATCCCTTTTCTGTCCAGGATCCCACTCAGGATTTCCCATTACATCTAGTCATGTTATCTTTCAAGGTCCCTCTTAGCTGTGACATGTTCTCATACTTCACTTTTGTAAACAAGATTGACAGTTTTGAGGTTTTATGGGTTGACAATCTGTATATTTCCCCCACCCCCCGATAGGATGAAGTTAGGAGTTCTGAAGAAGAAGAAAATGGTGGAGTTGAAATGTCATGTGGAACAGACCTGTCAGTCATCAGGGCTGCACACTCCCAACTTCATTTATCAATGAAGTTATAAAGCTTGTCACCTGAATAATGTGATGATTGCCACATATCTCCACTCCAAAGTTAGTTCATCACTCCCCCTTTCTCACTCCATATTCCTTGGAAGCAAATCTCTAAATAGAGACCCTTTCCAACATAGACATAATGAGTAGAGTTATCTTCTGATTTTTGGAGAAATTATCTCCGCAGATAATGTGGAATCTTCTGTATGGTAGATTTGCCCATCTTCTCTCATTTCTTTACTAACTCAACCATTTCTTCGTGCCAGGATGGATCATAGGTGCTTATTTTTGGATCACCACCCACTGCTATGTTCCTTCACATACGATTGTAAGGTTTTGTATCTGCAAGCTCTCCCAGGTGTCCCTTCAACACGATGTCATTTCCTTCAGCAGCTCCTTAGTTTCTTGCATCCCAAGAGGTTCTAGGTCAATCGTGTGCGCTACTGACCACGCCCTGCCATCAGGCACTGCATAAATGGTCCCTTTTATTGCCAAATGGTATTGAAAATCACTACTTAAGAGCTGGAGGAAGTCATGTTAAGTGAAACTAGTCAGACTTAGAAAGACGAACACCACATGTCCTCTCTTATATGTGGAAGTTAAAGTCCACCTGAGCGTAGAATAGGGACTGCTATAGATGCCAGGAAGGGTGGGGCAGAAGGAGGACGGTTAGCATGTCACAAAACACAAGGAGAGAGCAGCAGTAGGCTCTCAGGTCCTACAGTCTGATGGATAACTGTTCACACCAACCTGTTACGCAGTTTATGAAGAGCTGGCAAATATAATTAAATACCAAGGAAGATGAGAACACTTCCTACCCTGAGTTAATCATATATGTTGTATGCACGTGCTTAAACATCATGCTGCAGCCCATAAATATCTAACCCCTGTTACATGTTTACTTTAAAGAGATAAATTGAGGTGTAGGAAGAATCTGGGGTTACCTAAAGATGATGAGGAGTTAAAATACATATATACATACATGATCCAGGGGCTGAGGGTACATGCTGCTATTGGGGTATCACTGCTCCATGAACCGAACTAGGAAACATATGTGCGTGTACCCGCTCATGCATATGCATCATTCATAATTACTTCTCCATATACTCATCAGTATCTACATGCAACTGAATACAGCCTGATGCAGACCTGAGTGGCCCCTTCTACCTTCTTCCTGCCTCCGCCACTTGCTCAATGCAGGGACACAGTACCCAGATATCACAATGTAAGGGGGGCAAGGTTTACCCTAGATCACACTTCAGAGGTCTTAGTCTGCTCGTAGTTGGCTGGCAAGGGTGGTACTGTAAGAAGAGGGAGCAGAGCCTGGAGAGAAGCTAGGGCAAGAGTAAACCCCTGCTGGTCACAGCCTCAGGGTCTGTCGCAGGGTCAGCGATCCATCCCTCCCATCCTGGCCCCCATCTCCTAACAACACGTGAAATCCATAGACAACCTACAACATTCAAAACACGACGGGGGACAGTCCAGGTGCAAACCATGACACTGCCCTGCTTATGTGAGTTAGAATGAAATCATTAGGCAAATGAAATCTAAGAGTTAATTTAAGCAGCACATGACTCACGAATGGAGCTGTACTGAAATGGGTTTATAGACCTCTGACCTGCAGTGTGGGCTGGGACATTTCCCAGGCAGAACGCACAGCACCGGAACAGCTTGATGTGTGACAACTAAGTGTTTGCCTATTTGGAATGTGATCTGATTGGCTGGATGGCTCTGATTGGCTAAAGCTGGGCTGCTTGTGATTGGCTAACACCTGGCTATCTGGTACAAAAAAAAATCATACTTATACAGACATATACGTTGTATGTTTGTGAGTGTGTTTAACGTGTCCTCATAAATTAGATTGCAATTTGTTACATAGAAACTCAAGGTTCGGAAACATCCTTCAGCAGACAGAATCTTGCTTATTTGATTTCATATGTATTACCATTCCAACAGTTTTCTTTTATCTAATTTCTCATCATCTAGTATCCATTCAGTTGTCTAACCTAAATAGGTTTGGAGCTGCAGTGCCCCCCCAAAAAAAAAAAATAAACTTCATGTGCCTATGGATACTCTGTACTGTTGGGCCTGGCCAGAAGGGGTGATGCTTGAAGCTTGACTTGAGGGAGTGTGTGCTGATTCTGTGCTTCCTCCCTGACTTGGCTCTGGTTCTACCAAACCATGAGGAGCCCTGGCTCTAGCTACTGCTCCAGATCCAATTTTGGCTAGTGACTCCACCATTTTTCCAGCTGCCTACCTGTGAATGGACTATGACCTTCTGAAACCGTGAGTTATAATAAACCTTTCCTTCCTGAAGTTGTGGATGTCAGATACTGAGTCATCACAACGAAAGTTTTAGACAGTGGGCATATACAGAGGTTTCCAAATTATGAAGTCAGACACCTATGAGAAACAACTTTCTCAACTGTGGCACCATGGACAATTTGACAGTTTAATTTGTCATTAATCTGGCCTTCAGTCAGCTCCAAAGTTTCTGAAATCAGCACCTTTTCATCCATACCCTCTTTGGGAAGGTTATTTAGTATGTTAGGTGTGCAGTTAGTGTTTTGGGTTTTTTTACATTGATGCTTTGTGCTATAAAGTTCTCCAGGATTTGAGAAATGAATAGTGCCATGTTTCCACTACTACAGTCTTATTAGTGATAGTTTTATGGCCTTAAAAAAAACTACTTTGTACCTTATCTATTTAAACTATCATCTGCCTTCTTTGTTTTCTCTCTGGAAGTTGATATAAATGAAATCACACAATATGTAATCTTTTAAGGTCAATTTTTTTCACTTTATCCTCTCTTCAGATCCCTCTGTTTCATCACATGACTTGGTAGTGCATTTCATTTCATTGCAATTTTTCTTCTTTCATCTTCTGAAGGACATCTTGACCCCTCCCAGCTTTCGGTGGTTATGAACAGAACCACCTCAAACATTAATACATTGGTTCACATGTGGGCAGATATCCAAGTCATTGGTGAATTTCTAGACACACAACTGTTGGGTAAGTCTACTTAGCCTCCTACCAATTGTGTATAAATGAGAATCACTGTCTTACACAAAGGTTTTTACAGTGATAAGCTGTGTATTTTTCTTGTTACCCTCTAAAAAATGTTTTCAGGGAAATCATGAGAAAATTAGGACAGAAGTAGATCCAACAATTACTATAAGGTAGAAATAGATTCTGTTGGGCAGTAGAATAGCAAAGGAGAAAAGGTTAAAGGCAAAAAATATAGATACATATATAAGACTGTACAAAAAAATTTAGTTCAGCTATAAGCATCAAGAGAACATGGAAAAACAGGAATAAGGAATGGAGGGTATGTGCTTCATATCTAAATTTGGTTGTGAATGCAGGCTGGGAAGGAGTGGTAAAGAGTCTGCTAAAAAAATAAGTTCTGAGAAGGGAAAGAAGTAATTAAGGATGAGAGGAGAGAGACACAAAGTATGTTAGTAGAGAGAGAAAGTACAGGAGCAGATGAGGAAGGTAAGAGGCTACATCGAGAATGTTCACCAAGATTAGGAAATGGCTTTGGGACTCCCTGGAAGGACGTGGGCTTGGGTGTGCCGTGCCTCCCTGACCAGCCTCTCAACTGTGGCAAACCCTTCCATTGACAAGAAATCAGTGAATGTATTTAGGACTCGTTTCTTAAACCCCTTTATTCACTGATACTTTTTATAAAGCTGTTTGGCAATTCTCACACTCCGCCCGCACATTCTGCTCATCGATATAAGGACATGTCATCAAAGCTAGAAATGCAACACAAAACACAAAGGATCCAAAGGAGCTTGCTCGAGTCAGAAATGAGATGTGTAGTGGGATTTCTGAGATGCTTCTTCTAGGAACCTACGGATGAACAGTAGCTGAGTAGGTGCCAGCTAAAATAATCAAGTGATCCATGAGGAAACAGGGTGAGGAGGTGCTTTCCCCACAAACGCCCTATCCTTGTGTGACCATCACATGCAGAGACAAGCTTACTTCTCTGACTTGCTTGCTTTCAGACCTTGCCATATCCACTGCGAGGGGATCTCTTGGTTGACACCTCTAATCTCTGAAATGCTTGCGACACCATGTGCCTTTCAAGTGGTGTCACTTGATAGGAAGCAAAATGACAAAGCTCCAAACAAATGATCAAGGAAAGCTTGGCTCCAAAACTTCAAGCTGTGTTTTTTCTATTAATAAAACTCTACAATACTCCCAAGAGAATTAGTTGGATTCTGTTTTGAGTTATACACTTGATCACAATCATACTCTTCAATTTGCACCAATATTTCTTCAGAACATGGAAATACAAGTAAAATTATCAACAGCAAAATATGGCATTGATTGCAAGCTTATTTGTAACTCTGGCTTTTAAAGACTATGAGTATTTCAGTTCATTTATAATTTCTAGTTAAACTTTCTAAGAATAAGATAATGAGATCTTTTTCAACCATTCTTTCACCTTGAGCATTTTTATTCTGTATTCCATATATACAAAAAAGTAGAATTCAGGTCCTTTTGCAATACTGGTCTTGTCCTAGATCTCTGATGTATTTAAATAAACCCACCAACTTTTCTTACTTTCTAATCTATTAGTTGAATATTCAAAAAGTATTCAAAGTTATCATTGACATTTGAGACACCAGAGTGCCTATGTCTAAAATAACCAGGATTTATGCATAGCTGGGTGATTTACTGAAGTCTAGAGATTTTTTGTCTTTCCAATGAGCAGAGACACTCTGTGGGGCATTAACATGCAGCGTTCGCCGCATTAGCCATGTGGATTTCTCCCGTCACCAGGTAGAAGGCACTGATTCAGGAGGGCATGTGAGGACCCGCAGGAGAAGCCCATCAATATTTTCAAATAATCGCATTCCTCTGCACTCACTTGAGGCACATTAATGAGCTTATTAAGTTCTCCATTCTGAATTATCTCCCTGGCTTCCTCTTTGGCCCACTAATATTTCAAAACTCATTAAGGTAACAATTAGACGTTTCTCTTTTCATCTCTTTATGCTGATCCAGCATTCGGCGCTCTCTGAGGAGCCGAATAAGAATCATTTTTCTTCTCTATCTTGGTGCGGCAAGGTTTTCATTTTAAATAGGTGACTATAAATTGACTGAATGGTGTTGGACAACTTCGGGAAGGGGACATAGAGTGAGATAGATGGCCAAGGGCAGAAAGCAAAGGGTTTGTTTTGTTTTGTTTTGTTTTGTTTTGTTTTTGAAATAGGGTCTTGCTCTGTAAACCAGGCTGGTCCTGAGCTCACTATGGAGACCAGGCTGGCTGCAAACACACAGTAAGCCTCCTGCCTCAGCCTCCCGAGTGCTGGGATGACAGGCCGGTGCCCCCATGCCCAGTTTGTGTGGTACTGGAGAATCAAACCCAGGGCTTTGTGCTTGCTGTGAGAGGAATTTAACCACTAAGCTACACCCCCACCCCCCAGACAATTTTAAATCTTGAGAACATTAATATCTTAAAATTTTGCCGTTTTTAAATCTGCTAAACAGAATAATTTGCTTTATATCCCGTATTTTCCCCTTCGGTTGATTTTCCAGTAAATGATCTTTCAATTTCCTGCTACCAGCCACAGATGTTTCCTTTCAGTGTTTGTATTCAAGATGATACAAACCATCATTTCTCTGTGTACATATTTAGGGTGCCAGATAGAGTGCCAAGTGCTCCAATGCATGTTTACACACATACATGTATACATATACATATGTGTGTATATATATGAATGTGTGTATAATTAGTCCTAGGAACAGGCATTTGCATCAACTAAAAATCTTCTTGCTTGTTGCCAATTTCTTCCTTAGTCATGTAATAATTTCCCTGACCTTTTATAAAGTCTCTTCTACACCTTTATGTTAGTCCTGTTTAGTAGAAGTTAGTATTTGTCTTCAGACAAAAACATAATAATGAAGAATACAAATTTTCTTGATGACTGTGTGCTTACACCCAAATGAATGTGGCTGCTACAGTGAGATCTCAGCTGACTGCAACAGCATGGAACATAATGCTTTCATGTGTCATTTTCACAAGCTAGTGTCCAGCTGGATAACCTGTGGCCCAACACAGCTCTACCAGCTCAGAGAATCCCACCCTGTCCCCCATAGGGAGAGAAAGGACAGCCAAGTAGATAGGGATGCCTGAGAAGTAGGAAAGCACCCAGCCAAAAGGGTGCAAGGGACCACCCAAGAGCTGAGCCCACACCCATGGCAGACTGGAGGTGTTCACTGGTCTTGTGCGGATACTCAACCTTAACTGTTGCTACTATGTTGACACTGACAGAGATTAGGAAAGGATCCCAGACTCCTGTGGAGCTGGAAAGTACCTCTTATTACTAAGTGGTAGAAATGTGAGAACTATGGGGGGAAAATAAAAAAGAAAGAGGGGCATCTGCATGGCTCAGGAACCCACGTCAACTTAGTTACTAACTTTAGAGAAGTATTTTCATACTGTCACACCTGCCCAGTTCTGCCACCTGCAGATCAGCCTTGACTAATATCTGAAGGGCACAGGCAAAGCAGACGGTCGAGGTCATGGGAAAGCCTGATGCTGTGGTTCTAAGCCAGTAGCAGAGAGTAAGTCAAGAGAGAAGAGAGAGAGAGAGAGAGAGAGGACAAGAGAGGCAGACAGAAAGAACTAGAAAGAGAGATAGAGACAGAGAGAAGCAAAAAGAGAAAGAAATGTGAACTAAGCTAGAGTAGACCAGAAAGAAGCATTAATTTCTAGTCTCCATCTTGATAACTACTCTCGTCTGGACATTTTAACAGCAGGAGTGAGACTATTCTCTGGAGTTTTACCTGAACTCTTAATTATCTACATGTAATTGAACAAAACTCAGACAAACAGTTCAGGCCCAAGGAAAGAGCTGTCTCAAAGTCCAGTATTAAAAGACTAGGCACAGAAAATTTTATGTTGACTTTCTCTTCACGTCTCGATGTTCGTTCAGTGAGGGTTGAAATACAGAGTGGTCAGGATTGAGGTCTGGCTTCCAAGTCTGCCTGGTAACCCTGGCCAAGAGCCACTCAGCACCACTTGCTAGCCGTGGTGGATTGCTCTATATCTGATTGGTCTGTATTTCGCTGAAGGCCAGAGCAGATCTAGAAAACATGATAAGCTCCAGAATAACTCTAAGTTCACTTACATGTGCTGCCGTCTAGAACATTCCTGATACAAACCCAGTGGATTCACAAAAGTCTGCCCAAGGTACAAGGTCCATACAGCATGATCACTGGGAGAGCTGCGACCCTCCAGTTAAGGGCCTTCCCTTACATAAACAAATCAAAACGTCACACCTTGTCCTTTGAGAAAGGTGAGGAGCTCAACGACACCCCAGACAGAGGGCTCCTGGCAACGATGGTTACCAGGAGATGCTCCCCAGCCCAAGTGACTCGAAGGGGCCCGGATAGAAGATGAGCCCACTGTGATAATCTAGATGTGCAGTTCTCAACTTTGTAGATACTGGAACTTTTTCGTAATCGGAAAACTTATTGAAAATATCAAAGAGCTTTTGTTTATGTCAGCATTGTAGATATCTGATATATTTTATAGAAAAAAATCAGTACTGGAACCTAAATTCCCTGTCTCATGTTTGCTAGGCAAGCACTATACCCCTGAGCTGTATCCACAGCCCTTTTGATCTTTTATTTTGAAATAATACCTCACAAAACGTTCCAGGTTAGCCTTGAACTCAAGACCCTTCTGCCTCAGCTTGTTTAGTAGGACTGCAGATGTGTGCCACTGTACCCAGCGTGTTACATGAAGTTTTCTTAATGATTTTAACATTCTGTTATAAGAAAAATTAATGAAAAATAAGTATATGTTCCAAAGGAAAATTAAATGTGAAGAGAGTATTAATGTTTTGCATTTTTGCAATTCCCTTTCTTGTCTTGGTATAAAGTAGACAACTGGATTCTTATGTGTGATTGTACATTCAATCTGTTCTGATACATGACTTTCATTAAAGTATGTAACTAATATACATAAGGTGTATATTTAAAAATCCAGCCTGACACAAATGTGTATGTGGAAAACAATAAAAAAAGGTAATAGGTCTTTCAGATCATTGATACTTCCTTGATACTACAGTAAAATTCAATGAATAATAGTTTCTTTAACATTATAATGATCTTCTAAATTTTAAATTATTATATTACACACTATCAAAAAAATCACACTTGTTCACATCATCACTATCTTATCAGTAACGTAGATAGGATGAAGCTGCCAAGTTCATGGGTTTGAACACAATTTTTTGAAGTCTCTATTTTTACCATTGGCTAAAAATTCTATCCTTTGCTTTCCTTCAAGTGATAGACTCACTTAATTCATTTTTGAGGGAAAAACATCTCTGCCAAATATTTCACTCTGAAAACTATATTATGTCTCCCAGTCTTTCTTAAGGTAGAATTGAAAGGCACAAGGTCAGCTCACAATTCAAACAAGCGCCCGTGTGTTTTGTCTTCAGAAACTGTCATCTGCTATAACCCGGGGTAATCTAAAGATGCTGAATGCCCGCATACATTGAATAAAATCAATATTTACCAAAGACATTCTCAAGTGAAATCAGCATTTTTAAAAATTCTGTGGACAAAAGGAGAGCGGGAAAGCCCTCGTCACCTTGACAAGATACATATGTGCACGAAATGCTCAAATCCATTGTGAATCTTAAATTTTGTACTTGTACATATCAATAAAATGGGAAAAAATTCTGTGGATATATAGCCCCTCCTCTCTGCCTTACATCACTTCTGTGCCGTCACTGAAAGAAGCAGACCATCTTCATGTTCTTCTACAAGTAGTTTCAGACCTCGCAGTCTCTCTCAAAGGAACCCTGCCTTTGACACACTTGGAATGTTCTGAGTAGATTAAACAACAGTTGGCAGGAAGGGATCGGTGCAGTTATTTATATGACAGAAAATTAGTATTAGTATCATGGAGTGTCGGAGTGATGTGGCACAAGCAGGACACACACCTCGAGTGACACAGCAGGCTTTAGCTCTCAGGACAGCACTAAATTCCTCTATCCCATTGTATTCATGATTATTTGCTCAATTCCTTATCTCAAAGGGGCCTCATCAAAGCTACCAAAACATAATCTTGCATTCTTAAAATCTGCCACAACGAAACAAGATCACTGTGCTGATTCTGTGCATAGGATAAGTAGAAGGCCTGTCTGTCCTGCGATTCCTGTTCAAATATATTAAAGAAAAGTAGTCATTATTCCTCATAAGAGACGGTTTGCTATTGAGGCCATCTTCACTGTCGCCAGGTTGGTGACATGATCTTATCATCACAGCACAACGGTCACCAAAAACACAGAAATTCACAGAAAGTCATAACATAATTTTTGAAAATTGGGTAAAAGATGACATACGTGTGTGTGTGTGTATGTGTGTGTGTATGATGTCTGTCTCTATATAGATACAGATCTGAATATAAATACCTATATCTCTGTATATAACCTATAAATACACATATAAATAGACATGTATTTTACATATATAATATATGATAAATATATTTCTAATTATAAATTTATACTTAAATACTATAAATTATATATAACTATATGTATACTCATTTACATATGTTCACATACAAAGCTGT
Source organism: Ctenodactylus gundi (assembly GCA_004027205.1). Classification (NCBI taxonomy): domain Eukaryota; kingdom Metazoa; phylum Chordata; class Mammalia; order Rodentia; family Ctenodactylidae; genus Ctenodactylus; species Ctenodactylus gundi. Next base: position 14,429 of record PVKB01001446.1, on the reverse strand, counting down.
ACATGCATATTTAAACATACAATTAAATTTAATACACATAAATGATACATAAGCAATTTTGTATATGTATGCATAAATATATCTGCTAATTACATACATAAAATTAGGGGTTGCTTTTTGTCTTTCTTCTATTTATATATACACTTTTGTACACAAATGTACATGTATGTAGAAGTAGATTTATACACATATAGAATTACAAAAGTCTATGTCAAAATGAGCAATCTGAGATCAGCCAAAGGCTAAGTAACAACATAAGATGATGAATGTTTATGTTGTTTTAAATTGTCATATAAATATTTCTTAGTTTGATCTTTTGTAGGCAGATTATATAAAAACTAAAACAAGCATACTTTGATAGATCAGTAAGTACTGGAAAGTTTCATATTAACAAGTATGTCCTACAATTTTGAGAATTTTTAATTGTGTCTTCATACATATTTTTTATTAGGATCCTAGTTACTCTTTCTTTGCTGGGACAGAATAGCTAATATTCACGACTTAGAGGAGGAAAGGTTTATTTTAGTTCACAGTTTCAGAAGGTCTCTGTCCACTCATACACAGCCTGCAATAGTATAAGCACATGGCAGAGGCCCAGCAGAGGAGAAAATGTTCAGGGCTTGGCAGACAGGAGGCCAAGTGAAGAAGGAAAGGAGAAAGCCGGGTCAAGTCCCAGTAACCTGCCCCTTCCGGGTCAAGCTCCGTTGTTCCATCCTTTCCAACCAGCTCCCAGCGCTTCACAGCACAGGATTCCATAGCTATCCCACACCAGCCAGGTAACTGAGGCTTTGGGGGACACTCCAGATCCAAACCATAACAGCTAGTGTTTATTAAAATATTATACAAAGCACCACAGGATGTAGCCTTTCATTTTGGCTATATAAAATATTACTTATTAAGTGTGGGAAGTATAAAGATACAAGATGGGACAGTATGAAACAATTTTGTTACACATAATTGAAACAATTTTCAGTACCACCGTAATTCTCTACTTGAAAATGTTTATAGCGATGTTTCCTAGAGCAATATTTGTTGTATTCCTAAACATAGAAAAAGAGATCGATGAGGGATCTCTAATCCTCCAGTTTACAGTGAGCTGATGACCTGTCACTTTTTGTAAAATGTGCCATTGTGTCTGACACAGAGCTAGTTCCTGCTACGCGCCTCCATGTGCCAGAAGTCAATGTGTGTGATGAAGCTCAGATGGCATGCCTGCCCACGTGGGACTGCCCTAGCTATGACCTTCTGTGATTTTTCCTTAAAATATATATATAGAGAGAGAGAGAGAGAGAATTCCTTCCATTCTTATGAAGGCCTTCTCTTGCTCTATTTTCTTCCATGCACCAAAGTTGTTGTAAAAATACTTGTCTATCTAAAATCAGTTTTCTGACAAGATTTTGCCAAAGATGCCAGAGAAATCTGAGGTGAATACTTCAAAAGTAGAAGATAAACGTGCAGTCAGTGCTGTTCTGTTGAAAGCACAGGAAACAGTAGACGTTCCCTCGGCAATTCTGTTTCATTTCAGTTCATAGCCTAAGTCGATGATGAAATTTGATGTTCGTGCAAACATCGAAGGAACGACAATAGCTCCTGATGAGTTTACCAGTGTGCTCTCTACAGTTTTGATCAGACAATCCTGTTCTTGGGGTTCTCAAAATAGATTTTCCTGACACCAATGGAAGGGAAAAGTTTCCCTTTCTTTTAAAATTCATTTGGAAATAATGCATACTCAGCCACACTCCTGTCAGCAAACCTGTCTTTCAAATTAGAAGAAAAAGAAAAGATCGCCCACGCAGCTGCTAATTGCAGAATTGAGCTAATTTGTAGATATAACAGTGAGCGTCTACACCTGCCACTCTTGTCTCAGTGCTACTGTATGTTCTCTTGAAGGGACAAAACTTTACGTCCCATGTGCTTGAGGAATACAGTTTTCCCTTCTACGGTCCTTAACCTCACAAACAAGTTCACACTCAGTGAACTATGACTTTCCCACACAAGAAAAAATCTACCAAATAGCACCGTTCAACACATAATTACTGAGAGCCGAGGAAATGCTTGGTGTTACTTGGGACATTAATGTTTTGTTTTTTGTTTTGTTTTGTTTTGTTTTGAAGACAGGATCTTGCTCTCTAACCCAAGTTGGTCCTGAACTCAATAGGGAGCCCAGGGGGCACCAGTTTTGATATTTCCAGCCAGAAAATTTTCTTTGAATCATATGCCTCCAACTGGGGTGTATTCAGGAAGACTCAGACGTCACCCACAATTTTAATTAGTGGCGTCATAAAAACTGGCTGAACAGAAGCAGTATATTGGCTTCCATTTACCGACATGGTAGAAAAGAGAAATGATGCTTGCCTGCCTTTCACTTCTGGCTATGTGGCCCCTGATAGCCAGTTACAACTCATTACTCCAATTGACAAAAGTCGTATTTTTTATCAAGAAAACACTAATATGCAATGGCAGCTCTCTCCTCACATTCTATTACTGACAGTAGTAAATTTGTAAGCAGCAATTACAGCGCTTCTCATTGGGATTATTTAAATCTGAAATATGTTGTGCCATTTTAACATGAAAAAGATTTTCACGTGATTCCGAGATGGAGTTAATATTTCTATTACCAAAAAAGCCTAGTTCCGGCACTTTCTTCAACTTTGGCCAAGTCTTTTCTCCTCTCTCTCTGCAGCCAACAGGGCAGTCACTGTCCAGATTCCTTTCAATCTTTCTAATTCTGTAATTTCTTCCTTATGAAGTGCATGACACTTATATTTATTCGAAATGTATAAATATGTATATTTTAGTCAAATTTTTAGCTAACGTATCATATAATAATCTTATTAAAGAAGAAAATGACTACCACAATCCTGGGTGGAGTCATCGTGGGCAAACAATGTTTTTATTCCCAAACACAAGCTGCAAAGAGCAAACATTTGATATTTTAAAAAATCAAGAAAATTTTGGGTCAATTCAGTTCAGTTTATCTCCTTTAAAGATAATGTTCATAAGCATGAAGATTATGAATGTTGACTTTTTATATTTTCATGGTAAAAATTAGTTATTTCAAACTTCCACTATTATAATTTTTTATAGAGACCCTTATTGGAATAAATCTCAGAATGCTAGTTCTACTGAATAGAATCATGGATTCATCCAGACCAAGGGGCAAAACTACATATTCACTCTCTTTCCACCAAAAAGAAAAAAAAATCATAATTTATTTTAGAAACATTTATGATGAGTGTGCCCAAAATTATTTAATAAACACTTACTATGAATCTCATGCAGGCTCTTTGTGCAAACCTGACTACTTTGGGGCAATGCTTGTTGTAATTATTTGAAGCCTCAGTATGCTTGTATGTTCTAGTAGCATTTTTTTTTCTTGAGACAGGTTCTTGCTCTGTAGTCCAGACTTGTCCTGAACTAATGACATAGCCCAGATTAGCCTTGAATTCAAGGCAATTCTTCTGCCTCAGCTTCCACGTGCTGGGATTACAGGCGTGCAACATCACAACCTGGGTGGCACTGGAGAATCAAACTCAGGTCCTTAAGCTTGCTAGGCAAGCGTTTTAACGACTGAGCTATTCCCCCAGCATCCCCAGCATCCCCAGCGTCCCCATCCCTCTTGATGCATTCTTTCCAGAAGAGATTTCATATTTTCCCTGACACAAAAATAAGAATCAAGCTACTGTCGGACAATTTTTTTTCTATAAGTGATTCTCTGCTCACATTTGACTTAGATCTACTGACAAAATTTCCCCCAGAAATCTCAAGCACTTGAACAGTGACTAGATCCAGGGGTGTGATACCCTCAGTGGGCCCATCCCTTGATACGTTCATAGTTGAAACTGCTGTTAGGAGGTGGGACCAAATCAGAAGAGGCAGGTCACTGGGGATGTGACCTGAAAGGCCACTCTCTTGTCCTTCGTTTCTTCCAATTCTCTCCATCTCCTGGCTACCACCACACATGCCACAGTCCTCTGCGGTGCTCTCCCACCACACCATTCTGCCTTGGAGCCTGAATCCTCCAAAAACAGTGAGCCAAAATGAATGTCTCCTCTTTTAAGTGGTGGGTGGCTGAGATTTTTTTGTCCCTATGGCAGGAAAGTGAATGGTAAGGTACCAAAAGAAGGAGCCGGAGCTTGCCAAAATTTGAGGGAGCAAAGGAGCCTAACCTTCTAAAGGACTAGGCAGGAAAGAGCAATGACACATACAGTCAGGCCATAATGCAGCTGTCATGATACTCTAATTTAGCTAGCCCTCTAAAAAAGATGCCATAACACTCAATGATATTCAGTCTAGCATTTTAAGGTATGTAGTCTACTAAGAAAAGAACGTGTTGAATTCTTATTTATATTCCCCAAATTTTTGGAAACATACCAGGAGCTCAACGATGCCTGAATTAATTAATTACCTACCAAGTGATAAACTCTTTATTGTCAACCAGCCGTGTGATTGCCACAGGGAAGTGAAATTTTCGCCAACAAAGAATAGTAAGACCAACGTGAGGTCAAGTTGTGCTAATCGACATTGGCCACGTGCCTGGGCTCTGAAGACGAAGCACGTGGAGGGAGGCGACATCTTGTCTAGCAAAATATGACTCCACCACTGCTTTGGTTACGAGTCCTGAAACTCTCACCACTAATCAACTTACTTATGTCTTTCACTCTAATTTAATACTCTAAGGATATTGACTTGAAAAGGACAGAGTGAATGCTATCATAAGTGATTGGTGAACTGAGTGTTTGGATAATGTTGAGGGCCCTAAAATGCTACAAATAGGCAAGCTCTGGTTTGATTGTGTATGTCAGAATGAGGAAAGTCATGTGCCAAGTTCTCAATGCAAACTACACATCTAGAATAAAGCACATAGGGAGCTCAGCTTTTAATAAAGTTGTTCAAATATCAAAGATTATTAAAAGATGAGTAACCAGAAAGATGAACTATGAGAAATATATAATGTGGGGGGAAGAAAGAGGGGAGAGAGTTTAAGGAATTATCCAGAGCATCTTCTGTGCTAAGAATGCCTGGAATCATCTACTCCCAGGAGCTGTGGTCCTACATCTCTTCACAGAACAGCTGCTCTCTCATGCGAGCCAGCATCCGTTCATCAGCAAATATTTCAAGGGAAGAAAATCCAGAGCAATGCAGGAATTGACAATCCATCGTGGGCTTTTTGTCAGGTCACATATTTAGAACCTGAGCGACAGTTTCTTCTGAAATGAAATCTGGAGCAGATTTTCACAATAGCCACACATCTGGGTCCAATCTAGCAGCCAGACTCTCCTTCGACGGTGCGGAGGTGATGTGTCAGCGCTGCGGTCTTGCTTCTGGCGTGACTTACACAAATAATTCTCAAAAAGAAAATTAAAGCAGCAAAGAAGAAGGTTGTGTTTGAGCGTGGCCTTCTCTTGCCTGCTCAGACAAGATTCTCTTAGGCCTCCTAGAGCAAGAACCCAGTACGCACTTAACTGATAATGAGTAAGAGGAAAATGCCGTCTCAGAACAGCAAAATCGTTTTCTTTATAAATAAAAATAGCCTACAGATAAAGTGGTCAAAACTAAAAACAGGCAAGTAGATGATAGAAATGGTGGTTGTCTTCCTTACACTTAAAATAATTGTAAAACTACAAATTGATCTGTAATATTTAAATAAATGCCACACTATTAAATATAAACATATGAAGTAAATGATATTTGTATATGAGCAGTGTGATTAAAAGAGAATTCAGTTTAGAACAATTAAATTAAAACACTGATGATTTAATTAGGTTAGCCTAGATTGGATTGGATTGGATTGCATTAGAGACCGTAAACTAGTCTGACCACCAAACTTCTGCTGAACTCTGGGCCCATTCACAATTCTTTGTGCTAAGTTTTAGGCAAGACACGGTCACTTTTTTCTCACAAAACTTAAAATTCTTAGCAAGTACAGAAAAAAAATGAATAAATGGGAGATTGCAGTGCGATTTAGTGAGAGCAATGGGAGAAATGTATATTTTCAGGGAGCTTAGAAAAGCAGTGCAAGTTTCCCCTTGAAACACTCCAGGATCCCGTGGAGAGAGAAGATAAACAGGAAGCTTTACAAGTCAAGATACCTGATCAAAGTCTTTTCCCTCTGTATAAGATTATGTCTTCATTAGCTCCTTACATATTTTCAATACACCATAATTACATTCATCCCAGGAAGTTGGTACTTACATTTTTGCCTCCCCTCCCCTTCTGCCCTCGTGTCTCCCTCACACCGAGATCTGTCTTCTTGTTTACTGTCATCTCTCTTTTATTTTGCTTTTTAAATTACTTCTATTTTGAGTTTCACATAAGAGACTGAAGTGCTAGAGGTAAACAATGATTATTCAGGCCAAGTGATGGCTGTGGGGAGAGAACGCGGCTGGGCTGGGCTGGATGAGAAGCACCAGCAGTGACCCGACGCGAGGACTGGCCCCACTGAGGACTCCCAGGGCCTTGTGTTCTTCTGGACCTACAAAATATGGCTTAGTAACCAAGAAGACACCGAAGCAGTCGCAGGAAGTGGAGCAGAGAGGTGGGACGAAAACGAGTGCTCCGTGAGTTAAAGGGTAAAGAAGGAGCGACGTGAAGATATAAAGCAGATGGTGGTGAACCTCACCTCAGGAGATTGGGCATGAGGAAGACAGCCAAACACAAAATGCAGGTAATGAATTAAAGAAAGAGCAAACGTTGGGAATAATCAGACTCACTTGTCATCTCGTCCGGTTGTCCAGTGTGTCCTGATCTATTGCCTTTTCTCCATCCGTGGTGTATTTTGAGTCAGCTTTCTTCATCAGAGGCCAGGCCTCCTCTGGCCGGTCCTCTTGTCCCTTCGCTCCCTCAAACACACGTGGAGAAGGACAGCAATCTTCAGGCCACTGAGCGTGCCGCAGAGGAAGGTTTTGTGTTTCTTTGTCTGGATTGTTTATAAAACATAAGGACTGTTGAGAAGAAGACGTTGCTGAGAGAACAGCCAAAAAAACTAGAGAAGAGCGAGAAAAGTAACAGTTCTAGGAAATGGAAAGACACAGTAACTCACAGTCAACTGTATAAGAAAACAAAATTCCATTGTTTGCGAACAATGAAATTGAATACAATGAGCTGAAAAATGTTCACAGAAATAAAAGAACTCAATTGATTCATCACCTAGTTAGCAATGAAAAAGAATCTCTGTCATAAAAGAACCACAATTCTAATAAAATAAAATGTTTCATTTATAATAGCAGCATTAAAAAAGGATAGCAATACTCAATAAAGAATAAACCTAATAAGATCCCTAAGAAAGTTCAATGAGGAAAATGTTAACATTCTCTAAAGATATATAACAAACGCAACAATAAATGAAAATAAATATTATGCTTTTATATAAGAAGGCCAAATATTTTAATGGCCCAATTATTCCAAAATATGTCAATATATTTAATATTCTGAACACAATATTATGCGTGAGTTTTTGTAACTGACAGTCTTATTCTAAACTTTTTTGAAAAACAATGCAAGAAATCTTAGCAAGTTTCCGGAAACAAATAATAAAAGGACAAATCATATTTTCTAGGTAGCAAAATAGGAATCAAAATATTTGAGTATTAGAGGCTAAGCAAACAAATAGATCAAGAAACCACAAATATCTTCAAATAGAATACTAATATGGTGTTTGATAAATCCAACATTTTATGTCTCTTAGAAAAAATATAATAATAAATTCTATTAAGTAGCTGAATGATGGAGAGAAAAAGTAATGCTTGGGTCCTACCTCATTCATTAGACTTCTTTTGGTAGACTTTATTTTAGTCCTAGATGTCTCAAAAATTTGTTTCAAAATGTAAGTCTAAAATAATAAAAAGGTTTTCTTCCGGGAAATGAAACACTTGTCCTCTTTTCTCTTCATCCATTAAGTACAGCTGCACAACTTGAGCACTATTTATCAGTTAAGCGCAAGAAAACAACGAAATGGAAAGAGAAGAAACCAGACTGAGCCAGGGACCTCGGACCAGGAGGTGCTGCCCTAGGGACGGGTTACCTGAAATTCCCTTTGCCTCACATGTCCCAGATCTGAAGAAGAAGAGACCATAGTTAATAACTTAGAAATGTCAATGGATAAAGACTAACAACAATAATAATAAATAAAACTTCAAGCAAAATTCAATCTCTTTAGCTAAAGCCCGGGAGAAGGGCAAACTGGTAAGACAGAAACTTTTTGATCGGAAGTACTTACTCTACACAAGCAAATGCCACAGGATGGATATCTGTATCCCCAGTCCTACTCACCTCGACAAGGACCAGATGGTAACAGACTTCCACACTCTCCAGATTGCACGGTCGAAAGAACCCCACCTGCCATGAGTTCAGTGGCTGCATGTGGGGAGACAGTTTTCCACATTTGTCCTCCCCCTTGACACTGAGGTGGTCTCAGAGAAGGCCTTCTGAGGACTCAAGCCTTTCCCCACAACCCGTGGTAAAGATGCCAGCCCACCTCACTGTGATATCTAGAGTGGTCACATGGGCATGTCGTGAGCTACTCTGACCTGTCCCATTTAGTGAGACTCCAATGGAGACCAAGTAGGGAAACAGTCCAACCATCTGCAAGGAAAATTTGAGAGCGTCCATCAAAATTGAATATTTGCAAACAAATGAAAACTAGAAATCCTCATCAAGGAGATAAAATGCACAATGAAAATCCAAATGCAAGTGGAGATCTTAGAACCGAAAAATGAAACAACTGGAAAAGAATGCCAGTGGCCGGGCTGGACAGCACCAGGAGGTGAGGAGAAAGAGTGGGAGCGAGCGGATAGACCAACAGAAATCACCAGTCATGAAAACGGAGTGGAAAAAATACACAGAAGAAATAAAGGCCTCAGAATCCACTGCAGTGGTGTAAGGTGAGAGAAAAAGGTCAAAATTTGCTGAATTTTCATGTGCTGGAATGAAGAAAAGTATTTGTCTTAGTTACTGTCTCGTTGCTATGACAAATTACCACATATCCACAACTCAAGGGAGGAAAGATCTAGTTTAGCTCACAGTCCATTACCAGCACAGCTAACAACAGAGAAGGCACCAGGCAGACGCTGCAGAGCTGCTCGTGGCATTGCATAAAGACACCAACTGAATGAGGAGCCAAGCCGATGTCCGGAGACTCAGGTGAGGCGAGAGCTCACCAGAGCTAGAGCTCAGCACTTGTTTCTTCTTTCCTTTACTTAGTGTAAGTTAGCGCCCCACGCCCAGGGGAGGTGACCCCCCACCCCCACTTCCTGGCCAAAAGTCAACAGCACTCACCTGAAAGCTCTGCTCTGGGTGCTCCCACCATCCAGTCTCCACAAACTGACACCACTTTGTGAAGTCAGGCCCAAAGGAGCCACCCCTTCCAGCCAGACCCCACTTCCCAACAGCACTTGGTTCCACAATTATCCCATCACTTCCAAATACCTGAGGTTGTGGGGGAAACTCCAGATCCAAACCATAGCAGTATGCAAAGAAATAAAATTCGAAACTCTCCCAGTCTAGCGAAAGGCATTAATGCATAGATCCAAGAAACGGAGGAAATCGCACACAAGATAAGTCCAAAGAAATGCGCATCAGACTACACATGGGCACACTTCTGAAGATTACAGGCAGCATCTAGACAAAGCAGTGTCAGACACAGTACAACCTGTGATCTAAACGTGCTTTTCTCTTTCAACTTTGGGTTTGGAGAAAGATAAATTCAACATTTCTGACTCTTCCAGATGTGTTCTTATCAGGGATATGAAAACAATTATTCTCTCGATGCTTGAGATTGAGTGTACTTCTTTCCCCAAAAGTACAAGCAAAGCTTCTCCTATATATTCCTGAGACAAATCTACTTCTAGGCCCAGGAAATGTCACTTGATGATTGGCTTTAACCCGGATTTCCAAAACCAATCTTTATGGCAAAAGGATAGAAATTATCTGATTAGATTAAAATCAGTCCCATCCTGGTGCTCAGCTAAAGTAAATCCCTCCCAGTTTTCCAGGCATTTCAGCAGCCCCTGTCAGTCAAATATCAATCAAGTCCTGCCTGTGATGACAGATTAGGCCTAAGTTAACAAGTGTGCCTTGAGTCCTTGCCCTTCTTCTTGGGTACCACAGGAAAATTGATTGGCTTTGTACAATTAAAATTCCCAAACTTTGAAGGTCAATATCTCTGAGAGTGAGAGTTGCAAGACAGGAAGTTAGTTCATTAGTAAAAAACCAAAGCACTTTCTTCTGATTTTCTCCTTTACAACAGTATCTCAGTAGCATTTTTCTATTAATCTTACTTTCCTGTGCAGAATACATGCAGGGAATTTCAGTTATAAAAAGGGTCCCAAACATTTGCTGATTGCCTGTGCCAGAGGAAGCTCCCATCAGCTTAATGGGCTGCTTGGAAGTGAAAGAGGCGGGATCCTGGCCTTTGTCTGACATATGGTTGCTGTGTCACAATGTCAACTTCTGCCCGCACAGAAAATAGAACCCTGCACATTAAAAATAATGTGCCACAACTAAACGGATGGGGTAGCACAAACCTGTAACTCTCGGCACTTCAAGATGCTGAGGCGGGAGAATAAAGTTCAAGGGGACAATGTAGTGACTTAGTGAGACCCTGTTCAAAATGAAAGGAAGGAAGGAAGGAAGGAAGGAAGGAAGGAAGGAAGGAAGGAAGGAAGGAAGGAAGAGAGAGAGGGAAGGAGGGAGGGAGGGAGGGAGGGAGGAAGAAACCAGCACATAGGCCTGATGGTACAAGGCCTTCATAATCTTTGCACTCTGGGAGACTGAGGTGGGAAGATCACCAGTTCCATCCCAACCTGGGCCACTTAGTGACTTAGCAAGACCCTGTCGCAAAATCAAAACTTAAATGATGGCTGAAGATGTAGCACAGTGCAAAGGTCCTGGATCCGTTCCATTCTGAGTGCCACACACACACAAAATTATATCTGATCCATCAGCCCCCACCCTACTTAAAAAAAAAAATAAACTGAGTCTGAAAGTTGATTTTTCTAGTAATACATAATTGGTACATTTTAAATTCACAACCAGTTAGTCTATCTTTAAATTTAGAACTATCTTCACCATACATCGTTTTGATTAGCTGATGACATCATTCGCAAGGCAATTTTAGTGCCGATTTGTCATAAATATGTCATAAAAGTACTTTGAGCATACAGCTCCTCTATTTTAATTCTTCTTCAATGCAACTCATAATTCAAGCCAAAGTGCCTGTTGAGAAGATGTCCTCAGTGTCGACACGTCGCAGAAGAACATCTCTCTGGTTCTCATTTGCCATGGTGGTTTATGAATTAACCATGAGAGGCCTCAAAATATGGATTTTGAAGCAAAGCAATTAACACTCTCAGCTAATTTATGTATAGGGAAGGTTATTATTTCACTATGCAAATCCTTAGAGTCTGAGATTGTTAGGATTATGATTCATAACAGTGGATAGTTCCAAGGGCTTCTGTTTAGATTTAAAATGTCACCCCCCCCACACACACACACACACAGTCTTACTATGTTCAAATGTGGGGACAGATTGGGTTCAGTGACACAGGCCTGTAATCTCAGCACACTGGGAACCTGAGGCAGAAGGATTACATGTTCAAGCCCAGCCTGGGAAATTTAGCAATTTGGTAAGATCCTGTCTCAAAAGTCAAAAAAAAAATTTTTTTAAGTGACTGGAGACATAGCTCAGTACGAAGGTCCTGGTTAAATCTACAGTGGTCTTCCCTAAAAAACAATAGCAATATAGTTGTATTTTGAAAATATAATGTATACACACTAATAAAAATTTAAATTTCTTTTTCAAGCCATAAAATGTGTCTAGTTATATCTTTAACTATAGACCCCAATGACATCCAGGGAGGAATTTAGCACAGCCAGTGGTGAGCTGTAGAACTCGTTGCTGAAGTATTTAATCTGGAGTCAGGATGACAAACTGCCTACATTTTCCACAGCCATCCCTCCACATGCATAGAAGGAAAGGCAGCTTCATAGCAGTCAAGCTGTTATAATTGATAAGGGCAAAAGTTCATAAATTCAGTAAATATTGCCCATTATGGGAAAAGCAGCAGGTCTCTGACTAAATTAAGAATTTTCCTAGGACTTGGATAGTCAACGATTATTTATTGAAACCCTATTGTATACAGACAATTTCCCAACATCACAGATACAAAAATAAACAAAACGTTGAACATACCTATCCTTAGGAAGTTTGCATGAGGAAGAGGCAAGAGGAGAGAGGCAGCTCATACATGCAGTAGCAAATAAATGCAGATAAGTTATACTCAAAGCAAAATCAGTTGATACAAACAAGAAAGACCCCGAAGGGGGTATCACTTGACATAAGAAGCAGCTGGTGAGTTAGGATGGGGGAGAAGCTGACACACATCCAGGAGGACAAGGTTCCATTACACCTCCTAGAATTAGAATCAGCTTTGTTGAATTTATAATCTCACTTCAGCCCCTTCTGCAGGTGGAATGTGCTCACACGTAGGACATGAGCTGGTTCCCACGGCAACCCGAGGCATGTGGAAAATACTTCTCTGTTAGCCTCCAGAAGAATAGAGACTAACCAGGGATCATGGGGACAGATTAGACAGACAGACAGATACATACGTAGAGAGAATAAATTTAAACCAACTCTTCTTGCCACAACTCCTCAAGGTATTTGGGTATTAAAGGAATCTTGAAATATTCGTAAGACTTTTTGGGTCATTATGACTACTCTCAAGGAAAATAAATATGGCCTTTATTATCTCCATCAAATTTTTTTAAAAAAGCTAAGCATCTGTGTTCTTTAATAAACTAGCGTTATGGCCCAAAGAGCAGCAGTCAGTAGAAAGAACAGTTGCAGCTGTTGGTATACTGTTGCACTTATCACTTTTTAAAAGTTGGATCAGATTCTTGTGAAATTGAAAGAAATAATTAAGAAAAAGGGAGTTGGGCCTGGGGCGCAGGCCTGTAACTCCAGCACTCTGAGAGGCTGAGGCAGGAAGAATGCAAGTTTGAGCCCAGCCTGCACAGGCTAGCAAGTTCTTATCTCAAAATACAATAATAGTAATAATAATAAAACAGTAATGAGCTGGAAAGGGTGCTCAGCAGGAATGCCTTGGAATAGATCCCCGTTGTCACAAAAAAAGAGGGACAGGGTGAAGAAATACAAAACTTTGAGAACATAAGTCACAAATGACAAAAAAGAGACATCATAGACTCAAAGACAATAGTACCTAATGAAATTGTTTCAAGCGGAGGAGGAACGACAGAGATACTGGTTGGTAATGACCAATACTCGTGTGGAGTGTGGCAGAAGTACTGAACTCTTTTTGCCGACTTTCACTAGGGTTAAAAACCAAAATAGGACAAACAGACACACACAAGGGGCTGGGGCAGTAGCTCAGTAATTAGAATACTTGTCTAGGAAGTGCAAGATCCTGGTTCAATCTCGTAGTACCACATAAGCACCAACTGAGCACAGTGGCCCATGCCAGTAATCTCAGCACTCATAAGGCTGAGACAGGACTATTGTATGAGTTTGAAGTCAGTCTGAGCTACATGGTAACTTCAGTACCAGCCTATACTTCAGAGCAAGATCCTGTATCAAAAAACTGATCAATTAGCTGACTATTAACTCTAATATGTCAACTTTGTTGGATCAAGATACACCTAGTAGATTAGCAAATCATGCTCCTGAACGTGTCAAGCTGGGTCATGGCCGTGGGTACCATGCACGGCTCCTGACCCACTTCTCTCTTGCATCACTTCCCTATTCTGATTCCCGCAACCATGAACTAAGGAGCTTTGTGCTGCCATGATGTTTCTGCCTTGGGGCTTTAGGACCATGGACTGAATTTCCTGAAACTGTGAGCTAAATTAAACTTTTCTTCTTTTAAGTTGTGGTGCTGGCTGTTGTGTCTCAGTGATGGAAAAATCTGACTTATAATACATAACACGAGGGTGGAGAGCACAAAGTTCAAACACGTTGAAAATTGTCATCTTCGTGGCAATGTGCATAATTAGTACTGAGGAGTGGGATTTCATGTTTTGTTTCCATGTCAAAATAATTACTAATTTTTTCCCAAGGCAGAAACAGAGATGTCCTCTCTCCTGTCAATAAGCCATCTAGGAGGTAACCTACCTATACGGCTGTGCCACCCTTGCACACTCAGACCATTCACGTGGGAGTGGACCACAGAGGATGCACACTCAAAGAGGAAGAATCTAAAAGAGCTACCTAAATTTAATAAGATCAAATGCGAAATTCATTTCCCCAGCCTCATTAGCCTCATTTAAAGGCTCATGAGCCACAATGGAAGCACATGATTCCTGCATTGAACTGTACACAATGGACCATTTTCTTCATCCCAGCAAGGTCTATGGGACATCAGCGGACCAGGTGGTGCCTGTCAAATGGCAGAATCTCACATTCTTTCTGTCAA